>CM061131.1:103785804-104290551 GCA_030789695.1 Scilla litardierei
ATATAACCCTTCTGCAAAAGCTCATCCAACTGCTTCCGCAACTCTTCCAACTCTGCAGGTGCCATACGATACGGCGCCTTCGAAATCGGCTGCGCACCTGGAACAAGATCGATTGAAAATTCCAGAACTCGATCAGGCGGCAAACCAGACATCTCCTCGGGGAAGACGTCGCCAAAATCTCGCACCACAGCTGGCCACTCCAGCTCCATCTGCATAGCCACAGCCTCCACCGGCCTGGCCCGAAATCTGACAGGACCAAGCGAACTGCTACCACGACTGAACTCAAATACTGGATGTCCGGGAATCTCGAACACCACCTTCTTTCTCCTGCAGTCGATCGTAGCATAGAAGCTCGCAAGCCAATCCATCCCAAGAACTGCATCATAGTTGATGATGTTGTGGACAATGAAATCAGCGAAAAGCTCATGTCCACAGACCACCAACGAGCAAGAATTGCAACCACGATGCACCGAGACCACACCATTCCCTGTAACGATACTCCAACTCTTGGGGAGAGGGGACGTCGACAAGGAATGCCTCTCCACGAAGCTCCGAGAAATAATGCACATCGATGCACCAGAGTCAAAGAGGACTCGTGCAGGAAATGTGCAAACCAAAATCACACCTAACAATCAATTAACAATCAAACCCTAGTCTAGCAAACAAACATGTTCAAGCAAACAACACAATCTAACAATCAAACCAGCTAGGAAAGTAACAGCTTGAGTGAGGATTACCTGCGATAACCTCATCCACAGCCGCGCTCTCCGCAGCGGTCATCAGAAAAGCCTGCCTCCTCGGCGGAACAGCCTGCCAAAAAGCCTGTCCCTGCGGAACAAGAGCTGCTCCACGTCCAGCAGGAACAGGCGCTCGCTGCTGCAACGGCTGAGCTGCAACAGGAGCCCTCCACAGCGGATCCGCATGCCGACAATCCTTCGCGACATGAGAAGCATCACCGCAAACCAGACACTGGCCCAGAAACTTCCGACACTGATCCTTGACGTGGCCAGGCTTGCCGCAGAAATGGCAAAACTTCGGAATAGACCCTCCTGGCCTCTTAAACTAAGCAGACTGGTTAGGCCTGAATCCAGGTCTAACCACAGCTCTCGCCTGTTCCACAGGCCTCTTCCCAGCACCAACAACAGATCCCTTCCTCTGGTTCACGAGCAGCTCCTGCCTCTTTACAGCGACCAGAACCTTCTGATAAGACTCCCGATCAGAGGAGGTCACAAAACTCTGGAGCTCCGAAGCAAGCCCCTGCAGGAACCTCTGAGCTCTCTCCTCAGCGTCCTGCACCATCTTCGGCGCAAACCGACTCAGCCTCATGAACTCCTGGTGATACATGTCCACCGACGAGTTCCCCTGCTTCAAATCGATAAAACGCTGCAGCATCTCCTCCTTGGCAGCCTTCGGGAAGAACTCACCCTCAAATCTGGCTTTGAAGGTAGCCCAAGCTATCGGCTCCACCAACAACTTCTCTTCCGCATCCCACCAATTCCTGGCGTTATCCTTGAGCTGCCTCTTCGCCAAATCAACCCATCCAGCCGGGGTGATCTTGGCCATCTTCAGATTGTCCTCGACGTTCCGAATCCACTCATCGGCAGTCAGAGGACCCTCAGAACCATCAAAATATGCGGGACCCAGCTCCCGAAATTGCTTCGCTCCTGGCTCAGAGCGAGGGGCATCCGGAAGAGCCCGGGCAGCTCGAGCAAGCGGAGCATTCTGGACTTGCAAAAGCACGCCCTGCTGCACTTGCATCATCTGGATCATCATCCGCATCATCTCACCGCTGGTGGGTTCCCGCTCAGGCTCCTCATCATGAGGGAGCGCACCACTGCCCCCACCACGGGTGAAACGCCTTCCTGCCATCTAGTGACACAGAAAACGAATCAGATTAGACTCATAGCTTATGACTCGGACGTCGAACTTAGTTTATTGGACATTCTAATATTATTATCGCTATTCCAAAAATCGCAGTTACAGAAGGACCTGCATGGGCCACCACTAAAACCTGTCACGACCCGCTTCCCTAAAATGGAGGCGAGACGTGAAAAGGTCCGCACGAGAGTGGAGCTGTGAAGCCCCAAACCCGATAAGCGTCCACAAATACATAAACAGGTCCCTGTAACCACCACAGAATAACAATAATAACACAAGGAGAGACTGAAATAAAATTCCACATCTCACAAAATGTCCAACATCAAAAATAAGTTCAACATCCAGAAAAGCCACCAGGCTAAAAGAAAAGAGTCCAAGGCCCAGAACAAGGCCAACAAAAGCAACGACAACAACAAAGTATAGGTGCTACGCACCGATAACAAAACAACTGTCTAATAAAAGTAATACACAACGAAGACACTAGGACTGGTCCCCAGTGTCCACGTACTCCCCGTCAAACACAAGCTCGGGCTCGGCGTCAGCAAACACCTCGTCCTCAACGAGGTACTCGGGATCAGGATCTAACATGTGTCACCCAAAAGAGTAAAGGGGCACATGTCAGCAAGTCTAGAAAGACTTGGGCAAGGAAACTGAAAGTGAGGCATCTAGCAACCTAGCAGTTTAGTATGCATGACATGGCAGTTATAACATGAGTGCACAATTAAAACATGGCAAGACAATTTGTACAAGAGAACAATCATCGGGACAAGACAAGAGTAGCCAAGCTACTATCAATTCAATACATTCACATTTTGTAGGTGTTTACGCCATTCGCTGAATGGCATAGCATTTCAGACCGATCGGCACTAAACACTACCCAATATTCACACGATATGGAGCCTGGGGTCCCCGCACATTGAGCTCAGCTAGTGAGCCTGAGGTTGCCCCCCACATTGAGCTCGCATTCTTAGTTCACAATTCAATACATCGAGCGTTGGGGTTTCCAACTCATTATGCTCGCTTCTGGTCACGAGCCAGGAACACTAGTATGGCGTAGGGAACACCTAGCCGGAACACGCAATTCGGGCATTGGCTATCAACCAACACATGGCCCGCTTCTGGAACACGAGCCAGGAACACAACATTGTAGCGAAGCTACGCAATCACAGCAATACCTAAAGAATGCGAGATCATGACAATTTATTTGCGTACAGTTAATTGAATTAAACGTGACAGGCGAAATGCAATGACATGAACATATTCGCGTACCGTTAATTGAAAGTAAACATGACATGGGAGTTGTGCAACATGCTATATGTGTTGGAACTAGCTTCGTTGTCAAGCTAGTTCCCCAATTTGTGCCTAGGCGAGTATCATTTCGTCGCCTAGCCTCTTTTACGCCTACAACATGCAAATGGCCTAAAACATGGCCTAAACCCTAAGTGGCAAGTTTCACTTGCCTAGCACCGGGGGTGGACGATTACTTCGTCACACGGACGCCAATCTACGAGGAAATCGCTGTTTTGGGGGAACAATCAACAAACAACATGAATTTTATTAGGGTTTCATAAAAATATAAATAAGTTAAGAAAACAACGGTAGATCGATTTCCTACCGAGAGGAGACGGAAGAAACACTCCGAGGAACCCTAGGATCAAATCTGGAGAAGATTGGAGAAGTTTGGGGAAACTAGGGTTTTTGGGGGATTTGGGGATTTGATGGATTTTGGTGAGATTTTGGTGAAGATGAGAGGTAGATAGAGTAGATGGATGGATTGGATGATGATTCTAGGGCTTGGAATGGAGAAATGGAGCTTGGAGGAAGATGGGGGCTGAAGGGGGAAGTTTTTAGGGTTTTGGGTCGTGTTGGAGAAGAATAAGTCGAATGGGTTGGGTTTAAATAGGCTAGGCTGGCGGCTGCCCAGAAATTAGGGTTTTAACACTGGTTAGTCGGTCAAAGAGCAACCACTGACCGACTAGTTTTGCAACTAGTCGGTCGGTCGACCAACGCAGACCGACTAAGTGCAAACAGTAACTCCTGAACGAAAATAGGATTCTAGAGTTAGTCGGTCCATGAACAAGTACTGACCGACTAGTTTGGCATCTAGTCGGTCGATGAACGTTCTTAGACCGACTAAGAGTAAACAGTAACTGATAC
The DNA here is from genome assembly GCA_030789695.1 of Scilla litardierei. Classification (NCBI taxonomy): domain Eukaryota; kingdom Viridiplantae; phylum Streptophyta; class Magnoliopsida; order Asparagales; family Asparagaceae; genus Scilla; species Scilla litardierei. Next base: position 103,789,840 of record CM061131.1, read on the forward strand.
AAAAATAATTTGATGAGTTAGTCGGTTCAAGAAGCATTGCTGACCGACTAGTTTGCAACCTAGTCGGTCAACCAACGTTCTTAGACCGACTAACGATAAACAGTAACTCCTGAGAAATTTAGAAAGCTAACTAGTCGGTCCAAGAAGGATTGCCGACCAACTGGATCGTCATCTAGTCGGTCGGTGGCCCTTCTTACACCGGCTAATGAGCACAGAAAAGTACCGATACGGAGCGCGGGGCCCTGGGATCGATTCCTAAGACTCCTAGGCTTGATCTAACAGTTAGATACGACCGTTATGAAGTCCGTCACGAATGACATACTTCGAAATCGACAATCCTAAGGAAGAAGCGAGAAAATACGACGAATCGATCGAAAATGAAATCTACGGAGACGAAAACCACACAAGAGGAGAAAAATCCACCAAAACATATATTATATAATATTAAATCCAGATACATGAAAAGCAGTCGTTAAAGCTTCTTGGACCGCCATGCTAAATGCTACAAATTCGGCTTCCATAGTTGAAAGTGCGATACATGATTGCTTTTTGCTACTCCAGGATATTGCACCAGATCCGAGTAGAAAAACATGTCCTGAGGTCGATCGTCGCTCATCGAGATCACCCGCCCAATCAGCATCAGTGTAGCCTTCGAGTCTCAAGGCATTTCCTTGATAGCATAAAGCATAGTCCACAGTTCCTTTAAGATACCGCATTATCCTCTTAACCGCTTTCCAGTGTGCTTGCCCTGGATTGCATTGGTAACGACTTACCATTCCAACGGCAAAACAGATGTCTGGTCTTGTACACATCATAGCGTACATAAGACTACCAACTGCACTGGAATATGGAACTTTTTCCATAATTTCCTTTTCCTTTTGGTTCTTTGGACACATTTTCAGACATAAATTATCGTATTTGCTTATAGGAGTATCAATGGACTTACAGTCCTGCATATTAAAACGTTCTAGAACCTTCTTTATATAAGTCTCTTGTGAAAGAGAAAGAAGTTTCTTCGAACGATTCCTTGAAATCTTAACTCCAAGGATATATGCGGCTTGTTCCATGCTTTTCATCTCAAATACTGATGAAAGCCAAGCCTTGATATCCATCACAAAGCCCTAGTCATTTCCGGCTATTAAAATGTCATCTACATATAGAGACATAATAACATACTTGCTTTTGATCCTCTTGATATATACACAGTTATCTTCATCAAGCATGGTAAAACCATTTGATAAGACAACTTCTTGAAATCGTATCTACCATTGCCTCGAGGATTGTTTAAGACCATATATGGACTTACGAAGTTTACAAACCTTATGTTCGTTTCCTTCTTTTACAAACCCTGTTGGTTGTTCCATATAGATCTCCTCGTCCAATTCTCCATTGAGAAAGGCAGTCTTTACATCTATTTGATGTAATTCGAGGTCTAAGCAAGCTACCAAAGCCAGAATCAAGCGAATCGAGGTAAAACGAACAACAGGTGAGAAGGTCTCTTCGTAGTCTATCCCTTCCTGTTGCGTATAACCTTTTGCGACAAGGCGAGCTTTATATCTGTCTATAGAGCCATCAGCCTTATGCTTGATCTTGAGAACCCATTTGTTCCCAATAGCTCTACGTCCTGTGGGTAAGTTAACCAAGTCCCGGACTCGGTTAATTTTCATGGATTCTAATTCCTCCTTCATCGCTTCCATCCATTTGTCTTTTGCAGGGCATGATACGGCCTGTTTGAAAGTAGCAGGCCGTCATCTTCTTGTAGTAAAGTCAAAAAGGTTTGTGGGAATTCATCCTCAAATCTTATAGGAGCTAACCTTGTACGACTACTACGTCGTATTTGAGATTCTTCAAGTCCTTGTTGACTCGAATTTGGATCAATTCTAATATTACTCCCACTTGGAATGTGGTTAGAATTGGTCCCACTTGGATCATTATTCCAATATGGAATATGATTCGCATCATTCGTATCATCCATTGGTGAAGGTTGATATGTATTTTCGTCTTCACCAAGAATTCTCCCACTCGAATGAGGTAATCCTTCTTGATCATAAATCTCAAATAGAGATAAGTCCTAACTTATCTCACCCTGTCTTGGAAACTCATTTTCCAAGAAAGTAACATCCCTCGACTCAAATTCAATCAGTCCTCCATTGTCTTCCTGACCAATGAAAACATAACCTTTGGAGTTTTTTGCGTATCGTATAAAGATACATTTCCTCCCCCTTGGCCCAAGTTTGCCATACTTATGGGAGGAAATATGTGCGTAGGATGCACACCCCCAAGGTTTTAAAATGCTTAAGTCAGGAGACCTTTGGTTCCATAACTCATAAGGAGTGGAGCTAACTGATTTCGAGGGTACGCGGTTCAAGATGAACGCAGCCGTCAATAATGCATCACCCAAAAAGGTGATTGGCAAGTTAGCTTGCGCCATCATTGAACGGACCATTTCCATTAAAGTCCTATTCCTCCTTTCAGCAATACCATTTTGTTGTGGAGTATAAGGCATAGTTATTTGATGAACTATACCCTTTTCATCACAAAGTTCCTTAAAACTTTTTGATTGATATTCACCACCTCTGCCGGTTCGCAAGACCTTAATCTTGCGATCTAATTGATTTTCCACTAAACTCATATAGTTTTTAAAGCAGGTTAATGCTTCATGTTTGTGGGATATCAAATAGATATGTCCGAATCGGGTGACGTCATCAATAAAAGTGATGAAGTAGGACTTCTCGCATCTTGTCTTGACATTCATCGAACCACATATGTCCGAATGGATGAGCTGTAATTGAACTTCGGCTCTTGTGCCGGTTCCAAACGGCTTGCAACAAGATTTCCCTACAAGGCAATGTTCGCAAGTCGACATTTCGACCTTTGAAACATTGGATAAAAGGCCATGTTTGGCAAGTCTATCCATACGTGTTGGTCCAATGTGACCAAGCCTTGCGTGCCAATAAATTACATCAGATTCATAAACCGAGGAATTTGTAACAAGGAAATTTTCATTAAAAGTAGAGGAATCGTACATAGTATTTAATACAATGAATCCCTTAAAAACATACCCAGAACCAATTAAAGAATCAGTACAAGATAGGTCCACATTACAATTATGAAAGAACCAACTATAACCAAGACCCATTAATACAACCACAGATATAATATTCCTTCGAATATCTGGAGCGAAGAGGACATCATGAAATAAGATAGTGCGACCGTCGTCCAAGACGAGCTTTCACGTCCCAACGCCTTTCACTTCAACACGTGTGTTGTTTCCTACATATATCCACTTCGTTCCTTGGGGTATCCGATGATACTCCACGAAGGACCGTCTGTCCCTTGCTATGTGGTCGGTGGCACCTGAATCAATTATCCAAAATGGATTAGATTCTACAAGAAATATTGAACTAGAAACTCATATGTAACTAGCATTATTACAAGTTACCTTGTCACCTCCATCCGTACAAGAACGGGCATAGTGACCTAACTTGTTGCACTTGAAGCACTTGATCCTCTTCAAGTCTTTCTTCTTGTGCCATTTCTTGTTCCCACCCTTCTGTTTGGGTTTCTTGGTAGACACTGGTTGCTTTTGCTGGTCATGAGCAAACTTCGAGTGATGTTTACGTTTCCTTCCCCCGTGTGAGGAACTAGCAACCATGTGCACTTCTACACTTGGCTTGGTGGCCGCAAGCCGCTCTTCCTCTAACTCGAGGTGCTTAGAAACATCGTTGAAGTTCTTGATGCTCTCATTATGAGTGAGATGCATCTTCATGTTGTCCCATTCGATTGGTAGGGAATGTATGACCGCTTGGATTTGTTGCTCATCAGTTATCATCTGACCTGCATCTTTTAACTCTGAAATAAGATTCACCATGTGTCGCAGATGCATTCCCATGGAATGATCTCGACGCTTTTTGTACGAATCGAATTTTATAGTTAAAGAGCGAAGTTTGGTCACCGAGGTGCCACCAAACTTCTCTTCGAGCTTGGACCATATGTCCATAGCTAGGTCATATTCTCGGAAGATTCGCATTATGTCGTCTGCCATACTTGACAGCAATGTAATGCGAGCAATTTTGTTCTTTCGAGACCAAGCATCGAAAGCTTCCTTGTCTCTTCTGTGTTGGGCCGTAGTGCCCAACTCAGGTTCAATCATTATGTTCTTCAGAGTTTCGAGCACGTCTTGCTCCTCTAGAACATATTGTATCTTCATGGACCATAGTTTGTAATTATCGCCGTTGAGTTTTTCACCTTTGTTTAACTCAGCGACGATGTTCTTAGCAGCGGAAGACATTTTAGTTTTAAAATACTGCAAAAGATATAAAACAAGTTTGATCAAAAACATTGCATAAAGTTTTCATTTTAATAAGTTACTTTCGAAAAATATTGAAGATGTTGCTCTAGAATCGGAAAGGTCATTACGATGCCAATCACCATCTAGAAAAAATTTCAATATTTTCCCATCACTTATCAAACAATAGTACTCTTATAGTACTTGCAGCGGAAAAGCGTTTTTGAAAAAACGTATTTTGAAAAACATATTTTGCAAACGTATTTTGCAGCGGGAGATAGTGGCCTGCCCCGGCCATTGCCGGGGTCGAGCCGTGGCCGTGCCAAGGCCGGATTCTCTACCCCCGTAGGGATCCAAGCCCTCCCCATTGCAGGGGGCTTTGCCGTAGGCAACAGCCGCCGGCACCGTAGGGGCCGGCCATACAGGTGGCCGGGGCCGAAACCGCCGGCACCGTAGGGCTCCTCGGCCTGGCCTGGCCCTGGCCGATGCCAGGACCGGCATGGCCTGCCCCTGGCCGAAGGCCGGCCAGGGCCTGGCCGAAGGCCAGGGCTTCCTCTGGCCGGCCAGGGCATGGCCTCGGCCAGGGCCAGCCTGGCCCTGGCAGTGGACACCCCCCCTATGGGGTGGTGGTCTTGGTTGTTATTGGCCGAAGCCAACCCCTTCCCCTTTGGGGAGGGGGGTGCATCATGCACCAAAGAGATACGTGTTCATCTCCTCCAATGAGAAGTATGAAACCACCTTCTTCTCTGATGAGACACCCGTTCATCGAGAAATTAGTTATTCTTTAATGGCCGTGTGCCAAAAAAAATAACACACCTTCAAGACCATAAACTTCACGCTCTACATGAAGAGAGTTCACATTCCCTATTGAATGGAGACTCAGCATCCATGAGGAGTGCGAGTTTGGCGAGATGAACGGTCAGTTCTTCCCGTCACGAAGAGTTCTTGCCATATCCGTAATGGCAAAAGACCCTAACGTGAAAAAAACAACTTTCGCGTTCTCTCCGTCACGATGCGCTCCTACCATATCCATAATGGAAGGAAACTCATTCGTGAAAGAGACAACACGTCATTCATCGGTGAGACCGGAGCGAACCCGTATGGCTCTGATACCAATGTAGGATACCATCATGCGATGATGGAGGATCGAAAGAGAGGAGACTTACGTTAGCGTACGCTTCGCTATAATCTCTGAACTTCGCCCTTGGATTCGCCACAACGGTCGGTACTTCGTCACAGAGGATCGAAGCAGCGTTTCACCATCTAAATCTCTATTTGGAAGAAGAACTTAATGGAAGGGAGAAGAGGAAAGCAGATTGCCTTATGCAAACTTATGGCATGAAGGATTAGCCTTAAAAGCCATACCCTTGGGTCCTATTTATAGGCCTAAGGGGTAGTTATTGTATGAAATAACTACATATATGCTTATTAGCTTATATTAGTGATCACTCCTTATTTTACACTTTTTTCCCGCATGTTTGCATGCCATTTAGATTGCCCAAATCCTGTTTTTCACGATATATCGACGATATTGCGATGCTTTTCATGATTTGTTGTTTTTGTCGCATTTCAGGTGATTTGGAGCGAATTGGAGTGATCTCGAGATACGCCTACTCCAGAGTGTCACCGACGACCTCCCCGAGGGGTATTTTGCTGTTGGAGAGGAGCGGAAGAAGAAAGAACGTCACAGGAGCGACGAGGAGGCAAAAACAAGCTGTTTGGGCATTTTTGGTGTCCCACTCGGCCGAGTGAAGGAGTCACTCGGTCGACCAGCGAGACACCGCTCGGCCGACCAGATCGGATACGTTTCATACGTGCACTCGGCCGAGCGACGGAGACCACATCGGCCGAGTGACGAGATCCCGTCCGCCCGAGTGGCGCCCAGACGAAGCCATTCAAAAATCGCCAACTTACTGTTTTTCGGCTGCCTGAGCTTCAGAAGACCCACTCGGCCGAGTGGATAATCCCGACCGCCCGAGTACTAAGAAGCCATCGGCCGAGTGACGACAACTCACTCGGCCGAGCTGCCCCCGAAGTGAAGACCCCTGAAGATCAAGACTTACTGGAAAATTACAGGGTTTCTCACTCGGCCGAGCGACTTTTGTCACTCGGCCGAGTGCGACGCGCTGCCTGTAGCGAAAATTGCGGATTTCAGGCTGCGCAGGGGTATTTTGGTCACAGTTTTTGGACGATTTTGGGGGGTATTTAACCCCTGTTTTTACCCTAGTTTTAGAGAGCTTTTTCTCTTAGATTTTTGCAGCTTTTTAGATTAACTTTTTAGCTTTATTCTTGTGATTGGAGAGGAGACAAAAGTTGATTTTTGTTGGATTATTTGAAGAACTCCATTGGTTTGTGTCTCTCTCTCCTAAAAATTCTATTTTTATTGCTTATCTCGATATCGTGATGAATTATCTTGTTTATTTCATTGATTATTTTTGTGTTTGTGCTATGAATCGTGAGTAGTCTCCACGTCTTGGGGCGTGGGGATGAACCCTACAAGCCCAATTTCATATTTGTGATGAATTGGTAGAAATTTTGCTAGAATTGTTATTAGGGATTAGTTTGGGAGCGATTTACTACGGATAGCTAGGAGTTCATATCGATTGGGATTTGCAAGAGATTGGATCCCAATTCGATAGGAAACCCTAGAAATCTGAATTGGATTGGAATCAAATTTCCGTAGTATCGGTTTGCAAGAGATTGGACCGATACTAGGGTTCCCGGTTGCAATTCCATGCCGATACCCGTTTGCAAGAGATTGGACGGGTAGGAAATATCCCAACCTAGGTCGTGGGCCGAGTTTGCAAGAGATTGGGCTCGGTGCGCGATTGAACGATGATGTTGATCCTAATGCTAGCTTCCCTAGGCTAGGGTTTGTAAGAGATTGGACCCGAACCTAGGATAGCTATAGACCGGCAACAGCGCGAGAGCGTGAGCTTGGTTCTACATTCAGTTGCAACTAGTTCATCCAAAATCTTATTCTAGCAATTTTGATATCGATGAACCACATTGACGAGATACGGTGAGTAGCGGGAATTCCCCATTCCCTAGACGTTCTTTATTTGATTTGATATTTCCGTACTTTGTCTGACGATTGTGACAGGATCGCCAAAGGCAAATTTCTCTCTTTTCTCTTCTTAATAGCCAGGTTGATTGGAGCAAGCACGGTCATTCGTCCTCCCTGTGTTCGATAACCCGCTCGTCGCTATACCGTGCGCTTGCGGTAAAACTACAACCGTTCTTTGGGTTACATTCCGGAGCGATCAAGTTTTTGGCGCCGTTGCCGGGGAGGCGATTGCGTTTGATCTTACCACCCTAGCTATTTCTTTTTTTATTATTATTTTATTTCTCTATTTTTACCTAACCCTTCCACGGTACTAATCATTTCTTTGAAACTCTGTTTTCTCATTGCATGTACACGAGATCCACGGCGGACCCTGAAGCTATATTATTTGATCCCGAGATCGAACGTACCACGCGGAGAATTAGAGCGGAGAGGAGACAAGATCGGGAAGGGAGGTTTATGACCAACTCGGAAACTGCGGACCAATTAGCGGCAAGAATGGCGAGGATAATTTCTATTCGAGATAGGCTTCGGCCTAAGACCTCTTCTACGACCTCATCCATTGCCATGCCGGAGTTGGCGGCTGACAAGAACTTTGAGCTGAAGACTGGACTAGTGGTTCTGATGCGGCAGGATCCATTTCATGGGAATGCCCATGAAAATCCCCACTACCACATCCAATTATTCTTGTCGAAGTGCGCCACATTTCAGATGCCGGGGGTCTCCATCGATGCCATCAGACTGCGCCTCTTCCCCTTCACGCTAAAAGACAAGGCACTCTATTGGTTGAGGACGCAAGCTGATGGAGTCTTTACCACTTGGGACGAGTTGGTGAGTGCATTCATTGACAAGTTCTATCCGCCCTCCAAGACGGTGAAGATCCGGAGCGCTCTTATGTCCTTCAAGCAAGGACCCCAAGAGACGATCTATGAGGCTTGGGAGCGTTTTAAAGATTTGCAGCATCAATGCCCGCACCATAGCATTGAAGATTGGGAGCTAGTTCATAGCTTCTACAACGGTCTCCAACCGGGGACCAAACAAATTATTGATGCCGCGGCGAATGGTGCTATCTTATCAAAGACTCCCGAAGAAGCTACAGCCCTAATTGAGGAGATGGCCTCAAACAATCAACAATGGGACGATGAGCGAGGACACTCTACGTCCTCCTTGAAGCCAACTATTATCTATGAGGCGCAGGCCGTAGTGGAGCTTACAAGCAAGTTTGATTCTCTCCACAAGGTAGTGGAGAGACTGGAGAAGTTTATCACGGAGCCCCAAGGAACCCCTTCAACCTCCGCGCAATCGAACCAATTGTGTGATTGGCAAGACCAATCTCAAGCCATGTACTCGGGAGGAGAGCAAGGAGAAGGATCCTTGGAGCAAGTACAATATGTTGCGGGGAACCAAGGGTATTGGGCCAATCCGGCCACAAGAAATCATCCCGGTTTCTCTTACGCCAACAATGAAGGAGCTTTGAACCCGCCCCCAACAACCACCTCAACAAGCTCGACCACCACCACCCCAACAACAACACTATCCGTCGAGGGGGCCTCCACAACAAAATTTCCAACCAAAGCAACAAGTTCCACCTTATAGGCCGCCAGGATACAATCAAGGGTGGAGAAATCAAAATCAAAACCCTCTACAATCTCAACAACAATCCGACTTCGAAGCTAGAGTGGAGGCATTTATGGTCGAGCAAAAGAAGGTCAATGCTACCTTGAAGGCGGGCCAAGACTCCCTTACAACCGTTGTGGCCCAAATATCGGAACAATTGGCGTTGCTCAATCGGAACACTCAACATTTACCGGCGCAACCCGAGCAAAACCCACGGGGCAACACCGGCCACATCAATGCCGTAGTTGCCGTCACTACTAGAGGCGGGAAGGACACCACCCCCGCCATGATTCCTACCAAGGAGCCCGTGGAGGAAAGTTTGGAGCCAATTGAACCGGTAGTTGAAGTTGAGAAGGAGAAAGAGCCGCAAGAGAAGGAGAAATCTAGAGCGGAGCAATTGATTGAGGAGAGGCGCTTCATGCCACCGGTCCCATTCCCCCAAAGGCTTGCTAGAGTGAAAATGGAGAAAAGGCTAGCGAAGTTTCTTGAGTATCTGAGAGGAGTTAGCCTCAACATTCCCTTCCTCGACGCCATCGTGGAAATCCCCACATATGCTAAATTTTTAAAGGATTTGATTTCGGGGAGAAAGAGGAAGGAAAAGATCATGCTAGCCGAGGAGGGCTCTTGGTTCACCAAGAGAGAGAAGGAGCCGGCCAAATTCAAAGATCCGGGTAGTTTTCGAATTCCTTGCACCTTGGGCGGCGTCCCTCTACAAAAGGCGTTGGTGGATTTAGGGGCTAGTGTAAGCCTCATGCCTCTCTCCATGTTCCTAAGGCTAAACACCGGGACGAAGTTGAAACCTACCGACATGCGGATACAATTGGCCGACAGGCGAATAACAAGGCCGGTAGGGATCGCCGAAGACATCCCGCTACAAGTCCCGGGGGGAATATGCTTGCCATGTGACTTCGTGATCATGGACTTTAAGGAGGAGGGAGATACGTCATTGATACTTGGACGCCCGTTCCTCGCCACCGCCGGTGTGATTGTCGACATGCGAGAAGGTACCCTAACTTTGAACGTCGGCAACATCGAGGTGGAGCTTCACATTCCTAAGGCTATGAAACACATGCCTTACCACGAGGAGCTTGACAACATGGACCTCCTTGATGAGGTAATTGAGGAGGCGATCCCCCACTCCATTGGCGCTCTATTCGATGAAGATTTCGAGGAAGGCCCGGATTTAGGCCGAGATGAGAAGATGGATGATTCCCCCGACCTCTCCGCTGAAAATGATGAAGGCGACGCTGATGTCGCAAGGATTCGAGAGCTCTACAAGCTCTCGAAATTGAAGTCTCCGAAGAAAGCTCCGCCGATACGGAAATCAGCGTCACCGGTGAAGCCGTTGACCAGAGCAAACGCTAGCTTGGGGGAGCCACCTCCCTACATGATTAGAGACGAGAGACCACCGAGGGAGAACACACCGCCGCAACTTCCGAATCCAAGCGTTCTCCCCGGAAAGTTTGATGGGTGCATCTCATATGCACCAAACATCCCGCATTAATTGAAAATCATAGGGGGTCGAGCTCACGACCTTAAACGAGCGCTTGTCGGGAGGCAACCCGACGGTTATTGCTTTATTTTTACTTTTTCTTTATTTTTGTTTTAGAAATTTTTAGTGTTTTGAGTCATTCGCCCAAAAATTTTGTGATAACGGGTCCTATTTTTCTTGACAAGAGAGGAGATATGTAAATCCATCATGAGGAGGATGAACGAGGTGATAAGGAGCGCCCCAGGAAGGCGCTCGATGCTTAGGAGGAAGATGAAATCGACTGGAGGAAGAAAGACAGAGTTTAGAGCCAAAACGAAGACAAACAGCAGAACACAAGGCTCACTCGGCCGAGTATACTAGTCACTCGGCCGAGTACACAAGTTCGTCCGGCCGAGCCGCTCACGAACGAGGGAAGTCTGCTGTACCCAACTCTCTGTTTATTTTTCCGATTTCAGTACAATTGCCACTCGGCCGAGTAGAACTGATACACTCCTAGGGCGAGTCTTGCCGAGTAGCTTGAGCCACTCGGCCGAATGGACTTACTCCACTCGGCCGAGGTTGGCAAGGCCACTTGGCCGAGTCATTAGCGGTGGAAAATTTCCCAAACATTTTCTGTTGAGTTCACTCGGCCGAGTGACATATTCACTCGGCCGAGTCGTAACTTTTTGCTGAATAAAGGGCCGAGGGGGGGGGGGGCGCGTTTTTCGAAACGAAATATCCGAATTCGCCCGACCCTTCGCATTCCCCTCGCCCGTTCCCCTCGCTCGCACCCCCACTCGCCCGACCGTCGACCTTCGCGCCGCCGCTCGGCCAGCCACCGCCAGCCGAGCCCCGCCATGCCTCGCCCGAGTCGCCGCCGGCGGCCACCACTCCGGCCACCTCCGGTAACCCCAATTTTCGCCTTTTTCTCCTCTTTTGTGTGTTTTTCGAGGATCCATGTGCTTAACGAACCCCAAACCCAAATTAATTTCTATTTCTATCTATTATATCCTTAATGCCCCATACGTTTTGAATATTATCCGCTGATATCTCTATTTCATGCGCATGTCATTTTTAGGAGCTTAGGGGAGCCCAGGGGAGCTTCTCGGGACTGATTTGGGCTGAGTAGAGGCGTCGTCTTCGCACGCTTCCATTTCTTTGCACTCGCGGCGTGTCGTGGTATACTCTTTCCTTTATTTTACGCACGCCGCATTTTTTACGCTTTTCGGCACGCGCTCGGGGCCCACATGCCGCCCCGGACACGGCCGCGGTCGAAGAGAGCTTCCGCCAAGCGGAAGCGGTCGGATGATGCCGGCCCCTCCCACGAGTTGGAGGACTCTCCTCCGCCTTCTCCACCACACCCCATACACCCCGCACAGCCTGCAGGCCCCGCACACCCCGCGCAGCTTGCAGCGCCCGCACAGCCCGCACAGCCCGCACAGCCCGCACAGCCCGCACAGCCACTCCATGCCGCTCCACAGCCACCACCTCCGGCTCCACTCGTCGGGACGCTCGGGATTACGTTCCGAGACGACGCTCACCGCGTCGCTTTCGAGCGTATCTCCCAGCGCTCGATCGTACCCTCCAGGTTTGCACACCTTGCCGACCTAGGACGCCTGGGGGTACTAGAGGGAATGCTCACGTTGTATGACAACGTGGGCTGGCGAGATTTCTTTCAGGTGTCGGCGGACACGTTTATCCATCCGACACTTGAGGTACTTAGTTCGATCGCCCGGACCAACGAGGGATGCTCGTTTCGGTTCATGGACCGGGAGTGCCAGGTCACTATCGGTATGATGAGAGCCTTTTTCTCGTGGCCCGATGTCCCCAGGGCCGATCGAGGTTACACCCCCACCCATATCCCCCCACCTTCCTTCGACGCTGGTGCCTTTTGGGCCCGGATTACGGGTCTCCATGCTGCCTTTGACCCTAGTATGGCCAAGGCCTCGGCCATTGTCCATCCCTGCCTCCGTATTGCTCAGCGCCTTATGGCGACGACCTTTTTGGCCAAATATGAGCCAGGCACGAGGTCCACGCCAGAGCTCTACATGCTCTACGCGATGACACGGCCCAGAGCTCTATCTAGGGATGGCGATTACCTGGTCCCCGCCGTCGTGATTGATGTCGCGGCTTGGTTTTTGGACCGCATCATTGTATCGGTGGGCGCTCGCTCACCGATATGCTGCGGTGGCCTGATCACCTTGCTTGCCCTTATGACCGGCGAGGACTTCCCTGACGACCTGCGACGAGCACCGGGCCCCACTTCTCTGTCGATTGATGTTATGGCCCGGATGAAGATGCTTCGTCCGCACGGTGAGCGACACTGGGTCTGGCTGCACTGCCCTTACGGTGCTGATTACATGATTCTTCCGAGCCCTGCTCGGACTCAGATTGCACCGGCCCATGTGGACTGGCTCCCTGCGATGGATGTTCTCATCCCAGCCGCTTACGTGCTCGAGGCCGAGGAGGCCGAGCAGGCCCACGCTGCCCCCGCAGACCCTGTTGCACCTGCCGAGCCTGCTGCCCATGTTGACCCCGTGGCCCCTCAGCCTATCCCCGATGTTTCCGATGCTCCAGACACCTCTGTCCACACTGCTGTCGGTGTCGGGAGTACCTTAGCTGAGCCCACTTCCACTGCTTCTGAGCCTGTCACCACCACCACTGGCCCTCTGTCTGCCTAGCCCGTTTCCTATGCCCCACCCGAGCGCCAGCCGACTATAGTTGAGTGCGGAGAGCCCTCTTTTGCCACCCCTGCAGAGACCGTAGTCTCCGCCTCTGTCTCCACCGCTGCTGTATTTTCCGAGAGTGTCGTGGCGTCTGTCCACACTTCTGTGCCACCGACCTCTCCGGCCGCCTCACTGCCACTTTTGTACTCTTCTTTCGCTGCTGCTGCCCCCACTTCTCACCAGCCGGTGCCCCGGCCTCACACTGCGGACAGGCCCATATTTGCGAGTGCAGCACCTTTCGTTCCCTTCCCTGCTGAGCCCATCACCTACGCGACCCGAGTACGCCAGCCCCGACCTGCACAGCACAGACCGGTGCGTCCCTCTGCACCACCTCACCCCGACACTGTACTTCAGAGCATACGTGCTCTCGAGGGGGCGGTGAGTGGCCTCAGAGGCGACCTTAGGACCCTGTCCTCCACTGTCTCCGCGATGGCTGGCCGCTTTGACCTGCTCCCGCAGATTCACTACTGCCTTACCCAGGTCCTGGAGCGTCTCCCACGCGTACCCCCGCCCACCCAGCAGGTTCCCACTGCCACTTCCACACACACTCAGCCTGCTTCCACTCCCACACCCACCCCCGCTCAGCAGCCACTACCACCACCTCCTCCTCCGCCTCAGGACGGAGCCGGCGCAGCCCCACCTTCTTAGGCACTCTTGATGCCATCGCTTCTTTTTCCCGTTGTGCTGCCCGTCTCTGCTGGGTCCTGATGCACTTTTGTCCACCCCCCTCCCCTCACTATTTCTATGATACGCATTTTCTATATATCTTCATATATCTTTTTTGGGAGAGAGGGAGAGTTTTTGGTGTCACATCTTTATATCTGTATCACTCCTATTTCTGCATGCATCATGTCCGCATCATATTTTCCGTTTCATTATTTTCTTATTTTTCATCATGCATGCATCCTCACTTGCCCTTCACATTACTTGTCTCTCGGTGTGCCACACTTTGCACATTGATGACACTGTGCCATTTAGCTTGGGGGAGTGAGTTCTCACGTTCTTTTTCGATTTGCCACCTTTATTTTTAGTTTTTAACACCATTTTCCGCTTTTGCACTTATTTTCATCATTTTTCTTTTTATTTTACCATGCATCACGTTTTTCTTATTTTTCTGTGTGCCGAATTGTAAATAGTTCTATTTTCCCTTTATCTTTATTTCCTTTTTTTTCTTTTTTTTTCATCTCATGCTAGAGATGACTTTTATATGATGATGATGACGTGGAGTTAGCTTACTCTATATGCATGCTATATTTGTCATGTCTTAGACTTTATTTCTGATATCATATGCTATGACTTGCCTTGCATTTAGAGGTAGTAACCCACACTTTTTCCACATAAAAATGGATGAAATTTTATTATTAGCTGAGTCTGAATATTCATATGTATGCTATCACAGAAAACACACCAAGATTCACGCATTGAATGCTTATATCTGGAGTACCGATTTCTTTTCCTATATCACTTCTATATGCATGAATTGTACATTTCACTTCAGGATGATTGAATGATGTTAGCTATGATAAATCTGGATTAGTTAGCTTTTTTGTGATCGAAACTGAGTAGATTAGATTACCCTGCTGAAGTTGTCGTGCATGTCTTATAGAGTGAACCGAGAGATATATTTATTTCTTTCTCCACAAATCTTGAACATCATTTCTCTACTTTTAAAATCATTGGTGAATCTCCCCTTAGCGATTCTATTATATGGCATTTCCCCCGCTATTAATTCCTAGCTCCAAATTTCCCGAAAAAAAAAAAAAAGAGAGAAAATATTCTTGTATATCGTTATCTCTCTTTGAGTTGGGATCGTTGTGTATATATGCTATACCAAAAAAAAAGAAACAAAAAAAAGAGGAAAAATCCTCAATAAAAGATCCCATCTCACTTTCTTTCTTTCTTCTCTCTTTTCGTGTTCATTTTTATTACCTTTGGAGCTTTATAAAAATAGGGATGTGAATATTTTTTATGCCACCATGCTCATAGATAAGCTTGGGGGAGGGAATCCATTGATGTGTGAGAGAGTGACTACTTGACGTTGCACGACAACCTAGGCTAAGTAATATTCTATACTCGGTGTGATTATTTCTAGCTTTACGAAATCCAGAAATCTAAGCCTAGCATTCATATCATGAAATCCACACTTTTCTATTCTCTCTATTATATTGTGTGATACTCTTATACTCCTCATAGAAAGCATTCAATTGAAAAGTGTGTGATCTGCGATGTGTATACCGCTTTAAATGATTCAGACGATGTTAATTCTAAAATTATTCCGTTTTTCATGATTATATCGTTGTTCGTGGGTTTTCTATTTCTACTTGCACTATTATACTATGATATCAAAATAAAACTCTTTGACATGTATTTTTCATTCAGTGCATGCTATATGAGTAAGCGGAACCCACGTCCTGAGAAAATGATCTAGCAGCTTACCTCTTCGCTTCTTTCTTTCTTCTTTGTTTTTATTTCGTTTTTCATTCTTCTCCGCTTTTCATTTTTCATCTTTCGCCGTTTTCGTTTTCCGAATCCACCGGGTTCGCCTTTTACTTATCTTCCTCGAGGACGAGTAAGAGGTAAGCTTGGGGGATTTTGATCACTCCTTATTTTACACTTTTTTCCCGCATGTTTGCATGCCATTTAGATCGCCCAAATCATGTTTTTCACGATATATCGACGATATTGCGATGCTTTTCACGATTTGTTGTTTTTGTCGCATTTCAGGTGATTTGGAGTGATTTGGAGTGATCTCGAGATACGCTTACTCCAGAGGGTCACCGACGACCTCCCCAAGGGGTATTTTGCTGTTGGAGAGGAGCGGAAGAAGAAAGGACGTCGCAGGAGCGACGAGGAGGCCAAAACAAGCTGTTTGGGCATTTTTGGTGTCCCACTCGGCCGAGTGGAGGAGTCACTCGGCCGACCAGCGAGACACCGCTCGGCCGACCAGATCGGATACGTTTCATACGTGCACTCGGCCGAGCGACGGAGACCACATCGGCCGAGTGACGAGATCCCGTCCGCCCGAGTGGCGCCCAGACGAAGCCATTCAAAAATCGCCAACTTACTGTTTTTTGGCTGCCTGAGCTTCAGAAGACCCACTCGGCCGAGTGGATAATCCCGACCGCCCGAGTACCAAGAAGCCATCGGCCGAGTGACGACAACTCACTCGGCCGAGCCGCCCCCGAAGTGAAGACCCCTGAAGATCAAGACTTACTGGAAATTTACAGGGTTTCTCACTCGGCCGAGCGACTTTTGTCACTCGGCCGAGTGCGACGCGCTGCCTGTAGCGAAAATTGCGGATTTCAGGCTGCGCAGGGGTATTTTGGTCACAGTTTTTGGACGATTTTGGGGGGTATTCAACCCCTGTTTTTACCCTAGTTTAGAGAGATTTTTCTCTTAGATTTTTGCATCTTTTTAGATTAACTTTTTAGCTTTATTCTTGTGATTGGAGAGGAGACAAAAGTTGATTTTTGTTGGATTATTTGAAGAACTCCATTGGTTTGTGTCTCTCTCCCCTAAAAATTCTATTTTTATTGCTTATCTCGATATCGTGATGAATTCTCTTGTTTATTTCATTGATTATTTTTGTGTTTGTGCTATGAATCGTGAGTAGTCTCCACGTCTTGGGGCGTGGGGATGAACCATACAAGACCAATTTCATATTTGTGATGAATTGGTAGAAATTTTGCTAGAATTGTTATTAGGGATTAGTTTGGGAGCGATTTACTACGGATAGCTAGGAGTTCATATCGATTGGGATTTGCAAGAGATTGGATCCCAATTCGATAGGAAACCCTAGAAATCTGAATTGGATTGGAATCGAATTTCCGTAGTATCGGTTTGTAAGAGATTGGACCGATACTAGGGTTCCCGGTTGCAATTCCGTGCTGATACCCGTTTGCAAGAGATTGGACGGGTAGGAAATATCCCAACCTAGGTCGTGGGCCGAGTTTACAAGAGATTGGGCTCGGTGCGCGATTGAACGATGATGTTGATCCTAATGCTAGCTTCCCTAGGCTAGGGTTTGCAAGAGATTGGACCCGAACCTAGGATAGCTATAGACCGACAACAACGCGAGAGCGTGAGCTTGGTTCTACATTCAGTTGCAACTAGTTCATCCAAAATCTTATTCTAGCAATTTTGATACCGATGAACCACATTGACGAGATACGGTGAGTAGCGGGAATTCCCCATTCCCTAGACGTTCTTTATTTGATTTGATATTTCCGTACTTTGTCTGACGATTGTGACATGATCGCCAAAGGCAAATTTCTCTCTTTTCTCTTCTTAATAGCCAGGTTGATTGGAGCAAGCACGGTCATTCGTCCTCCCTGTGTTCGATAACCTGCTCGCCGCTATACCGTGCGCTTGCGGTAAAACTACAACCGTTCTTTGGGTTACATTCCGGAGCGATCAATTAGTACCATTGCTTATCCTCTTCCTTATGCACTTATCAAATGCCTTTATGCACTTATAAAGTGACTTTTTCCACTTATTGAGTGGTCCTTTTCACACATGAAAAGGTTCCCTTCGCACATGCTTTCATGTACGCGACATCCGAGGTCCATAGACCCTCATACATCCCCTCATGGGTGTATATATGTCGTCCATATCCAACAAGTGCACGTCCACACATGCTAATATGTCATTCATACATACCACTCATACCACTATATAATTAGCACATTCTACACACCTAGTTTAGCTAACAGACATACATTCAACCTGTAAAACCTTAGTAAATAACTATACTATAGGACCAACACCTATAACTATATAATGGTATAGCCACCCACAATCATGTGTGTAGCACAACTAGACATAACCAATCCTATCACTATACATACATCATCCATTACTATATTCATAGTACTACATGCAAACCACAGACATATGTAACAATATACTTAGAGTTTACCCACTCTAGCTTGAGTGAGACTCAAAACCCATATCAGAATGATCCATATACATAACACGATATTTATACATATACCAACACCACTCCAATATATATACATCTACCAACGTAACCACATACATACCATAATAATATTACAAACATCAGCACACGTATATATTCAAATACACTATCCCACATATGCATGCTTCGTATAGCCACATACCTATAATATATATTCACGCCATAGCAATTTACATATAATTAGTATACTAATACATATACTTATCCATACATAGTTAAGGTACAATAATCGTGTATACCTCTTGGTATATACGCACACGCACAACATCCTGTAAAGGCAAGCAATACCAAACAAAATTATAACCATATTATCGTACATATATTACACATATTCATATAGTAAGCACATATCTACTCAATGCTAAGTACATACATATCTATGTACGAGCACACGCTCACACATACTAATATATAAATCATATAATAGGCCTACACACTTTACTATAAGCACATCCATTATCATTACACTTAACATGCACATGACTTACTAGTATATTATTTCAAGCATTTACAAGTATCTTCTAACCACATACTCCACTAGTAGATATTTCAACACTAAATCTAATATACGCAGACATCCCTAAAGTGGTATAGCTAACCACACATATATAAATACCATCATTCATACAACTTCATACATATATCACGAATAACACTGAGAATACGTACATGACACAAGAGACGATCATTAATATTCTAAGTGTAGCACACTCATACAGGTCCACACACTCTACCTATATACATGCACCACGACGACATCACAAAAAACCAATGGGCCCACTACTAAACTAGAGTTGACACATGCAACTACAAGTACTAATGTCTACACAATAGAAAGGAAATCGATACCAAAAGTGTACCGGAACAAGATCGGAAAGAACGAGTTCAAATAAGGCGAGGATAAGGAGATTGTTGGTTGTGTGGGACAAAAATATTGCTCTAGATAATTAAATAGATGAAAGAAGGATACGTATAAAATATGGTATCATATATATACTTATAAAAATATGTAGGAAAAGCGAGCGGATGGTAAAATTTTACAACTCGGAAAAAGGGTTAGACGAAGAAATAAAGAGTAGGATGAGGTAGTGATTGTTTTGCAAAAGAAAATAGATTTATACATAGAGTTTGAAGTATGAGCACGATGAACATGGAACTGATATAAAAAAATTTGAAGTTCTATTTAGCTTGGAAAAATATTCTAAAAGTACGTACGGTAAGTGGTAAAAATAAACTTCGGGGTTTAGAAAATGATGATATATTTGAATTATCAAATTGGTAATAAGGTTTTAAAACTGAAATGCAAAAGATACCGGTTAGAAAATGGTTAGGAGATAGTAACTAAAAATTACGACCAAGAAGGTTTCAAAATCCAAGAAAGAATTTTAACTCAACCGAAAAGCAAGAAATTTAAATATATAATAAGGGGTTTTCAAAGAAGTTAAACTGAGCGAAGAATTTAATAAGGAATTTCGAAAATACTTTTACAGGAATCAGGATTTGCAATGGGGAAGATTCGAAGTATTTATGATAATCTTCATGAAGCGATCACGTGAATCGAGGGCAAAGAACAAGATCACATGATGAATACGCCTAAGATATGATTCATGAAAAGCTACGATGGAAATCATCGGTCGATAACACAGAAGTGTAATGATTAGGAAGATGTTAGAAATCAGGGGTTCTAATTATCGGGATGTCTAAAGATCAAGAGAACTCAGCACTAAGACTTCCTAATGAACTAGACTGTAATAGAGATCTCAGGGAAGGGTCCTAAGAGAATCAATATTACGTTTTGATGGGCCCGAAGTTGATTGACCCGAGCGAACGACTAAAAGAAGGACTCTAGAAATCTAACATGGTCAGAGCCGAGTAAGAGGCTACTATGGTATCCTAATACGAGTATGACTAAATCTTAACCAAGGCGCCTAACTATCAAACATGGACGTCAATCTAAGTCTTCCTACCATCTAAGACAAGGAAAACCTAATTTAGACTTGTACATATTAAACTGGATATTAAATGAATGTGGTACTCTTATTGTTCCGAACGTTTTGCATGACCTGCATGGGCCACCACTAAAACCTGTCACACCCCGCGACCCATTATACAGGTGCGAGAACGAGACTAAGGTCCGCATGGGTCGGAGCTACGAGGCTCGGACCTACTAAGCGTCTGTGAGGTACTCCAAAGCATTAAACATGTCCCTGCATTTAAAAGATACGGAACAACAAAAGTACTGAAAGGGAAATGCATTCATTTTATTCAAAAGATATCCAGAAAGTACAGAAGTCTAAACAGATGCCCAGCATGGCTACAAACTACAGAAAGAAACTACCGGTGCAAGCACCCAACCTAGACAAGAAGTAAAAACGGTGCCACACACTCAAACTAGAAAGCAGGAAATCTCTGAATCGGCAACAGTGAGGGACCTCTAGGTCTGGTCCTTGTCAGGAACGTACTTCGGGTCGACGTCCTCCGGCTCCAAGTACTCAGGTAGGTTCAGCCCGTCCACGTACTCTGGCTCAATACCTGACGTACAGCACCCAAGAGAAAAGGAACTGTACATCAGGTAAAGTCTACAAGGTAGAGGTGAGAGACTCTACTGTAAGTGTGAAGTAATTTAAGAGCAACACTTTACTGGTTGATTACATGCTGTTGTGATAACATGGCAGTTATACTATGCAAGAAGTAAAGCGGTGCAGAAAAGTAAACGTGACGGGCAGTAGCCGTAGCATGTGCTACCGGCTACGGGACTAAGCTAGACGGAACAAGAGAAACAAGACAAGACGTGTGTGTGACACCAAAGAGAGTTCGCGCCTGCAGCGTAGAGAGTGGCCAAAATCTCTATCTAGTGGCCACTCACCCAACCCCAACCCAAGTGCTCAAGTCAAGACAAGACTGGACAGTACGAGTACCGCTCAATCCCTTGGTGAGTGCCTCTCCCCACAGTCTGCCGGGACGCTCACTCCCCTGGTGAGGCACCGAGACTCCCGTAAGGTGTACCGAAAGGTGTTGGATATGGAAGACGTTAGTACACCCTTGTAGGGGATGTACGAGGGAATACGGACCTCGAACGTCGCGTACACGAAGTCGTGTGCAAAGGGAATATGTTCCCTTGCGGAGAGGATCTCTAGATTGATGGGAAAGTCGCATTATATATGCATAAGTGCATGCGACATATGGCTAATAAAGGTGTAATATCTTAAGTTTATGTTGTACCATGCATATGGTACAACTTAAGCTTATAATGTGCCATGTATCATGGTACACCTTAGTTAAATTGTTCCTAAGGAACAATTACTCCTAAAATAACTACCTTGGGGGCTATAAATAAGACCCAAGGGTAAGCAATTTCCTTACACTTTTTCATGGCATTCTTGCATGCATTTCATTCTAGCGAAGCTCTGCCGAAATCCTTCCTCTCTCTTTGTCCAAGTTCTTAATCTAAAAGTAGAGATTTAAATTGTGGATTTAGTAGCCTTACTCCGTTCGTGAGAAGACTCGATCCGTCGTGGCGAATCCGAAGGCAAAGTTTCGAGACTACCGTGCCGCATACGCAAGCGTAAGTCT
The DNA here is from genome assembly GCA_030789695.1 of Scilla litardierei. Classification (NCBI taxonomy): domain Eukaryota; kingdom Viridiplantae; phylum Streptophyta; class Magnoliopsida; order Asparagales; family Asparagaceae; genus Scilla; species Scilla litardierei. The sequence continues at coordinate 103,811,560 of CM061131.1, forward strand.
CAACTTTATTTATCGATCCTAACGCTGTTTTGACAGGATCCTACATTGGTATCAGAGCCATAAGGGTTCGCCCCGGTCAAACCGCCGCCCCGTCGAAACTATGAACGAGTCGTTGTCTTTTTCACGAATGGGTATCCTACCATTACAGATATAGTAGGAACGCTTCGTGACGGAGAGAACGCAGTGGTTGTTCTTTTCACGTTAGGGTCTTCTGTCATTACGGATATGGAAGGAACTCTCTGTGACGGGAAGAACCGACCGTTCATGTAGTATGTTATTTTTCATTTTTGGCACACGGCCATTAGAAAATAACTACTTTCTCGACGAACGGGTGCTTCATCGACGAACGGGTGCTTCATCGGAGAAGAAGGTGGTAGTTATTTCCATCGGGGAAGATGAATTTTGGTGCATGTGTACCATGGCCAAACGGGCCATGAAGGCCATGCACCCCCCTCCCCATGAGGAAGGGGTTGGCTACGGCCAATAACCACCACGGCCACCCCTCCGGCGGGGTGTGCAGCAACCCCATTCAAAGGGGGTGGCCGGCCATGGCCAAAGGGGCCATGGCCGGCCAATGCCAAGCCATGGCCGGCCATGACCAGGCCGACAGTGTACTTATGACATTGTGCTCTACTCTACGGAGATTAGCCAATGTACTTATGACATTGTGCTCTACTCTACGGAGATTAGCCAATGTATTTCAAATTTTTGACAAAGATGTTTTCAAATTGGTTATGTCCCATCCTTAAATCGGGATAGCGCAATTTAGAATTCCAAGTCCTACCACGATCCGGCCATGGTCATCTAACCCATGGGTGTGTAGAACAGGTCTCGTGGCTTGGCAATTGTTGCGCTAAAATTCTTTGTGCAAACTCTCACCTATTCCATTTTGAAAGAGATGTTTTTCAAAAATATTTTTTCGCTGCTGGTACCATACGGGTATCATTTCTGATTTCTTTTTACTTGAGATAAGTAAGAGGGATACTTTGAAAGTTACTTCTAGATGGTAGTTGGGAACGTAGTGAACTTCTCGATTCTAGAGTAACATTTCAACGCATCCAAGGAACTTATCAAGTGTTTAAAGAATCGAAACTTTATGCATAGAATTTTGATCGTGTTTTTCATTTTCTTTTCAGTTTTTTGATTCGAATATGTCTACCGCTTCTAAGAACATTGTCGCAGAGCTTAACAAAGGTGAAAAGCTCAACGGTGACAATTATAAACTTTGGTCAATAAAAATCCAATATGTTTTGGAGGAGCAAGATGTGCTTGAAACACTCCAAAACATAATGGAAGAACCTGAGTTGGGCAATACGGCCCAACACAAGAGGGACCGGGAAGCTTATGAGACTTGGACTCGAAAGAACAAAATAGCACGTATTACGTTACTGTCCGTAATGGACAATGACATAATGCGTCTATTTCGGGAATTCGACCTAGCCAAAGACATATGGTCTGAGCTAGAAAGAAAGTTTGGTGGAACTTCGGTTACCAAACTCCGCTCCTTAAATATTCAATTTGATTCGTACAAAATGCGGCGAGATCACTCTATGAAAAAGCATCTCCGCCACATGGCGAATCTCATATCTGAATTAAAGGATGCGGGTGTTACACTGTCTGACGAACAGCAGATCCAAGCAGTCATTCGTTCACTCCCAGATAGCTGGGATAACATGAAAATGCACCTCACTCATAATGAGTGCATTAAAACTTTAAGCGATGTATCAAAACACCTCGAACTCGAGGAAGAGCGGATTCAAGCCGCAAAACCAAGTGCAGAAGTGCACATGGCCGCTAGTTCCGCACATGGAGGAAATAAGCGGAAGAATAAACGCTTAAGGTTTGTGAACGAACGAAAGCAAGAACCGGAAAACTCAAAGAAGACTAAGAACAAAAAGTGGCAAAAGAATGTGCACTCAAAGAAGAAAAACTTGAAGAAGATCAAGTGCTTTAAGTGCAACAAGTACGGTCACTTCGCCCGTACGTGTACGGATGGAAGTGATAAGGTAACTTGTAGGGCTAGTTACATATGTGTTTCTAGTTCCGTGTTTCTTGCTGAATCTAACTGTTTTTGGTTGATTGATTCAGGGGCCACAGATCACGTAGCGAAGGACAGAAGGTTCTTCGTAGAGTATCGAAAGATAACTCAAGGAACAAAGTGGATATACGTCGGCAACAACACTCGTGTTGAAGTCAAAGGCGTCAGAACATGCAAGCTAGTTCTCGACAACGGCCGGACTTTATTATTGCACGACGTCCTCTTTGCTCCAGATATTAGAAGGAATATCGTATCCGTGGTCATGTTAATGTCTTTAGATTATGAATGGAGGTTCAATAAACAAAAGGTTGACCTTGTTTGTAATAGTTCTTTAATTGGGTCGGGTAATGTTTGTAATGGATTAATTGTTTTAAACACAATGTATGATGATTCTTCTTCTATTAATGAAAGTTTCCATTTGACAAATGCTTCTAACTCTGAATCTGAGATCATTTGTTGGCATGCAAGACTTGGTCATATTGGACCAACTAGAATGGATAGACTTGCCAAAAGTGGCTTGCTATCTAATGTTTCAAAAGTTGAAATGTCAACTTGCGAACATTGTCTTGTAGGGAAAACTTGTCGCAAGCCGTTTTGAACTGGCACAAGGGCCGAAGTTCCATTACAGCTTATCCATTCGGACATTTGCTATCCAATGAATGTTAAGACAAGACGCGGGAAGTCCTATTTCATCACATTCATTGATGACTTCACCCGTTTCGGTCACATTTATTTGATTTCCCACAAATATGAAGCTTTATCTTGCTTCAAAAACTATATGAGTTTAGTGGAAAATCAACTAGATCGCAAGATAAAGGTCTTGCGAACCGATCGGGGTGGAGAATATCAATCAACGAGTTTTAAGGAACTCTGTGATGAAAAAGGCATAGTTCATCAAATAACTATGCCTTATACTCCGCAACAAAACGGTGTTGTGGAAAGAAGAAATAGGACATTGATGGAAATGGTCCGATCAATGATGTCTCAGGCAAATTTGCCCATCACCTTTTGGGGTGATGCATTATTGACGGCAGCATTCATCTTAAACCGTGTACCCTCGAAGTCGGTAAGTTCTACTCCTTATGAGTTGTGGAACAATAGAACTCCAGACTTAAGCATTCTAAAACCTTGGGGTTGTGCCTCATACACACATTTATCCTCTCACAAATATGGCAAACTTGGGCCACGTGGGAGGAAGTGTATCTTCATCCGATACGCTGAAAACTCCAAAGGATATGTTTTCGTCGGTCAAGAGGACAATGGGGGTCTAATAGAATTCGAATCGAGGGATGTTGTCTTCTTGGAAAACGAGTTTCCAAGACAGGGTGAGATAAGTCAAGACTTATCCTTGTTTGAGACTTGGGATCAAGAAGGATCGGAACGTTCGAGTGGGAGAATTCTTGGTGAAGAAGAAAATACGTTTCAAACTTCACCAACGGATGATACGAACGATACCAATCCTATTCCGAGTGGGAGTGATATTATTCCAAGTGGGAGTGATGTCATTCCAAGTGGGAGTGATCAATCTCAAGCAAGACGTAGTAATCGAACGAGGCTAACACCTCTGAGATTTGAGGATGAATTTCCTCAAACATTCATGACATTACTACAAGATGATGACGAACCTGCAAATTTCAAACAGGCCGTCACATGCCCTGCTAAAGATAAATGGATAGCGGCGATGGAAGAAGAACTTCAATCCATGAAAACAAACCAAGTCTGGGACTTGGTTGATTTACCTAAGGGACGTAGAGCCATTGGGAACAAATGGGTTCTCAAAATCAAGCATAAGGCTGATGGCTCCATCGAGAAATATAAATCTCGTCTTGTTGCGAAAGGTTTCACGCAACAGGAAGGAATAGACTACGAAGAGACTTTCTCTCTTGTCATGCGTTTTACCTCCATTCGCTTAATTCTGGCAATGGTGGCTTGTTTGGACCTCGAGTTACATCAGATGGATGTAAAGACTGCTTTTCTTAATGGAGAACTAGATGATGAGATCTACATGGAACAACCAAACGGGTTCGTACAAGAAGAAAACAAACATAAGGTTTGTAAACTTCGTAAATCCATATATGGTCTTAAACAATCCTCAAGGCAGTGGTGTATGCGCTTTCAAGAAGTCGTTTTGTCGTATGGTTTCTCCATGCTCGACGAAGACAACTGCGTATACATTAAGAGGATTAAGAACAAGTATGTAATTATGTCTCTTTATGTAGATGACATACTTATAGCCGGAAATGATAAGCGTCTTATCATGGATATCAAAGCTTGGCTTTCATCCGTCTTTGAAATGAAAGACATGGATGAAGCTGCATATATCCTTGGGGTTAAGATCTCAAGGAATCGTTCCAAGAAACTTCTTTCTCTCTCTCAAGAGACATATATAAAGAAAGTTTTAGAACGATTTAATATGCAGGACTACAAGCCAATTGATACTCCAATAAGCAAAGGTGAGGGTCTATGTTTGGAAATGTGTCCCAAAGATCCAAAAGAAAAGAAAGCTATGGAAAAGGTTCCATACTCCAGTGCTGTCAGGAGTCTGATGTACGCCATGATGTGTACCAGACCAGACATTTGCTATGCTGTTGGTATGGTAAGCCGTTACCAATCCAACCCAGGACAAGCACACTGGAAAGCGGTGAAGAGGATATTAAGGTACCTCAAAGGGACTGCGGACTATGCGTTGTGCTATCAAGGCAATACCTTGAGACTCGAAGGCTATACCGATGCTGATTGGGCAGGTGATCTCGACGAGCGAAGATCTACCTCAGGCTTTGTTTTCTTGCTCGGTAATGGTATAATATCCTGGAGCAGCAAGAAGCAAAACTGCATCGCCCTATCAACCATGGAAGCCGAATTCGTAGCATTCAGCATGGCGGTCCAAGAAGCTGTTTGGCTTAGGAAATTCTTAGACAGGCTGACGAATGCCTCTGACTCAAGCACTGTTCCTATATACAGTGATAGTCAAGCCTCGATTTCCTATGTCAAAGATCCTAAATTTCATTGTAAGACCAAACACATTGATATTCGATTCAAGTTTGCGAAGGACTATGACAAACGGAAGGAAGTAGACATAGGATACATATCCACGCATGAGATGATAGCGGATCCCCTTAGTAAGGCGATCCCCAGAGATGTGTTCTATAAACACTTATCATCTATGGGAATGCGTAGGTGCTGAGCTGTATCATGTAATATTTCCCATGTCTATAGAAGATCAAAGTTTAATTTGCATACAAGTTTCTTACAAATGATTTTATATACATTTGTGTTTAAGTCTCAGCTATTTTATTGTGTGTATGTCAGACAGATTAAGGTTGGCTCTCTCACATGAGCAACCGCCTTATCTTATCAGATTGATAAGATAGAGATGAGACTAGTTTAAAGTCAAAATCATTAGACAAATGATTTAGAGTCGTGACTTAAACAAGATAGTCGAATGAAAGATCTGCATCATATGGATGCTTACAAAAGATCTGAGATCTGTATCACAAGGATATTTGAAAGAGATCTCATAGGATTTTTTAAATCCTATCTGTCTTATGCAGGATGAGAGTCCGGGAATATTTCATGAGTAGTAAGGGGACTCAAAAGATAGGCACTGTGGTGTCTGATCTTTCATCCGTACAACATCATTAAGACATACTCTCCCTGGGAAAGGAGTGATGTTGTAATACGTGTTCATACCACGTATGCATTTCGACCACTGAGTTAGTAGCAATAGTGTTTGCTATTATGTGAGACTCAAAGGCCATACGGGTCTTAACTCTTACCCTCAAGGACTCCAATTTGTTCCTTTAGATTTGACGAGATGATCGCTATCTTAGCGTGTTACTTATGGGCTATGATAATTCGGCTCGGCGGGGCACGTTAGAAAAGCGAATCAAGTCAAGATCAGAAGGTTCGTAAGAAGAGGAAGATTGATTTCATATTCACATTTGGACTTTAAATGATTCAAATCTGGCCAGCCAATTGTAATCCAGTTGGGATTCAATTGTTGAATATAAAGTATAAGAAATGTGAAGAAATAATCTAGGGTAAAGCATGCATTGAACTACTCAACTTTGTACCTTCGAGGTCGTTGTGTATCTCTAACAAGTGCACAACAACAGACTCTACGCGCATGACGGTCGCACGGTCTATTTCTCGGTATGATAGATGAAAGAACTAAGAGAAAGACGTTCTCTTACAATCCCCTCAAGTGTGAGTGGGAGATGTTGGATATGGAAGACGTTAGTACACCCTTGTAGGGGATGTACGAGGGAATACAGACCTCGAACGTCACGTACACGAAGTCGTGTGCAAAGGGAATATGTTCCCTTGCGGAGAGGATCTCTAGATTGATGGGAAAGTCGCATTATATATGCATAAGTGCATGCGACATATGGCTAATAAAGGGGTATTATCTTAAGCTTATGTTGTACCATGCATATGGTACAACTTAAGCTTATAATGTGCCATGTATCATGGTACACCTTAGTTAAATTGTTCCTAAGGAACAATTACTCCTAAAATAACTACCTTGGGGGCTATAAATAAGACCCAAGGGTAAGCCATTTCCTTACACTTTTGCATGGCATTCTTGCATGCATTTCATTCTAGCGAAGCTCTGCCGAAATCCTTCCTCTCTCTTTATCCAAGTTCTTAATCTAAAAGTAAAGATTAAGATTGTGGATTTAGTAGCCTTACTCCGTTCGTGAGAAGACTCGATCCGTCGTGGCGAATCCGAAGGCAAAGTTTCGAGACTACAGTGCCGCATACGCAAGCGTAAGTCTCAACTTTATTTATCGATCCTAACGCTGTTTTGATAGGATCCTACAAAAGGAACACACACTCCCTCGGTGGACTCCCTAAGATCCCCCACGGTCTGTCGAGACGCTCACTCCCCTTGTGAGACACCGAGACTCTCGTAAGGTATACACGAAAGGAACACCCACTCCCTCGGTGGGCTCCCCAAGATCCCACACGGTCTACCGGGATGCTCACTCCCCTGTGAGACATCGAGACTCCCGTAAGGTATACTACATGAACTAAAGAAGACACGATATGACCAGTTATGAATGTTCTGTTGTTCAGTTGTGTCCGTATGCACGCACACATAGAATAGCCCTAAGGTGTCAGTTTTTTTGCCCAGACTTCGTCGTCAAGTCTAGGCAGTAGTAGGGGTCCCAGACTCTATCATTTCACGTCCGACTCTCTTATTATTACTTTAACTTTTTAAGAAGGTAATGGCCTAAACGTGGCCGTAAGTACACAAGTGTAAACACTTGCCTGTGAGGCGAGTGAGTCGTCGGTCTGGAGCGTCTCGTCGAAGCGGCGCATCGGCGAGGGTCCGTCTGAAACAGGACAACGGCGATGTCAGATCGTGTTTTTCATCAATCCTATTAGGGTTTGTTTCTAAATTCAGCGGGACTACCCTAACAGTCAAAAGTCACATCTTTTTGATTCGTTTCAGCCTAATCGACATTCTACCCTATGTGCACAGATATTCAAGTCCGTTCGTCGATGTCTAAGGTTGAACAACATTTTAAAGGAGCAGAAATGTAAACTTAGTTATCGTTGATGACTTTTAGATTAGGTTTTAGATTCGCTACGATGTGGGTTCTTACTACGCGTTAGGGGGCTAACCTTTTCGACGTTGATCGTATATCGGACGTCAGGTCTGAAGGGCGGTAGATCCTCGTCGTCAACGATGTTTCAGCTGTAGGTAGCATAGCGAGACCAGAACAGACAGCGATGGGAAGGCAAGAACAGCGAGTGTGGCGTCGGGATCTCTCCGGTTGCGAGTGGCGCAACGGATCTACCCGACGGCGACAACGTCTGGGAAAACACGCGAGATTGGCGACGTGCGTGGACCCCTAGGAGCAAGGGGCTGCCGGGGATTAGAAAAGGTCGAAGGAGGTTGCTCGGCCTGGTGGGTGGCTGACGGTGGTTGCGTGCAGCGACGGCTGGCTGTGAAAAGGTGAAATGGACAGTTTTGAGAAACTGGGTCGCTGTTTTGGATCGCCGTGAAGATGTGGCAGCCTGAGGGGCAAGGAGGGTACTGCAGTAGATAGAGTGGATCGAGGGAAGTATGTTGGTGGCGGAGGTGGTCGCCGACGGTGGCCGGAGGGCAGCGGCCGTGAGCAACTTTCGGCGGCGATAGGCTGTCAAAAAACTGGGTTGCTTGCGGCTTTATGGGGCGAGAGAGAGAAGGAGGGAGAGAGGAAAGGGGAGAGAGGTTGACTGAGCTTTGGGGTGGCCGGAGGCTCGCTGGCAGTGAGAGGAAGGACGAGGAAACACAAGGGAATGGGCGGCGACTGAGTATTGAGCGTGACCTAGTTTCATGCGGGTTAGGTTTTGTTATAAAAGAGAAGTTTGCTAAATAGAGATGTATATAAGTGATGGGGGAGAGAGTGTGTGAGAGAGAGGGTGTGCAAAGAGGGGAAAAGTTACATGAGGATAGCCATAGGAAATCCCACATGATATGTATAAGAATCCCATGTGATTTGGCTTAAGATTTGAATTTCAAAAATCGATTAGGGCTAAACAGGCTTTGATTTTAATTTGTGTGATGAGCCAAGCAAACGGTGTCCAAAAATTATGAAAAAAATATCGGGACGACAGTGACGACGAGAGGCTCGGGGGTACGGTGGTCGATCATATGCAAGGTTCACAAACGAACAAAAAAATAAAAAGGTCCGCCATCAAAGTCTAAAGTCACTACGTCTCTCCAATCAAAGCTGATTTGTGGGAGAACGACCTGTGAAATGAATTTCACTAAAAATCGCACAAATAAATACTCTTCCATACGGTCATAATGACATACAACATCGCGTATTCCGAATATAAGAAAGGACTAAGAAAAATACGCGTACAAAAGGGGGAAATACGCGCGAAAAACGAACGGTCGGAAAGCGGCCGTTACAGTTTGTATTGAATCTCAGCTCTCCTCTGGTAACTGTTTCTTCCTGAATTTCTTGTGTGCCAATTTCCTCTTGGCTTTCAGGTTGCTCTTCGTTGTTCGTTGGACTGCTTTCTTGTGGTACATTTTACTCTTCTTCATTCTCCCTGCAATCCAAAGATCCTATTTAAGATTCATCAAATTTTACATAAATAGATTCAACAATAGTAAGGGTGCGTTTATTATATATCACGTCTGCTTGGCTCCTCGTTGAATATCCCATGAACACTCCCTCATCTATTTTGAATTCAAATGTGCCAAGTTGATCTCCAGTATTTAGTATATAGCACCTGCATCCAAAAACTTTAAAGTAAGAAATGTTTGGATTGTTGCCATGCCATAGCTCGTAAGAAGTTTTGTTCATTAATGGTCTAATCATAACTCTATTGCACACATAGCAAGCGGTACTAATGGCCTCGACCCAAAAAAGACATATGCAAGCTATATTCATTTATCATACTCATAGCCATCTCTTTTAATGTTTGATTCTTTCTCTCGACCACTCCATTTTGATGGGGTGTTCTAGGAGAAGAGAATTCATGTAAACTTCCTTTTTCAAGGCAAAAGTTTTCAAAAATTACATTTTCAAACTCACTTACATGTTCACTTCTAATTTTTATAATTGAAGTATTTTTCTCAATAGAAACTTGTATACAAACATTTTGAAAATTTTCAAATGAGTCTGATTTTTGGCTAGGAAGTAAACCCATGTGTATCTAGAGTAATCATCAACCAATACTAAACAAAACTTTTTACCTCCTAGACTAGCAATGTCTGTGGGTCCAAATAAATTCATATACACTAGTTCTAATATACGTGTAGTGGTAACTTCTTTAATGCGAGAGAATGTAGATCTAGTTTGCTTACCTTTTGTGCATGCCACACACAACTTACCATTTTCATAGGTCTGATGCGGTAGTCCTCTTACCGGATTTTTACTTTCAAGATTCTTTAGCAATCCCGTGCTAGTCTTCTATGCCATAGCGTGGCCTCTTCTTCCCTGATAAGCAAGCATTTAGAAACAGTTAGTTCTTCAATCATAATAGTATAAACATTGTTCTTTCTATTTGCTGTAATAATAATGTCACATGTGGAGCTATCAATAATTCTACAAAGTTTTGAATCAAATTCTACTTTCATACCTTTGTCGCACAGCTGACTAATAGAAATAAGGCTGGGTGTAAGATTTTCCACCCATATGATATATGTAAGCTAAAAGGTGTCGTTACCTACAACACCTTTACCAATTACCTTGCATTTTTCATTGTCCCCTAAAGTAACACTTCATCCTTCATGCTTTACAAGGCTAAGGAACTTTTCACTATCACCTGTCATGTGTATTGAGAAACCAGAGTCTAAGTACCACTCACACTGTCGTCACTTAGCCATGTCATGTACCTACACATAAGCCGAACATGATACGTGTGACCTAGGAATCCAAATAGGTCCACTGGTGTTAGTCACTGTACCTTTTGGAACCCAAATTTGTTTAAATTTAATATTATTGTTCCTATATTTGCAATTATAATAAACATGACCAACACCCCCACACGTATAGCATTTAGCAAAAACACTTCTCCCCACACCAGTTTCTTTATTAATCTTTTTATTAATTCTTGGCCTTTCATCAATTTTATTACCATAGCCCAAACCACGCCTATTGTTACCATGTATCTGATTTCCAAGTATGATGTCTAATGATTGCTTTCCAACTCCAAATTTTTTAATGGTTAGCTCAAGGTCAGATACTTTAGATTTTAAAAACATGTTTTCATTGACAAGCATGGTGCATTTACTTACGAAAGCCTTTTTGTTCTCTTCCTCATTCTTTGTAAGATTTACCATCTTCTTTTCTAGCTCAAGAACTTTTACTTTATGCATGTTATTTTCTTTTAAAAAAAGTAGGACAATTAAGATATTCATCTTTTTCATGCATGCTACATTTTTCTTTTTTCAGCAAATCAATGGCAGATTTGTATGCAACAATTTTAGCTTTCAGTTTATCTACTTCTTTTGAACTGTCACAATTTTCTTGTTGCAGTTCATAATTAGAAGTTCTAAACTTCTCTACATTAGATTCTAGGCCTTCAATTTTATCTTGTATTTCTTTACAAATATTCAGAATTTGAACTTTAGTGCAAGATTTTACCTCATTAAGCTCTCCCATCAAGCAAAGGGAGGAGTGGACAGTCTCTTTCTGAGTTTCATCCTCGATATCCTCATCCCACGTTACTATCAAAGATTTTTCTTTCTTCTTCGTAGTTTTATTCTTTTCTTGTGGGCAATTCTTCATATAGTGTCCCTGCTTCCTGCATTTAAAACAATGGATTTCATCAGTAACATTCTGCTCAGAAAATTTTTTAGCAAGATTAAATTTGTTAGAGCGATTAAACCTTTTTGACATTTCAGATCTTCCTCGCTTTGTCTTGATGAATCTTCTGAAGCCTCTTACCATCAGTGCCTGCTCCTCATCAAGTTCATCATCTTCATCTTCCTCAGCTTAGAATGCTAGTGCTTTTGAGGTCTTGATCTCAAATTTCTCTCTAGTTTCAATAATATGCAACTCAAGGTCATGTGACATCAAGTTTCCAATCAGGTCTTCCACTCTCAGCTTTGCTAGATCATTGGCTTCCTGAATGGCTATGACTTTTGGATGGAATGAGCTTGGCAGAGCCCTCAAGATCTTCCTTGCTCCAGACTTGAGTATGGCTTTCCAAGAGAACTGATGGACCTTGCAAACATCTCCTTGATGGACTCTGATGGAAGCATACAGAAGCTTTCATATTCTGTGCTTAGCAAAGCAAGTCTGGACTCATTCACCTGCGATGTTCCCTTATGTGTCACCTTCAGTGTATGCCAAATTTCATGCGCAGTTTGACATTGAGATATACGATTAAACTCAGCTTTATCCAAAGAGTAAATAAGTGCATTCATAACTCTACCATTCAGAGAAAAATGTTTTCTATCAACATCATCCCATTTATCTTCGGGTTTTAGAATTTCAATGTCTTCAATTTTAATAATGGGGGGTTTATATCCTTTTTCAACAATGTTCCATACATTATAATCCAAAGACACTAAATAGATTCACATCCTAGTTTTCTAGTAAGCAAAATCAACACCAATAAACTTAGGGGGTCGGGAGATGGACTGACCCTCAGCAAAGGCAGAATCAGATATATTCATGGTCATCTAGCCTAGATCCTCTAACCTGCTTTGATACCACTTATTGGATTTGGATCTAAGCCTAGGGGGGTGAATAGGCTAATAAAAATTTACGTGATCACACAGGCAATTATCAGCACAAATAATCAGATGCAAAGTAAATAAAGCCAATCACAGAGTGCACGAGAGATTTACCCTGGTTCAGTTACCCCAATGACATACTCCGGCCCCAAAGCAAATACTAGATTCAATAGTGTCAAGGGTACAACTATAAAGAGCTACCAGCACCCACTCTACGCTCACCAAGTTCCATACCGCACTCACCAAAGTGCCAAACACTAATAACCTAGTAAAATCTCTCTCTTGACGAGCCCCAACTAGCCAAGTCACCCAAAGAAAGAGTATAAGTATCTACAAAGATCAATACACCAATTTCACAAATATAAAGTAATAAGGAGTTTAGAATCGCTCAATTTGTGTCGGTGTCGTAATCTCTGTCGTTTAGCACGTCTTCAGCTTCAGTCTGACGTAAACGGTATCTCGATTTGACCTCTGGATCTCAATCTGTAACTCCACAGACTTCGGAAGCAATCACGTCTATGTTTATAGCAAATCCAGTTTAAAGTTCATTTGAGGGAGGGATGTGCACATAGTAGCTCTTCAAAAAACTTTGCATGCATGCACACCCACGTCAGCATCCCCTCAAACAAAAACTCAGCTTCTCTAAACCCTTCGTTTTTGCACAACCTTCCTCTCAACGCAAGCAAGGTCCGCGGCAGCAGCAAGGATGGTGTCGGTGGCGCTGATGAACGGTGACTAGGGCCGGCGCTGATGAACGGAGACTAGGGCAGCATGGCTGGTGCTGATGAACGACAGTACGGGTGTCACTGATGAACGACAGCACGGGTAGCGCTGATGAATGGCAACACGGGTGACGATGATACGACAGCGATAAGATCTCCGCAGCTGCACAATTGCACCCTTCGGACGATGATGAAGTCGGAGACGTTGGGCTTTTCTTTTTGGAGATGATGACTTGCCTGTGTGTGTTGCCCTTTTAAAGATGGAAGCTGTTTTTCCTTTCCTTATTTTTTTGTTGGAGACAAGAGCTTGCAGCAATGGGTGTAGGAGACTAGGTTTTTATTTTTGTTTTTTATTTTGTCCGCTTGGTTTATAATGTTTGGCCACTACTCTCTTTCTCATTGGAGATGGGGGTTTAAGAAGGGAATGGATGCGCTAGTTTGGATCAAAGACAATCTCTTGATTGTAGGGATTTGAAGAGATATACAATTTGAATAAGATTTGAAATAATTATATGAAAGATCTCTTTCAATCAAAACTAGATTTGAAATTTTTCACCATTGGATTTGAATGAGATTCCCTCCTTATCTCTCCATCTTTGACCAAGTCCCATTTGCACAAGAATTGCAATTTTCTCCATCACTTTGACCAAGTCTCTCTATGAGGATTTACAAGCTTGCCACTCCTGAAAACACTTAGCACACACATCAAAATGTTCACATGTGTTTGTTATCATCAAATACGAAGTCATCGATCGTTGTAGCATCCAAAAGAAAACACAACCAGTGAAACCACAACAAACATCACCGAAGGAGAACAAGGAGAACAAGGTGCTCTGAGCGTGGTCGCCAGGACGATGCCGTGGTTGACTCGTCTCTGGTCCACCCGGGCCTTCCATCCGCCCCAGAGGTGGGGGTGAGGGACCGTACCGGGATGAAGTTCGACATGGTGAACCGTTGTTTCAGGTTGTCGTCCTCGCCACTGTGGTTGATAAGCACGGTCGAGTGGAGCAGATGACGGATCTCCTGTCGGTCAGGGATGGCTGTTGAGCCCCCCTCCGGGAAGCGTCGGTTGCCCGCGAGCTGTTGGATTACCACCGCCAGTGTCTGAAAGTGGGCTTTCGTCTCTTGGGCGAAGAGACAGAGTTGTTCCTAAGTCACCGAGGTGAGTTGCTTGTGCCCTCGGTGGTGTGGATGTGCCCGTTTTCGGGCGAGACGTAGTTGCCCTCCTCATGGATGGGGGGCATGCGTCCTGTTCCATTGCAAGCCGGTTCCATTTTGGCGATGCGGTTATTTGATGTGGGTGTTTGTTTGTTTCCCACAAACGGTGCCAGATGATTCAGGGGTTTTCTCACCACGGAATGGTTGACTGAGGGGCTGGAGGTCAACGCGCTCGTAAGGATCACGTGCGGCCTCCAGGAGCGGGACTCGACTCGTTCGGATTTGGCAAAGAGCGTGCAGGTCTGAACGTCGACGTGTCGAAGGGAATCCTTGGCAGGGCGACGACCTCCTTTAGGGTGTAAACGAACAGACTTGGGAGCGAGCGCGTTCGGCTGCAGTTTAGCTAGGCGTCAAAGGATAGCCTCGGCGCGGCTGGATCTGCTTGACCTGAATAGACGAGAAATCTTGTCAGGGAGGTCAGACCTTGGTTTCGACCAAGTCCCCTTCGATGCCCAAGTCAGAACAAATCTGATGGGTGCTCGGTGGGATCGGTATGGCACACGGGGAGGCCGATACGCGAGTCTTCGGGCCGAGCTGTGGATGAGGAATATTAGGTGGAAGACAAGGTCATATGAGAGGAATACCTCCGTCCTTTGGGTATCCAGGAAGTCATCCCATTGTATGTTGTACCTCGAGTCTCTTTATAGGAGCCTTCCCCGGCCATGCCTCCTCAACGTCCCTAACTTCCGCCACCACGTCTGCCATCTTGATGGTACCTTCATGGGTCATGAAGGTGGGCGTAATTGGGCCCCTTAATGGTGATTAAGGGAGCGCGCTTTAAGGAGAGCGGTTAACTCCTGCTGATGTAGGCCAGTGCTGCACCCGCTCCAGTCCGAGGCCGGCCCGACTCCAAGTCTTTGTGAGGGCCTCGCCGCTTGGCCAGTTCATCTTCAGGGCCGCTAGCTTGCGATACGGGCCTGGGCCGCCGGTTTCGGCCCATCATAGGAGGGTCGTATCAGAATCTTAATCAACAACAATATCTTGCAATAACATAAGCAATGGAAATAAAACACAAATGCAAGATAAAGATACAAAGATATAAAGAAATGCAAACTAATCAACACAGTCGTAAATACAAAGATTTATCCTGATTCAGGCATCATGTGCATTACATCTAGCCTTACATCCAAATTTGGACAAATTCACTATTCTTCGAATGGTACAACATGTCCCCTTTACTACACTCGGTGAATGGACCAACACATCTCTAATGAGACAAACATGTCTTCTCTAGATAGCATTACCTCACACTTGAGGTTTATACTTTAACTCACAAAGATTAATACTCCCTAAGTCTTAAAGATGAAGCACAATATGTTTGTTGTGTGGTTAGGGATTTGGATTTCTACCATATAGGATATAATCTTTGGAAAAGTAGAAGATGCTCAAAAGAATAGAGTCGGAGAGCAAGAGATTAGAGGAGTTTTGGGATATTTCTCTTATTCTTTTCTTCTTATTTTATATTTCATTTCATCGAAAATCCTTGCCAATTGACCTGAGGTCATCTACATATATAAGGGAAAACTATACAAGAAAATTTCTGAAAACCATTCCCAATGGCTAGAAACAGCTAGTTGAAAAAGCTGCAACGACTAGTTCTAGTCGACTAGTGTTCATGTCCTCGTCGAGTAGTCACAGCTAGTCGATTAGTGACTGAACTCTAGTCGACTGGGCCAGTCATTACAGAGAGCCAGTTTCTACAGCCATTTATGCTAGTCGACTAGAGGACATCAGCTAGTCGACTAGTTGTCACCTAGTCGACTAGCCCTTGTACTCTAGTCAAATAGGCTCAGCCAAACATTGATTAAGCCTAGTATCAGTCTAGTCGACTTGGGGTATGTTCTAGTCGACTAGTACACAGAATTGAGATGGTTCGCTATTAAACCTAGGTTTTTATGCTATAATTAATAATCTATTAATTCTAGTTGTTTACCTAAGGTTTCATGTCTCTATTACATCTTCAAGGCATTACAAATCATTCTAAGAAATGAATAAAAATATTACAATAAATACATGATAGGTTTACATAGGCTTTATTTCTTGCATCCTTTAAGTCCTCATCTTCATCTCAAAGAATCCTTCCTCTTCAATTGTTGCCTTAGAATCATACCAACACCAATTGCTTGCCAAGCTTGCTCTGATATTATTATCTTCTATACTTGAACAACATTGACCAAAATATCACTTGGTCTAATTTAATTTTTCATATTTTGGTCTAATTTAACTTTTCATACTCAATGAAATTCATTAGACCAAAAAACTATGTTTGCTCATCATCAAAACATGTATGAGAATATCCAATAAACGAAAACGGTCATGCTTAGGTCACATAATTCGAATCCAATGTATTGTATCCAAGGAAATGACGGCAACAAGAAAAATCACCTTAGGAATAAATAGGAATAAAGATGATCTTTGCAAGGAAGATAGAGAAATGGAGTAGTATGGAGAAATATTCTTATACATGTTATGGAGAAATGTTCGTATATATGTTGAGAAGGTAACAAGAACTCCTAATTATAAGGAAAGCTAAGGTTTACCATTGCCCCTTTAATTCAGATCATTGGATCTCGATTGAGCGGCCAGAGGGTGCTCTAGATCTTTCACCCAAAAATCCCTAACATAAAAAAGCTAGGTTTAGGGGAGGAAGCGGAGTCTTTCCTTTCCCCTAAATGGGATGTCGCTGGCCAGGACTTTGCCTTAATCTGTGCCCATAAAGGCAGGTGCAAAACCTGCTTCTTTAGGACCAAGCAGGTTGGGTCCAGTCACTGCAGAGTGGGTCTCCAGACTTGTTAAACCCAACACAAATAGTGTAGATTACATACCCATGTAAATAAAGAAATTCAATACTGTGTTATGAGTAAGGGAGGCTTTTGGCCTCCCCACCTCTCTATCCCTCCGTTACTCCCACTACTTAGTAGTGTGGACCTTTGGTATTTCATGGATATGAATATATAGAGAACCATGGCTATGAGCCAGGGTTAGTCTTTCTTTGAGTGTTTCCAACACGTTATCAGCACGAGTTATGCTCGTAGAGAAGGAAATGATGCGACGAAGCTCTGACGAATTTTTTTTCCGCGCCGGCTCGAGAGAAGAATTGATGCACGGAAAAGGCTTCGTAAGACGACAAGATCTAGGGTATTTCTAGATTTGTGCCAAAATCCTATTTTTAATTCATGATCATGATTTTACTATTTCTGGATCTAATTTTTAGATTAAAATAGCATTTTTAATGCCTATAGATCTAAAATTATCATGATTTTTAGTATCTAGAGACCTAATTACAATTTACAAACTTGATATTTTTTTGAGATATTGTGCAAAAACTTTTCAGTTGCGTTTGAAATTTACATTAAAATTTAAAGATCCCTATCATATCTGACCTAAATCCATGATCGGCCATCCACGCATGGCCTGAAGTCGTCTTGACCTGCATGCGTAGGCCCCTTTGGGCACGACGAGCAGCATGTTGCCCTTCTTCTGACCGGCCTTGATGTACTCCATGAAGCCGGAGATCTCCCAGTTGGAGATTGCATTGCGTGAAATCACAAAGGTTCCGTTTATCTGGCTGGTACTTGGGCCGGTCTCGAAGTTCCCATTAGGCGCAACTCCAAACGTCAATTGTGGATTGCTAAAAATTCTCAGTTTAATGTGAATAAATAAGACAACTGAATCATTGCTCCTCCTATAAACAAGGATGTAATCAACGTTCATGTGCGTTTTTTTACACGGATTTTCGAAACTACCCTTTGAATAAGTTTACTGGGTTCTCTTTCTTTTCTTTCTGCATGTTGCTTCATATGTTTATCATATTTTGCAAAAGGTATTATTGATGATATCGAGTATTGTGATGTTTTGTTTGTTGTGCAAAATTAAATTAAATTAATCCATTTTGATTTCTAATTGCACTTCTTCACATACTAAAATGTGACAGTATTCACAATAAATATAGACTAATAATAATTGATTTTGTTAGTAGCATTGTAGAAGGATGTTAATGGTCAAAGTCAAGGGACAAGAGTCATTTGGGTTCTAGTTTCAGTTATCTTGTTAATTTCAAAGTCATGTTTAAAATTTTCATGCTTGTCATCATCCATCATCTTTGGTCCCCGGAGATGCCTAGCATATTGACAAGTTACAGATTATAGCAGACTGGGCCTGCGGTTATTGGCTATGTTTTAATGGGTCATAATCTCTTTGCTGGATCTTATACATAATTGGTTGTTGTTAAGGTCATGGCCATAAGACAAAGAAAAAAAATCAATAATATGATCATGTATGCATATAACCTTGTTTGGGGATATAAATAAAAAAATGTTTTCGGCTACATTCAGTTTTAAATTTTTCCTGAACATGATCCGATTGACCTGGTGCATATCACGGGTGGCCCGAAGCCTCCGTTTCCACCACGTACCAAACGAAAATGTTCTTTTTGGGTTAAAAATCCCACAAAATTTTCATTGGTGTGTCATATAATTCAAGGCATCTTCTGAACAAAAGATTAATACACAATTCATTATAATATCTTATTTTCTGTACATCACTTTGGTTCTTTTCATGTATATAATTGTCTTATATGTATCATGAACTGCCTGTGATGAATGCTCTATGTTGTTTGCATGATTTATTTTTACATGTTATTCATGCATATGTACTCACATTGTGCTTATGGTACATGATTATAATCTATCAAAAGATTAAAATCATATCTATAATTGAACCTGAAGTTCAAATTCAAATTTCAACACCATTTTTCTCAAATAAAATGAAAATAAAAAATGCGATGGATTATGCGATACATATTGATGTGATCTTCGTAAAGATACACATTTCGCGGTAAATAGATCTCACAGATCTATGGTCTATATAGACCAATGTGGACACCGGAAGTCTGTCATAACACCGCTAAACTCTTTTAGAGTAATCTCATTTTACAAGGAAAGACTCTTGAATCTAGCCTTAAGTATAAGCTCACTCCTGAAGTCGTGGCTTAATACATAAGTGAAAATAATTTATGACATTCGCACCCACGTATTTATTCCTCTTATGCATGTTTCTCTATCCACATAAAATTTAAAATTGGAAGTATAGAAACAAGCTCTTTCCCTTGAATATGTCTGTTTAGAGATACTAATATTCATTCTTCCTTATAAATAATAATATGGAAGACTGAAAACATGGAAAGTCCTGAATAAAATAAGATATGAAAGATATGATATACCTCGACATGGAGTAAGCAATGACAAACCAATATCAGATCAGAAGTTCTGATAAGACCCCTAATGCTTTTGCAACATGAATGTGCATTAACTTATGTCATATAAAAATATATACATATCTAGTCTAAACGATGAAAGTCGATTGAACTTATGTATACTTTGCTACTCCCGAGGACAAATAAACTTTGAAAACAAATTTAATCTGTTGTCATAACATAATTCCTAATGAGTATAGTTATAGACGTATGCTTCCCAAAGCATTTAACCCTAATAATAGTCCAATTGATAACTATTTTTTGGGACGTCTACTTGAGATTCAGGCTTTGCAAACCTGAATACTCAATATGAGGATGTCCAGTACTCTCAAAAATCAATAAAAGAAACTCACCAAGTTTCGATGGATATTCGTCAAAACGAAATCCCTAATTAATGACTCAAGAAATAAATGAAACCTGAAGCTTTGTCCCATAATTATCCGCACAATAGTCAATGTGAAGATGTAATCCTTCACAGTTTGAACACAGTTCAACTATTACCGGGCAAAATTAACTTGAGCATTTTAATGGACTTTTCAAAAGTCCCACATAAATTCAAAAAGAGGAATTAATTTGGAACACCAGAAGTGTCCAGAATCGACCAACTTTGGATCGATATCACCCTGGATTGATGATGCAAGACATCATCAACCAGACGAACCCGACGATTCTTCAAAAAGGGTGAAATTTTCATTGTCCCATTCAAAAGGGAAAAATGATTGTGAGCTCATCTCCATATCCTCTTCTTTTCCAGAACCTCTAGAAGAGATGAATCTGGAATAAATTGGAATTTTATCGAATAATGTACGTACATGGGGAGGTGATTGGATAAAAAAACACTTGTCGATAATTACTCGCATTTCATTTTGCCATTTAAATGATAATTATAAATATCGTTCCACACTCCGTTTCCTGAAGAAAACGTAGAGATTGGCCAATAATGTGGAACGAGGCAATAATAAGTTGAGCTGGACTCACTTATGAAATGTGAAGTGTTTGGACCTGAAGTCCTGATATCAAAAGATATCAAACCTGTGGGTTGCCGAGTATTGTATAAATAAATAAAATCATATGCTATAAGCAAAACGATATAGCTTAAAGGTTTATTTCACAGAAACCAGGAAGTAACCATGTAAGATGAGCTTAACTCACTTACAAAATTATTTAAACTAATGCATCAGGCTCTCTGGTCATAGTTGCGAAAACCACAAGATTGGCAAAGAAAATTTTAGGCTATGTTGCTATGGATGATGTGACAACATACCCTCACGAATTACCATCCTGAAGATGAAATCATCATCCTGAAGATGAGATTATCATCCTGAAGATGAAACCATCATCCCGAAGATGAATAATCATCCTGAAGATGAGACCATCATCATGAAGATGAGACCATCATCCTGAAGATGAATTATCATCCTGAAGATGAAACCATCATCCTGAAGTATTGGTGCTACGCACCGACAACAAAAGCAGTCAAAACAACAACATAACAGTCTCTACGACTGATCGAACGTGTCCTCGTACTCCTCAACGAACGCAGGCTCTGACTCAGCGTCAGCAAACACCACGTCCTCCGCAACACTCTCAGGCTCGGGATCTAACATGTGTCACCCAAAAGAGTAAAGGGGCACATGTCAGCAAGTCTAACAAGACTTGAGCAAGGAAACGAAAGTGAAGGCAAACTAGCAACCTAGCAGTTCTAGTATGATGCATAACATGGCAAGTATAGTATGGAAGTGACAAGTAAAGGGAAGTACAAGTAGCAAGTAGCAAGTATGGCATGGATAACAAATTTTACAAGTTAAAACACGGACAAGTGAAAGTCAAGTAGTTCACGTCAAGTAAACACGTCAAGTGAACACGTCAAGTAAACAAGTTGTGCACAGAGATTCCGCCTGTTGGCTAGAGTGGCTGATCGGGCCAACTCCTAAGCTCAAGTGACCGTTTGTCTCTACCCCTCCACGTGTATTGAGCCAGGGCATTACCCCGAACACGGAATGCTCGCTTCTGGATCACGAGCCAGGAAGTGTTTTGCACGTATATCGAGCCAGGGCATCACCCCCGAACACGGAATGCTCGCTTCTGGATCACGAGCCAGGAAGTGTTTTGCACGTATATCGAGCCAGGAAGTGTATTTAACACGTATGGCATAGGGTTATGCCCGCATAACGGGTGCCTAGCCGGTAACACGGAAACACGGATTTGTACAAGGATTTGTAGTGTGTGCTACGATGCAACATTCAATGCATGGATGACGTGGCATGGCATGCAGTAAGGCGTACAGGTAAGGAATTAAACATGGCAGTTTAATATGCATGAACAACAAGTTAAAAGGGTTGGATCTAGCTTCGTCGTCAAGCTAGATCAATTGAGGTGACGGATCTAGTTTCATTGTCAAACTAGATCAAATAGGCGTCTAGGCAACTATCATTTCACTGTCTAGTCTCTTTTACGCTACAACAAGCAAATGGCCTAAGGCATGGCCTAAAACCCTAAGTGGCAAGTTTCACTTGCCTAGCACCGAGGATGACGATCAATGAGGCACGTCACAAAATGTTAGCTACGGGGATGAGATCGCGTATGAAGCGAAAGATCGATGCCGAGCAAGCATAGCAACAGAAGAAACGATCCGGGGAACCACGGTTCAGATCTGGAAATGGGGAGACAATCTGGAGAAATGAGATTTTGGGGGTTTTGGGGGGTTTTCCGGCGGCCTAGAGGAGATGGCCGGCCTAAATGTAGAGGGAGAGGTGCTCTTGAGGAAGGAGGAAGGCTAGGGGAAGATGGATGATGATTTGAGGAAGAAGGAGGCTCAGAAGAAATGAAAGAAGAAAGAAAAACGTTTGGGGTTTAAATAGAAAATCGTGTGGCGGCTGGGCAAACCCTAGGTTTACGACAGCAGTTAGTCGGTCAAAGAAGAGTTGTTGACCGACTAGGTCTCGAACTAGTCGGTCGGTAGACCAACTGTGACCGACTAAAAGCAAACAGTAACTCAGGTCGTCAAAATGGTCAAAGAACTAGTCGGTTTAAGAACAATGGCTGACCGACTAGTTTGCAACCTAGTCGGTCGGTGGTTGTTCTTGGACCGACTAACGATAAATAGTAACTCAGGTAAAATTAATCAAGGAACTAGTCGGTCTGAGAGCAAGTTCTGACCGACTAGTTTCACATCTAGTCGGTCGGTGGTTGTTCTTAGACCGACTAAGAGTAAACAGTAACTCCTGTATAATTGATTCAATGAACTAGTCGATTTGAGAAGAGTTGCCGACCGACTAGATCTCAATCTTGTCGGTTGGTTCCCCTTCTTGAACCAACTAAGGTGCACGAAAAGTGCCGAATCGAAGCGCGAAGCTTCGGGAAGATTCCTACGGCTTCTAGGATCAACCTATCTCTAAGATATGAGCGATATGAAGCTCGCCACGAACGACTTACTCCAAAACTCAACGATCTAAGGAAGAAGCTATAAAATCACAACGAAACGAACGAAAACGAAAGCTATGGAGACGGAAAACACACATAAGGAGAAAATCCACCAAAACATATAAATAATATAGATAATTCAAATACATGAAAAAGCAGTCGTTACACCTAATATGGGTTAAAGTAGGATTGATGCTTGGGATATTTCATTTGACTTGATTGCATGGCAAGTGTTTGATGGAATGTGTCAATTGGGATTTCTAGCAAGCTGAGTCCAATTCGTACGACAATACCCTAGATGTGTTGGGGGTTGGGGTTCGGATTCTTGTCCTGTCAAGATCCGCTTTGATGTATTGCTAGAAATCACATTCGACCTATTTGGCTAGTAGGGTTACGCGGGGGCGTTTTATTGTCACTGGCGGGAGAAAGACCGCCTTTGACCGTCGGGCCAATGGGAAATAAAACGGGGGTCTGATCCCCTAGCCACAGCTCACACCCCTAGCATTGACATCGAGTCCTCGTGCATGGGAACGGCTTGGACGAAATGTTGGGAGTTATCATTGTGGCCTTAATGCTCCCGGTTGCAGAGGGCGTTAATGGACATGGGAATGCCCACCGTCCAAAACCGGGTAGACCTAGCGTATCATCCTGGGCATCGACAGGAATATCGGGCCCATGGAGCACTAGGTACCACCTTTTGGGGCAATGTCTCACCCTGGGTCAAGTCGAATGCCAAGTGTCATGAGTGCTCTAGCCCGTGTTAGCAGGGATTCATTTCTTGTCTTTTTTGTTTCTTTGTTTTATTTCTACACTTCCACTCATATTATCAGCATAGCTCTCACATAACCTAGGCAAGGCTAGTAGCCATTCAAGCCATCCACCTCCCTGAGTTCGATATACCCGCACCCTACACTACCCGTGCCCTTGCGATAAAACGACACCGCGCCCAAACCGTAAACGAGGTGCCGGTCAGGGATAGACTATATTTTCGGATTACTTGCGAGCCTACTCTTCAACATGATACATCCCCACAAGTTGACACATATGAGCAGCCAGCATCACCATTCGAGAGAGAGCCTACACTGATAGTTGATAAGAAGGCAAAAGGGCACCTCGTCGAGCCAGAGCATAATAATGAGGTGGCCTCACATGTGGATCCAGCACATACCATTGAGGAGGCATCACTTTGGGATGAGGATATCTTCTTTCAGATAGATCCAGAGCCTTGCCCACATGTAGTTGAGCTTCTGCAGCCACCTCTACCTTCCACTTAGGCTGAGCATCCACCTGAGGAGCATTCACCAGAGCTTGTGGCTCCCATTCAGGGAGAATCTTTTACCCACTCTTTTCCTTTCTCTGAATCTATTCCAATTTATGATGATTATGATGATTCGGATACTGATGACACACCATATTTTTTGCAGGACACTTCCACATATGAGAAAGAAGTACATTGGGACGTGTACCCTGATGAGCAAGATGTGCTATGTGATGCATCCGATGAGGTGAGTGAGGAGATACCTGCCATAGATGCTATTGCATATGATCAGGCGGTACGCTGGGATGAGTCTGAAAATGAGGAGGAGGTCAACACCAATGATCCAGAGTTACCTGAGCAGCTACGAGAGGACACTAGGTGTTTGGGGAGTCATAATATACATGCATATCAAGTTTTGCGGTAAAAAATATTGTGTGTCATCAGTATCCAAATCATCATAATCATCATAAATTGGAATAGTTTCAGAAAAA
This sequence comes from Scilla litardierei, assembly GCA_030789695.1. Classification (NCBI taxonomy): domain Eukaryota; kingdom Viridiplantae; phylum Streptophyta; class Magnoliopsida; order Asparagales; family Asparagaceae; genus Scilla; species Scilla litardierei. The sequence continues at coordinate 103,836,156 of CM061131.1, forward strand.
GGAAAAGAGTGGGTAAAATATTCTCCCTAAATAGGAGCCTCAAGCTCTGGTGAATGTTCCTCAGGTGGATGCTCTGCCTCAGTCGAAGGTAGAGGTGGCTGTAGAAGCTCAACTATAGGTGGGCAAGGCTCTAGATCTATCTGAATGAAGATATCATCATCCCAAAGTGATGCCTCCTCAATGGTATGCTCTGGCTCCGCAAGTGAGGCCTCCTCATCAATATGCTCTGGCTCGACAGGGTGCTCTTTTACCGTCTTTTCAACTATCAGTGTAGGCTCTCTCTGGAATGGTGATGCTGGCTGCTTATGTGTGTCAACTTGTGGGGATGTATCATGTTGAGGAGAAGGTTTGCAAGTAATCCGAAAATATAGTTTCCCGGCATTTTCTTCCCAGGAATCAACATAGAAACAATGAATTCAGTCGACCTCATACACATCCATGGAGGACTATTGTATGGGATCAACAAAAATGGCCAAATACTATAACTTGTGCTTAAATTCCCGAAGGGATTGAAACCGTCGGAAGCTAATGCAAGTCGAACATTACGTTCCTCAGAAGCAAATTCAGTATGCATGGAATTAAAATGTATCCAAGCTTCAGAATCCCTTGGGTGTATCATCATATCATCAACCTTGGGTTCACTTAAGTGCCACCTCATACTCTCAGCAGTTTTAGAAGACATAAACAATTTGTAATCTAGATTTCAGGTGAAAGTAACGTAATACCTTTGCGGGTTGTTTCGTCTTCTTCGATTTTTTTCTTCCACCTAGACACCTCACATTCTTTGCACTGTTCTCTATCCGCATCCGGCCCCCAATAGAGCATGCAATCATTAGGACACGCATGAATTTTTTCATACTTAAGACTAAGTTTTTTAAAGATCTTCTTATCATCGTAATTATATAGAGGGATATTTGCATATGGAAACGCATCATGCAACAATTTAAAAATCATATCCATAGCCTTATCACTAACACCACATAAACACTTAATGTGATATAACTTGATTAGAAATGGAGTTTCGAGAACTTGGTGCATCCATCGTATAATGGTTGTTCATTATCTTTCAGCAAGTCATAAAACTCTTTGGCATTACCACCACTGGATTCTCTATTTGTGTTTGACATCCCTACGTCTCCATCAACACCCAATTCAATCGTCTCTTGACTAGTCAATCCCCAGGTAAATGCATCGTATACCATTTCCCGTACAATATCTCCAAGTTAGGGATCTGGATCCCTACTAAGATGTGATCCTGGAGCCACTCGTTTGACATTACTAGATGTAACCACCTCTCCATGTGATTCCCAAAAGGTGCAATTTCTTGGAAAATGTGTGAAGAGTATATGTTCGAAACATTCGTCCAGTGTGCCAGACTTAAAAATTTTGCAACGTTCATAAGGGCACAAAATTTTACCACGAATAGCCTTGCGTTCAAAAGCAAAATCTAAGAATGCATTCAATCCTGCCACATATTCATGAGAACTTTTTGGTTGTTGAATCCAAGACTTATCCATCCTTCATACAGAAAAAACTAATTAGTGTTATAGGGTTAACAAAATTTTTTTTTCTCAACACAAACAAAAACAATATTGATGGATGAAATAGATAATAAGGGATACAGCCATCATGCATAGATGGATGCATACAATTTATCAAATAACAAGCTGTGAGATAAATATCACTCCAAAAGCTTTTAGGAACATTCATATGAATGACATTGTCTTAGAAAATTTTACCAAATGTATATTCTTATATAGTTATGTGTGACAGTCCAATTTTTTTTAAGTATATGAACATGAAGATTGGTGTATAATGCAAGACTAGGAAATTAAGTCAACAAATGATGTTATGAAATATTATTTTTCATTATCACTTAAAAAATAAATAAACAACCATGTTAAGTTTTAATTTTAGCACACTATATCGTATAAATAAACAAGACTATACATCTATTTTTCAAAAGAAAAAACCTAATAACATGTTAAAAATAAATACTTCATAATTTTCTTTCACATGATGGTGGTTTCATGACTGACATGAATTATGTTCGAAAAATAACAAATTATTCAATTTAATTGATAAGATTTTTGAACTTTGTAAGGAGAGATATCCTAAATGTTAATAAGCAGTGAGTGGAATACTAATGTTGGAACATGCTACTCGGCCAACTTTATTGAACAATTAATTTTTATTGAACATGCTACTCTGCACAATTATTTTTTGTTCCAATCTCCTAGAAGGTGCAAAGATTGGTATAGAATTTTATTGAACAATTTGATCGATTCAATTTTCTAACTAGAAAGCAAGTTAAACAAAAATTTAGGCATATACAATGCAATGATATGCGCAAACATGTGACAGTTACTGTGCTAATACCTCCAACTGTGAATGTTGAACCGTCAACTAATTTTTATGTTTGAGAGATGTATGTGGCATCGAAAGAAGATAGCATGCTTGGGTTTCGATTCATATGATCATATGTTCCCGAATCAAGTATTTAAGTCCTAAGAGCAGATGAAAATAGACAAGCAGTATGCTTGCTTGTCCTTGCTAAGATAGTCATAGAAGCAGGCATCATCTGAATATCTTGGAATTTCTGGAACAATTGTGCTGGCTTCGCTTATCATTTGTGACACCCATACTTGATGCTGGAGAATACATCCTAAACAAGGCTACATGTGCAAATTCATTGGAATCATGCCATGCAATTTATAACAGGCGAACTTTGTATGCCCTTCTTTATTGCATTAATGACAATTTCTTTTCAGCTAAACTTATCCTATGAAAATCTGTTGATAACCCAATTTTCTTTAATTAGGCAAATTATTGATAAACCCATCCCTGAACTGAGAACATCAAGAAACAAATAATGCACATATTTTCAGTTAAAAAGAACAGAACCACTACATGATATTCAGCAAATTTCAGTTGCAACCTAAAAAATATGTATTCATAGGTTACTTTCTTAAAACGTTTTCAATAAAAGGACCTGATTGTATCTAATATGCAAGCTCTCATGCAAAAGATAGTCGATATCAGCATACCGGAACAAATGCATTTTTAGTTACAACCTTCACCCAAATAAGCTCACAAGTAACTAGAAATTAAATCGAGCATCTCGTAATAGGCTATCAAAATCAGCCCGGTTGGCATTAGAAATCAAGACTAAAAATCTGAAATTTATCCAAAAAAATACATGAATAAAGCTCACAAACATCTCCCTTCGCAATCTGAAATTTGTGTGAGTGTCATCAACCAACATAAATTGAACTCATGATAGAAACTTGGGAAACAATCGCATACCTGAGCGGATTTGTAGACTAGATCGCTAGGAGTTGCATTCGGCTCGAAAAAAATCGAAGAAAAGTCGGAATAAATTGAAGAACTCGCACTGATTTGAGATCTGCACAGAGAAATCAAAGAAAACTCAGAAGAAATCAAAGAAACTCGCTCGGATTTGAGATCGACGCGAAGAAAACTCAGAAGAACCTGAGGGGATTTGCAGTCTAGGTCGCTTGGATTCGAGACGAAATCGTGGGAAGAAATTGATGAAACTCGAAGGTGATCGCTCAAAGAAATCGACGAAATCGACGAACTCGGATTTGAGACAAATTCCTGGGAAGCAATCGAAGAAAATCGACGGCGATCGCTCGTAGAAATCGATGAAATTATGGGAAGCAACGGTAGAAACTCCAAGATCGCTCAAAGGCGAGCGATTGAAGGCGAGCGATCGATCGACAAACTCGACGAACTCGACGCATTAATTCTCAGGGAGGGGTATATGTGAACGCGGTGATGCGCAGCCCTAAAGAATGGAAGAATATATTAATTCTCAAGGAGGGAAATTATTAGCGGGTTGTAGCCCTACAGAATATGTTATAATGAAAAGAACGTGCATCGATATTAATTCATTTACTTAACTGCGAAAATTTCTTTCCCTCCTTTCTGATTTTTGTTCCCGCTGTGAAAATTTCTTTCCCTCCTTTCTGATTTTTGTTCCCGCGGTTGGAATTATTATTATTTTATTACTGTGGTGGTTTCGAACCGCCACAGAATATTCATTTGGTACCGGTGGGTCGTAAACGATACAAATAGAAGGATTTGTGGCGGTTTTCCAAACCGCGACAAACAAAACCGCTAGAAACAGCCCTGCATTTTGTAGTGTCGTCATCGCTATAGTGATGTGAAGATGGGTCGAAATTTATTACCTTTGATGATGTTGATGCCATGAAGCATATGTGTGCATGCTCTCCTCTGGGTTCATCGTTGTCATCAGATGATGATGAGGATTCGTCTGAACTTGATACATCACTTTGGTCGAAGGCTGCAAACGCCCATTTCTTTGGCTTTACTTGCTTTTTATCTCTGCAGCTTTGCCTTCTATCTCTTTCCCCTTTCCTTGATCGTGACCTTTCTCCAGAGGAAAATCTCTTCGAATGTGTCCTGGTTTATTGCATCCCAAACAAATAATATCGTTAGTGAAACAAGATTTACGTTTATCAAACTTACCTCAGAGGAATTTTCTGAACTTCCTCGTAATGAAAGCTATCTTGTCTTCATTTCTTTCAAAGGGTTCTAAATTTGAGCCTTCTTTGTTCACTCTAAACACCAAGTTCTTTTTCTTTGGCTTTTCCTCCATTTGTTTGTCCTCTTCCAACTCGATCTCGCAAGCCATGAGATTTTCCATCAACTCTTCTAGGGTGATGGTCTTCATATTGTTGGCTTCTCGAATGGCTGTAGTCTTTCCTTTCCATTCAGGTCGAAGCGATCAGACAACCTTCATTACCTGATTATATTCAGGGGTTCTCTTTCCTAGTTGATATGCTCAAATTTTACACTTTATTTTCGCATATTTCCATATCATATCGATTGCCGATATTGCATATTTGAACCTTAAACGTCGATTTCTCGATGAATTTCCCTATTTCTATGTTTTATTGGATTTTCAGGAAATATGGAGCAATCGGGAGCAAATTGGAGCTATGAACATAAGCACGCATGCCGGAGCGTTAGCGGCCATGATATCGAGGAGCTTACGGTGATATAAGAGAAGAAGAAGCGAGAGAAAGAAGAAGGAAAGAGGAAGAAAGGAAGAAGAAGCGAGAGGAAGAAAGGAAGAAGAAGCGAGAGGAAGAAAGGAAGAAGAAGCAGCTCACTCGACCAAGTGGATCGCTCCACTCGACCAAGTGAGGCTGACACCAACCCAGCCTAATGTGTTAAGCATGCCAAAGTCACCCGACCGAGTGAGACTTTCACTTGATCGAATGAATCGACCAGTCGATCGAGTGACCAAAAGAAACAGAACGATGAAATTTAAGATTCTCTGCTGCAAGTGTGAAGTAATTTAAGAGCAACATTTTACTGGTTGATTACATGTTGTTTTGATGACATGGCAATTATACTATGCAAGAAGTAAAGCGGTGAAGGAAAGTAAACGTGACGGGCAGTAGCCGTCGCGTGTGCTACCGGCTACGTGACTAAGCTAGACGGAACAGGACAAACAAGACAAGACGTGTGTGTGACACGAAAGAGAGTTCGCACATGCAGCGTAAAGAGTGGCCAAACTCTCTATCTGGTGGCCACTCACCGAACCCCAACCCAAGTACTCAAGTCAAGACAAGACTGGACTGTATGAGTACCACTCACTCCCTTGGTGAGTGCCTCTCCCCGTGGTCTGCCGAGACGCTCACTCCCCTGGTGAGGCACCGAGACTCCCGTAAGGTGTATACGAAAGGAACACACATTCCCTCGGTGGGTTCCCCAAGATCCCCCACGGTCTGTTGGGACGCTCACTCCCCTGGTCAGACGCCGAGACTCCCGTAAGGTATACACGAAAGGAACATCCACTCCCTCGGTGGGCTCCCCAAGATCCCCTACGGGCTGCCGGGACGCTCACTCCTCTGGTGAGACGTCGAGACTCCCGTAAGGTATACTACATGAACTAAAGATGACAAGATATGACCCGTTATGAATGTTCTGTTGTTCAGTTGTAATTCTAGGGGGTCCACATGCACACACACACACAGAATAGCCCTAAGGTGTCAGTTGTTTTGCCTAGACTTTGTCGTCAAGTCTAGGCAGTTGTGGGAGTCCCGGACGCTATCATTTCACGTCCGACTCTCTTATTATTACTTTAACTTTTTAAGAAGGTGATGGCCTAAACGTGGCCGTAAGTACACAAGTGTAAACACTTGCCTACGAGGTGAGTGAGTCATCGGTCTAGAGCATCTCGGCGAAGCGGCGCGTCGGTGAGGGTCCGTCTAAAACGGGACAACGGCGATGTCAGATCGTGTTTTTCATCAATCTTATTAGGGTTTGTTTCTAAATTCAGCGGAACTACCCTAACAGTCAAAAGTCACATCTTTTTTATTCGTTTCAGCCTAATCGACGTTCTACCCTATGTGCATAGATAATCTAGTCCGTTTGTCAATGTCTAAGGTTGAACAACATTTTAAAGGAGCAGAAATGTAAACTTAGTTATCTTTGATGACTTTTAGATTAGGTTTTAGATTCGCTACGATGTGGGTTCTTACTACGTGTTAGGGGGCTAACCTTTTCAGCGTTTGATCGTAGATCGGACGTCGGGTCTGAAGGGCGGTAGATCCTTGTCGTCAACGATGTTTCGACTGTGGGTAGCACAGCGAGACCGGAACGGACAGTGAGGGGAAGGTGAGAACAGCGAGTGTGGTGTCGGGATCTCTCCGGTTGCGAGTAGCGCAACGGATCTACACGGCGGCGACAACATCAGGGAAAACACGTGAGATCGGCGACATGCGTGGACTCCTAGGAGCAAGGGGGCTGCCAGAGATTAGAAAAGTTTGAAGGGGGTTACTCGGCATGGTGGGTGGCTGACGGCGGCTGCGCGCAGCGGCGGTCGGACGTGAGAAGGTGAAATGGACAGTTTTGAGAAACCATGTCGCTGTTTTGGATCGCAGCGAAGATGTGGCGGCCTGAGGGGCAAGGAGGGTACTGTAGTAGATAGAGGGGATCGAGGGAAGTCTATTGGTGGCGGAGGTTGACGTCCCCTCAAAAGATGATGTTTGTGGTGCATGCAAAGTGCAATAGGATTGGGGGCGCGAGATTTAAATATTTATAACCGCAAGCGCACGATGGTGTAGTGTGGCTTGGGGGTTGAACACAGTGAGGCGTGGTTGTTCTTGTGTCAGAAAGGACCAAATTCACCCTATGGGTGAGCTAGCCCGAATCAGTAGATGGGTTGTCACGGAAAATGAATACGAGGGATAAACAATATAAAGGGAAACCCGGGACTTCGATTTCCACCCTATCATGTGTTCTTGCTACTACAGCCGGCGGATATGATAACGATCGGAATTAGGGTCTAATGGTGAGATGTTGCCTCTAAGAGTGATACCAGCGTTACATGGGCCCGATATTCCCGTCGGTGCCCAGGAAGATACGCCGGACTACCCGGGTTCGGTCAGTGGGCATTCCCATGTCCATTAACACTGACCGACTCCGGGAGCACTAAGCTCGCAACGATAACTCCCAACATCTAGTCATGTCGTTCCCACGCGCTAGGATTCGATGTCTACGCTAAGGGCGTGAGATATGGCTAGGGAGTCAACCGCCAAGTTTATTCCCCCTTGGTCCAACAGTCAAAGGCGGTCTTTTTCCCGTCGATGACAATAAAACACCCCGCGTAACCAATAGATTCCTAATCCCTATCGATTTCCTAGTCCTATGGACGCATTAGGGAGAACCCACGAAGGGGTTTCCACCAAAATCCCAGATTTGGGAACTACTCACACATTTTAGGTAAAAAGCGATCTAAATGGAAATCGACCGTTAAAAACATAATCGGGCAATAGAAATGTGGTAGTAGTAATGCAATTAAGATAATATCAAAGGTTTACAAAGATCTGAGCACTTACAAATAACCAAAAAATTCCAGCTGTCGCAATAGAGAAAAAGACAGAAATAAAAGACAGCTCTCGTTTCTGAAAACCTAGGGTTTATATATATAGAAAACGACGTCACCCGATCGGGTGAAGAATCAACCGATCGGGTGACCTGCTGCAATCTTCGGCAGTGGTCTTCAGAAACTTCACTCGGTCAGACAACACGATCGGTTGGCAGAAGCAGCTAGTCGTTTGGGTCATGCGATGGTCGGTTGAACCAATCGGTTGATAAATCAACCGATCGGTTTGAATCGTCGCCCAAAAGACAGTAAGTTGCGATGTTTTGGCACGGTCAGCTGGCGGTCGGGTGAGCTCTCCGGGTCGTGTCTTCGGGGAATCGGCTACAGATGAACCGATCGGGTGAAGGTCACCCGATCGGTTGGAATTCAGCTTCGATTTCTAGAGAAGACAGTTGGGCTGAACCGGTCTCTGACCCGGTCGGTTGATGCCTACTTCGTTTCAGCGGCTGTCCGGGTCGTGCACGTGTGCATCACCTGATCGGTTGGTTGTATCCAACCAATCGGGTGGGGGGCTGAAAGATAGCAATCTTGGTCGTTTGACCCCCTGGATCGCGCGTGACTCCTCCCGTTGCTCCGAGTACTTATGACATCTTCGTTATGTGTCCCCTACGGTGACAAACTCCTGCAAACACGCAAAATCATGGAGAAGTGAAAGAAAACAAGAAAATACGAGAAAACGGATACGGGACGGTGGAAAATAACAGAAAAACACAAAAGAAGACGTGCGTGAATATATGAAATATAAACGCACGTCAAAATCTCCCAAGCAGAACCCTTCCTCGTCCTCGAGGAAGACGAGTGAGAGTAGGAGCTCGAAGGGAGAAAATAGAGTGAAAGAGAGAAAAAGAGAACTCTAAATCCCAAATCGCCCGTCAGGGCCAACAAAATCAAAAACGACACACCAAGCAAGCAAACACCAAATCACAACACTAAACCAAAGGAAACGAGTCCAAACGAGTGTCATGAGTCCATGCGGTGAAGCACGAGTGAGTGTGGTCATGAGCTAGCAGACGGTGTCACTATCTACATTGTGCTATAAGCTCCATATACACAAATCCAAGAAAAGACCCAAATATCGATTCGATTTGAAGTAAGCGGTGAATATGTAGCTCAAGCATGCATGAGAGGAAAGTAAGAATCGAAACGTATCATGTGTCAGGGACTCCACAGCTAGGGACTTGGACATCACCACACTATCGCCTAGATAATAGCTAGAAATTCCCTATTCCAAGTGTTTTCGAAAGCGATGTGGGGTTGAGATGATGTGGAGTAGAACACTCGGTGCAAATTCTCGCCTTCCCTTTATTCTCGGTAGGTAGGAAAATATTCACACACATTTTTTTTGGGTTTTGGATATATGTATTTTTTTTGGATTTTTGGCTATACATATGTATTTTTTTCTTTTTTCTTTTCTCTTTTTTTGGGTTTTTCTTTTCTCCTTTTTTGGATTTTTGGATTTTGGGGTATATACACGTGTGTACTCTCCCAAGTAGGAGAACGGAACATGACGAGGGGATTTGCACCAAGTAAAATAAAAAAAGAAATCGGATTCTAAACGCTTGGGCAAAGGAGATTTTTTTCGCTAATCAGAGCATATGCTAAATGGGTTATCCTATTCCTAATTGTGGAATCCCGACACATGCGAAATGAAGCATACGATATATATATATATATATATATATATATATATTCATGCATACAGAAGCAGACAGGAGAAGCAAATGCCGCATATTTAAATCAAAGCATGATAATCTAGGGGGTCATTCCTGGACAGGTATATAAAACACAATCACAAAGTAGAAGCACACCAAACAGCTAGGCACGACACACGATTCACAAAAAAGCTAAGTGGACCCACGATGCATGAAATGCAAGAGGACTCGACTTCCTAGGGTTAGTGAATGTGATTATCGAAGCCATGATAAGTGTGTGTGTGATATTGTGGCAATTCATCATATAGGGTCATCTAGGAGAAAGAGATAAAAAGAAGAAAATAAAAAATAAAAACACGATGAAAACGACTCAAAAACGAAGAAAAAGACACAAATGACGCACGAAGTGCGACTCTCCCAAGCTGAAACTTGCATTGCCCTCAATGCAATAAAAGTAAATACGAGAGGGCAATGAAAATGGGGGAGAATACGCACCGACACAAAAAGAAATGAAAAACAAGAAAAACACACATACGAAACTGAAAAATAAAGAAAATCAGACAACACGACATATGAACAGAAAATAAAGATATAAAATCACACGACACAACATATATAACAAGCACACAGAGATAACATCACACGACAGCACACAGAAAAAATTGACTTCCCCCAAGCTAGACATGACAATGCTAGCGATATGATATGATCATGAAAATGCAGAGATATGCAAGGGGGGTCAAAAAACAAAAGAAATCAAAAAGCAGGAGAGGAATCGTCCTCGTCCTCCTCGGTGGAAGATGTAGGGGATGCGGGGGAGTGGATGGGTGAGGTGACTGGTGTGCGGAGACGTGTAGAAAGTGGTCGAGGTGATGGATTGGTGGGTGTGGAGGAAGTGTGGACGATGGGTGGTGTGGCAGTGATGACGGTGAGAGGTAGTGAAATGACGACCAAAGTGGTGGTGGATGGTGGGAGTACGAGGGTAGGTGAGGATGGAGGGGGAAGTGATCGTGAATGCACCTGCAATTTCTTATGGCGCGTGTATGGGGTAATGGAAGCGGTCGTGAGCGGAGGTGAAGTGGAGGGAATGGAAACGGTGGGAGTAAATGAGGTGGTGGGAATGGAAGTGGTGATATGAGGGGATGGTCGCCTAGGGGGTGATGGTGGAGGTGAAGAATGTGATGGTGGAGGGGAAGATCGTCGAGGGGGTAAAGGTGGTGGTGAGGGGTGTGGTGTGGGTGGAGGAGGTCCGTGGACATGAGTGAGACGGTGGAGGATGGCGGCCATGTTCCTCTCAAGTGCGAGGAAACGTGGGTGAGTGAAGATGGAAGTGGATGGTACCGAGGAGGTAGAGGAAGAAGCGACAGCGCGCAATGTAGCTAACTCAGCCTCGAGATGGAGGCGAGTAGAGGCGGCTCGACGAAAGGTGGAGGTGGTGGTCGTGCTGACCGGAGAGGTGGTGACAGTGGTGGTGGGAACAGAAGCAGGGATAGCGCTACTAGGCCCAGCCCCAGGATCTCCACGGGACGCAGGAATGTCCTGCTCACCTAAGTGGGCGGCAGGGAAAGGTAGTCTGGGTGTGCCCGGGATAAAAGGAAGACGTAACCCCCCAAGAAACTCAGGATCAGGTGGGAAAGTCCAGTGTACCACAAACTGATGGTCATGCGAGCGGGGTTGGGCAGAATGGTATAGGGAGCTAGGGGGTGTCCGTAATGGAAAGTGAAACGACCATCAGGACGGGGCTTAATCATGTGTATATGCCGCAGGACATCAAGATCTAGATGTGAGGGTCCTGCGGCGATAGGTAGATCTCGGGGGATGACAATATTAAACTGGGGAGCCGAAGCTATGATCGTGATAAGGCCCCCGCAACAAAGCTTGCCCTTGTCGACACGGCTAATCTCAAGAAGCTTGGAAACAAGCCAAGCACTGGCATGGACGAGAACGATAGGGGCCCTAAAAGAAATCCCGTCATCCCAGCGAACAAAAGCAAAGGTCATGGCCCACAAAATGAAAAGATCAGGGATGGTCACAGTACCTGACTTATCCCTGGGGAAGAACGTGCAAGAAATGATTCGATGGGCCAGACGGAAGATGGGGTGAATGATGGAGGAGGCCTTGGCCTTACCTCAGGGATAGCGAACGTGTAGGGTGAGGCAGAACCAAAACTGATCGACGTCATATTCGGGGGGATACCCGTAGGGACGGATAGCGTCGTCCCCAAGGATGGGGAAACCAAAGATGTTATTAATGGTGTTCAGATGAGTGCGAATGGTTTTGTTACGGATGCGGAAGATGACGATCAACCCCGACTCACAGACAAGGGTGGATAAAAATTCGAGTGTGAGGGAGGGGTAGGATACCGCGGTGGCGTTGAGGAAAGTTAACCAACCTAAATTGGCGAAGAGAGTCTCAACCTCAGTGAATACCCCGAGATCGATAAGCGTTTGGTTATGGGCAAATTTGGTCGATAGATGCCCCCGTGCATCAAGTCTATGATAAAAATCTTTTTTCTCTTGACTCCTAAAGCGGTAGCCACGCGGGCCCATCAGTGGGTCCTATGCAGGGATGATAGGTTGGGGTTGGGGTTGGGGTTGGGGTTGTGCAGGCTGTGCAGGAGGAGGGCGTGAGTGTGGTGGACGTGAAGTCTTGCGTCTCTTGCGAGACGACCCCTCCTCTCGCATGATACCCTTACCCTTATCTTGATCCCGGGACATGTGGGTGTGTATGCGTGAGTGAATGCAAAAATGTGATGAGTGTACACACACACACAGGCAATCGAGCAAATAGAAATTCTAGGGCAAAATATAAAATTGAGCTAAGGAGCAAAGTTACCCAGTCGAGATGAAGATCTTTGCTCGTAGATGACCCAACGCAGCGCAATGGGATGGAGTGTGAAGCCGTGGCGTTTCTTTTCAGCAAATTTCGAAAATGGGGGGGAGTGCGAAAATCCGGGTTTTTGTGGGGGTAAAAACGAAAATGGAAAGAGGGAAATTGATCACTCCTTATTTTACACTTTTTTACCGCATGTTTGCATGCCATTTAGATCGTCCAAATCATGTTTTTCACGATATATCGACGATATTGCGATGCTTTTCACGATTTGTTGTTTTTGTCGCATTTCAGGTGATTTGGCACGATTTGGAGTGATCTCGAGATGCGCTTACTCTAGACGGTCACCGACGACCTCCCCGAGGGGTATTTTGCTGTTGGAGAGGAGCGAAAGAAGAACGGACGTCGCAGGAGCGACGAGGAGGCCAAAACAAGCAGTTTGGTCATGTTTTGTGTCCCACTTGGCCGAGTGAAGGAGTCACTCGGCCGACCAGCGAGACACTGCTCGGCCGACCAGATCAGACACGATTCATATGTGCACTCGGCCGAGCGACGGAGACCACATCGGCCGAGTGACGAGACCCCGTCCGCCCGAGTGGCGCCTAGACGAAGCCCTTCAAAAATCGCCATGTTACTGTTTTTCGGCTGCCTGAGCTTCAGAAGACCCACTCGGCCGAGTGGATAATCCCGTCCGCCCGAGTACCATGAAGCCATCGGCCGAGTGACGACAACTCACTCGGCCGAGCCGCCCCCGAAGTGAAGACCCCTGAAGGTCGATACTTACTGGAAAATTACAGGGTTTTCACTCGGCCGAGCGACTTTTGTCACTCGGCCGAGTGCGACGCGCTGCCTGTAGCGAAAATTGCGGAAAACAGGCTGCGCAGGGGTATTTTGGTCACAGTTTTTGGACGATTTTGGGGGCTATTTAACCCCTGTTTTTACCCTAGTTTTGAGAGGCTCTCTCTTAGATTTTTTGCAGTTTTTTAGATTAGCTTTTTAGTTTTATTCTTGTGATTGAAGAGGAGACAAAATTGGATTTTTGTTGGATTAATTGAAGAACTCCATTAGTTTGCTTTTCCTCTTCTCTAAAAATTCTATTTTTATTGCATATCTCAATATTGTGATGAATTCTATTGCTTATTTCATTGATTATTTTTGTGATCTTGCTATGAATTGTGAGTAGTCGCCACGTCTTGGGGCGTGGGGATGAACCCTACAAGCCCTATTTCATAATTGTGATGAATTGGTAGGAATTTTGCTAGAATTGCTACTAGGGATTAGATTGGGATCAATTTACTACGGATGGCTAGGAATTCACATCGATTGGGATTTGCAAGAGATTGGATCCCAATTCGATAGGAAACCCTAGAAATCCGAATTGGGTTGGAATCGAATTTCCGTAGTATCGGTTTGCAAGAGATTGGACCGATACTAGGGTTTCCGGTTCCAATTCCGCGTCAATACCCGTTTGCAAGAGATTGGACGGGTAGGAACTATCCCAAACTAGGTCGTGGACCGAGTTTGCAAGAGATTGGGCTCGGTGCGCGATTGAACGATGATGTTGATCCTAATGCTAGCTTCCCTAGGCTAGGGTTTGTAAGAGATTGGACCCGAGCCTAGGATAGCTATAAACCGGCAACAGCGCGAGAGCGTGAGCTTGGTTCTACATTCAGTTGCAACTAGTTCATCCAAAATCTTATTCTAGCAACTTTGATACCGATGAACCACTTTTATAAAATACGGTGAGTAGCGGGAATTCCCCATTCCCTAGACATTCTTTATTTGATTTGATATTTCCGTACTTTGTCTGACGATTGTGACAGGATCGTCAAAGGCAAATTTCTCTCTTCTTAAATAGCCAGGTTGATCGGAACAAGCACGGTCATTCGTCCTCCCTGTGTTCGATAACCCGCTCGCTGCTACACTGTGCACTTGCGATAAAACTACAACCGTTCTTTTGGGTTACGTCCCGGAGCGATCAAGTTTTTGGCGCCGTTGCCGGGGAGGCGATTGCGTTTGATCTTACCACCCTAGCTATTTCCTTTTTATTATTATTATTATTATTTCCATTCCTTCATTTTTACCTAACCCTTCCACGGTACTAATCATTTCTTTGAAACTCTATTTTCCCTGTGCATGTACACGAGATCTACGTCGGACCCTGAAGCTATATTATTTGATCCCGAGATCGAACGTACCGCGCGGAGACTTAGAGCGGAAAGGAGACAAGATCCGGAAGGGCGGTTTATGACCAACCCGAAAACTGCGGACCAATTAGCGGCAAGGATGGCGAGGATAATTTCTATTCGAGATAGGCTTCGGTCTAAGACCTCTTCTACGACCTCATCCATTGCCGTGCCGGAGTTGGCGGCTGACAAGAACTTCGAGCTAAAGACTGGACAAGTGGTTCTGATGCAGCAGGATCCATTTCATGGGAATGCCCATGAAAATCCTCACTACCACATCCAATTATTCTTGTCGAAGTGCGCCACATTTCAGATGCCGGGGGTCTCCATCGATGCCATCAGACTGCGTCTCTTCCCCTTCACGCTAAAGGACAAGGCAATCTATTGGTTGAGGACGCAGGCTGACGGAGTCTTCACCTCTTAGGACGAGTTGGCAAGTGCATTCATTGACAAGTTCTATCCGCCATCCAAGACGGTGAAGATCCGGAGCGCTCTCATGTCCTTCAAACAAGGACCCCAGGAGACGCTCTATGAGGCTTGGGAGCATTTTAAGGATTTGCAGCATCAATGCCCGCATCATAGCATTGAAGATTGGGAGCTAGTTCATAGCTTCTACAACGGTCTCTAACCGGGGACCAAACAAATTATTGATGCTGCGGCGAATGGTGCTATCTTGTCAAAGACTCCCGAGGAAGCTACGGCCATAATTGAGGAGATGGCCTCAAACAACCAACAATGGGGCGATGAGCGAGGACACTCTACGTCCTCCTTAAAGCCAACTAGTATCTATGAGGCGAAGGCCGTAGCGGAGCTTACAAGCAAGTTTGATTCTCTCCACAAGGTAGTGGAGAGACTGGAGAAGTTTATCACAGAGCCCCAAGGAACCCCTTCCACCTCCGCTCCAACGAACCAAATGTGTGATTGGCAAGACCAATCTCAAGCCATGTATGTGGGAGGAGAGCAAGGAGAAGGATCCTTGGAGCAAGTACAATATGTCGCGGGGAACCAAGGATATTGGGCAAATCCGGCCACAAGAAATCATCCCGGATTCTCTTACGCCAACAATGAAGGAGCTTTGAACCCGCCACAACAACCACCTCAACAAGCTCGACCACCACCACCCCAACAACAACACTATCCGTCGATGGGGCCTCCACAACAAAATTTCCAACCAAAGCAACAAGTTCCTGTTGGATATGGAAGACGTTTGTACACCCTTGTGGGGGATGTACGAGGGAATACGGACCTCGGACGTCGCGCACACTAAGTCATGTGCAAAGGGAATCTGTTCCCTTGCGGAGAGGATCTCTGTATGAGCGGGAAAGTCGCATTATATATGCATACGTGCATGCGACATATGGCTAATAAAGGGGGAATATCTTAAGCTTATGTTGTACCATGCATATGGTACAACTTAAGCTTATAATGTGCCATGTATCATGGTACACCTTAATTAAGTTGTTCCAAAGGAACAACTTACCCTAAAATAACTACCTTGGGGGCTATAAATAAGACCCAAGGGTAGCCATTTTCCTTACACATTTTGCATGAAATTCATGCATGCATCTTCTTCATAGCGAAGCTCTGCAGAAATATTTCCTCTCCCTCCATCCAAGTTCTTAATCTAAAATAGAGATTTAGATTGTGGGATTAGTAGCCTTACTCCGTTCGTGAGTAGACTCGATCCGTCGTGGCGAATCCGAAGGCGAAGTTCGTAGACTACCGTGCCGCGTACGCAAGCGTAAGTCTAAACTTCATGTTATCGATCCTAACTCTGTTTTGGACAGGATCCTTCATTGGTATCAGAGCCATATGGGTTCGCCCCGGTCAATCCACCGCCCCGTCGAAACTACGAACGAGTCGTTGTCTTTTTCACGAATGGGTCTCCTACTATTACGGATATAGTAGGAACGCTTCGTGACGGAGAGAACGCAGCGGTTGTTCTTTTCACGTTAGGGTCTCCTATCATTATGGATATGGTAGGAACTCTCCGTGACGGGAAGAACCGACCGTTCACGTAGTAAGTTATTCATTTTTGGCACACGGCCATTAGAAAATAACTAAATTCTCGACGAACGGGTGCTTCATCGACGAACGGGTGCTTCATCGAGGAAGATGATGGAAGTTATTTCCATCGGGTAAGAGGAAAATTTGGTGCATGTGCACCATGGCCAAATGGGCCATGAAGGCCATGCACCCCCTCTCCTCATGCGGAGGGGGTTGGCTACGGCCAATAACCACCGGCGACCACCCCATCAAGGGGGAGGAGAAAGTGCGGCAACCCCATTCAAAGGGGGTGGCCGGCCATGGCCAAAGGGGCCATGGCCGGCCAACGCCGAAAGGCCTTGACCATGGCCGGCCATGGCCAAGCCATGACCGGCCATGGCCAGGCCGGCAGTGGCCGGCCAAGGCCGGGCCGGCAGTGGCCGACCTTGGCCAAGGGCCTGCCGGCCAGGCCGGCCCTGGCAGTGGCCAGGGCCGGCCCTTGGCCGGCCTGCCGGCCCTGGCAGAGGCCAGGGCCGGCGCCCTGGCCACTGCCAGGGCCAGGCCGGCCCTGGCAGTGGCCAGGGCCTGGCCGAGGCCATGGCAGGAGCCCTGGCCCCGGCAGGAGCCCTGGCCCCGGCAAGTGGCCTGGCCGGCAGGCCCTGGCAGTGGCCAGGGCCTGGCCGGCCCTGGCCGAGGGGGCCAGGCCCCCTGGCCGGCCAGGGCAGAGGCCCTGGCCGGCCTTTGGCCAAGCCCGGGTCAGGGCAGAGGCCCTGACCGAGAAGAAGTTGAATTCGAAAATTGGTCGACCAATTTTGTGTTTTTGGTCGACCAATCCGACAAATGGTCTGGGTCGATTGTAAACTTGCCAGATGACCCATACGGGGTAACAAATGGCCTTGGTCAAACTCGAATGTGTAGATTAGTCCATACGGGGCTAACTACAGTGCCGAATAGTTCATACGGGACTAACGTTTTAATGAAGTTTTCATTGGGCTCTACTCCTTGAAGATTAGCCATAATGCTCTACTTCATGCGAGATTAGCCAAGTCATTGTGCTCTACTCTTCGGAGATTAGCCAATGTACTTATGAAATTGTGCTCTACTCCTTGAAGATTAGCCGTAATGCTCTACTTCATGCGAGATTAGCCATGTCATTGTGCTCTACTCTACGGAGATTAACCAATGAACTTATGACGTTGTGCTCTACTCTACGGAGATTAGCCAATGTATTTTATATTCGTTTTGAAAAATACGTTTTCAAAAACGCTTTTCCGCTGCTAAGTACTATAAGAGTACTAACATTTGATAAAGTGAGGGAGAAATATTGAAAGTTACTCTAGATGGTGATTGGAAACATAGTGACCTTTCCGATTCTAGAGTAACATCTTCAATATTTTTCGAAAGTAACTTATCAAATACTTATTTTCCGCTGCTAGTACTATAAGAGTACTATTGTTTGATAAGTGATGGGGGAATATTGAAAGTTGTTCTAGATGGTGATTGGAATCATAGAGACCTTTTCGATTCTAGAACAACACCTTCAATATTTTTCGAAAGTAACTTATCAAATATAATATAATTCCAAGTGGGATTTGA
Organism: Scilla litardierei; assembly: GCA_030789695.1. Classification (NCBI taxonomy): domain Eukaryota; kingdom Viridiplantae; phylum Streptophyta; class Magnoliopsida; order Asparagales; family Asparagaceae; genus Scilla; species Scilla litardierei. The sequence continues at coordinate 103,854,350 of CM061131.1, forward strand.
ATTTTAGAACTATCCAAATGGGATATTCTATTATCATTTCAAGTGGGAGTTATATTTTAAGAAATTTTTATGCAATGTTTTTGATCGAACCTTCGGTTTTGTGTCTTTTGCAGCATTTTAAAAGTAAAATGTCTTCCGCTTCAAAGAATATCGTCGCTGAGTTAAACAAAGGTGAAAAACTCAACGGCGATAATTACAAACTTTGGTCCATTAAGATACAATACGTTTTAGAGGAGCAAGAAGTGCTCGAAACTCTAAAGAACGTAATGATTGAACCCGAGTTGGGCACTACGGCCCAACACCGAAGAGACAAGGAAGCTTTTGATGCTTGGTCTCGGAAGAATAAGATAGCGCGCATTACGTTATTAAGCAGTATGGCTGATGACATAATGCGCATCTTCCGAGAACATGACCTAGCCATGGAAATATGGTCCAAGCTAGAGGAGAAGTTCGGTGGCACATCGGTGTCCAAACTTCGCGCCTTAACTATAAAGTTCGATACATATAAGAAACGTCCAGATCATTCCATGGGGAAACATCTGCGACATATGGCGAACCTTATCTCGGAGTTAAAGGACGCAGGTCATGTGCTCACTGATGAGCAACAAATCCAAGCAGTCATACGTTCCCTACCAAATGGGTGGGATCAAATGAAGATGCATCTCACTCACAATGAGAGCATCAAGACCTTCAACGACGTTTCCAAGCACCTCGAATTAGAGGAAGAGCGGCTTGCGGCTGCCAAGCCAGGTGCAGAAGTGCACATGGTTGCTAGTTCCTCACACGGGGGAAAGAAACGTAAAGATCGTTCGAAGTCTTCTAATGAACGTAATAAGCAACCTGAGTCTACCAAGGAACCCAAACATAAGGGTGGACACAAGAAATGGCACAAGAAGAAAGACTTGAAAAGAATCAAGTGCTTCAAGTGCAACAAGCTCGGTCACTATGCTCGTTCGTGTACGAGTGGAAGTGACGAGGTAACTTGTAATACTAGTTACATATGTGTTTCTAGTTCACTATTTCTTGTGGAATATAATCCATTTTGGGATAATTGATTCAGGTGCCACCGACCACATAGCAAAGGACAGACGGTCCTTCGTGGAGTATCACCGGATACTCAAGGAATGAAGTGGATCAATGTAGGAAACAACACACGTGTTGAAGTGAAAGGCGTTGGGACTCGCAAGCTTGTCTTGGACAACGGCCGCACTATCCTACTTCATGATGTTCTCTTCATTCCATATATTCAAAGGAATATTAAAATTGTGGTCAATTTATTGGGTCTTGGTTAATGGTTGGTTCCTTCATGTTTGTAATATGGACCTATTTTTGTAATAATTCCTTTATTGGTTCTGGGTTATGTATTTAAAGGATTCATTGTAATAAGTACAATGTATGATTTCTCATTTCCTTATGACAAATTCTTTGACTAATGAGTCTAATATAATTTGTTGGGACTCAAGGCTTGGTCATATTGGACCAACGCGTATGGATAGACTTGCCAAACGTGGCCTTCTATCCAATGTTTCAAAGGTTGAAATGTCGACCTGCGAACATTGCCTTGAAAGGAAATCTTGTCGCAAGCCGTTTGGAACCGGCACAAGGGCCAAGGTTCCATTACCGCTTATCCATTCGGACATATGTGGTCCGATGAATGTCAAGACAAGACGCGGGAAGTCCTATTTCATCACTTTTAATTGATGATTTCACCCGATTCGGTAATATCTATATGATATCCCACAAAAGTGAAAGCACTAAACCTGCTTTAAAAACTATATGAGTTTAGTGGAGAATCAATTAGATCGCAAGATTAAGGTCATGCGAACCGATAGGGGCGGTGAATATCAATCAACAAGTTTAAAGGAACTTTGTGATGAAAAAGGCATAGTACATCAAGTAACTATGCCTTATACTCCTCAACAAATTGGTGTTGCAGAAAGGAGGTATAGGACTTTAATGAAAAATGGTCTGTTCAATGATGGCGCAAGCTAGCTTGCCAATCACCTTCTGGGGTGATGCATTATTGACAACCGTTTTCATTTTAAACCGCGTACCCTCGAAATCAGTTAGCTCCACTCCTTATGAGTTGTGGAACCAAAGGTCTCCTAACTTAAACATTTTACCTTGAGTTTGTGCATTCAACGCACATATTTCCTCCCATAAGTATGGCAAACTTGGGCCATGGGGAAGGAAATGTATCTTTAAACGATACGCATTAAACTCCAAAGGTTATGTTTTTTGTTAGTCAGGAAGACAATGGTGTGCTAATTGAGTTTGAGTCGAGGGATGTCGCTTTCTTGGAAAATGAGTTTCCAAGACAGGGCGAGATAAGTCAGGACTTATCTCTATTTGAGATTTGTGATCAAGAAGGATTACCTCATTCGAGTGGGAGAATTCTTGGTGAAAACGAAAATACTTTTCAACCTTCACCAATGGATTATACGAATGACGATTATCCTATTCCATACGGGAATAATGATCTAAGTGGGAGCAATTCTAACAACATTTCAAGTGGGAGTGATATTAGAATTGATCTAAATTCGAGTCAACAAGGACTTGAAGAATCTCAAATATGCCACATCATGCCCTGCAAAAGACAAATGGATGGAAGCGATGAAGAAGGAATTGAAATCCATAAAAGTTAACCAAGTCTGGGACTTAGTTAACTCACCCAGAGGACATAGAGCAATTGGGAACAAATGGGTTCTCGAGATCAAGCATAAGGCTGATGGCTCTATAGATAGATATAAAGCTCGCCTTGTCGCGAAAGGTTTTACGCAACAGGAAGGGATAGACTACAAAGAAAACTTCTCACCTGTTGTGCGTTTTACCTTGATTCGTAATGGTAGCTTGCTTATACCTCGAATTACATCAGATGGATGTAAAGACTGCCTTTCTCAATGGAGAATTGGACGAGGAGATCTATATGGAACAACCAACAGGGTTTGTAAAAGAAGGAAACAAACATAAGGTTTGTAAACTTCGTAAGTCCATATATGGTCTTAAATAATCCTCGAGGCAATGGTATATACGATTTTAAGAAGTTGTCTTATCAAATGGATTCTTTCCATGCTTGATGAAGATAACTGAGTATATATCAAGAGGATTAAAAGCAAGTATATTATCATGTATCTATATGTAGATAACATTTTAATAGCCAGAAATGACAAGGGCTTTGTAATGAGTATCAAGGCTTGGCTTTCATCAGTATTTTAGATGAAAGGCATAGGAAAAGCCGCATATCCTTGGAGTTAAGATTTCAAGGAATCATTCGAAGAAACTTCTTTCTCTTTCACAGGAGACTTATATAAAGAAGGTTCTAGAACGATTTAATATGCAGGACTGCAAGTCCATTGATATTCATATAAGCATATGCGATAATTTATATCTGGAATCACGTCCAAAGAACCAAAAGGAAAAGGAAATTATGGAAAAAGTTCCATATTCCAGTACAGTTGATAGTCTTATGTACACTATGGTGTGTACGAGACTGGACATCTGTTTTGCCGTTGGAAATGGTAAACTGTTACCAATCCAACCCAGGGCAAAGAACACTGGAAAGCGGTTAAGAGGATAATGCAGTATCTTAAAGGAACTGCAGATTTGCAAAAGACTATGATAAAACCAAGAAGGTAGACATAAGGTACATATCTACGCATGAGACGATAGAGGATCAGCTTACGAAAGCGATCCCCAGAAATGTGTTTTATAAACACTTATCATCTCAAGGATTGCGTATGGGATGAGTTGTACCAAATATATATTCCCATGTCTAAGAAATGATCAAAATTAATAAAAGAATAAGTTCTTTTTCCAACATTGCATATGAATTTCTTAAGAAATGTTTGTGTACATTTTTGAAATCTCAGCTGAATTGTGTGTATGTCGGACAGATTAAGGTTGGCTCTCTCACATGAGCAACCGCCTTATCTTATCAGATGGATAAGATAGAGATGAGACTAGTTTAAAGTCAAAATCATTAGACGAATGATTTAGAGTCAAGACTTTAACAAGATAGTCGAATGAAAGATCTGCATCATATGGATGCTTACAAAAGATCTGAGATCTGTATCACAAGGATATAAAGATCTCATTGGATTTTTTAATCCTATCTGTCTTATGCAGGATGAGAGTCCGGGAATATTTCCTGAGTAGTAAGGGGACTCAAAAGATAGGCACTGTGGTGTCTGATCTTTCATCCGTACAACATCATTAAGACATACTCTCCCTGGGAAAGGAGTGATGTTGTAATACGTGTTCATACCACGTATGCATTTCGACCACTGAGTTAGTAGCAATAGTGTTTGCTATTATGTGAGACTCAAAGGCCATATGGGTCTTAACTCTTACCCTCAAGGACTCCAATTGGTTCCTTTAGATTTGACGAGATGATCGCTATCTTAGCGTGTTACTAATGGGCTATGGTAATTCGGCTCGGCGGGGCACGTTAGAAAAGCGAATCAAGTCAAGATCAAAAGGTTCGCAAGAAGAGGAAGATTGATTTCATATTCGCATTTGGACTTTAATGATTCAAAGCTGGCCAGTCAATTGTAATCCAGATGGGATTCAATTGTTGAATATAAAGTACAAGAAAATGTGAAGAAATAATCTAGGGTAAAGCATGCGTTGAACTACTCAACTTTGCACCTTCGAGGTCGTTGTGTATCTCTAACAAGTGCACAACAACAGACTCTACGCGCATGACGGTCGCACGGTCTATTTCTCGGTATGATAGATGAAAGAACTAAGGGAAAGACGTTCTCTTACAATCCCCTCAAGTGTGAGTGGGAGATGTTGGATATGGAAGACGTTTGTACACCCTTGTGGGGGATGTACGAGGGAATACGGACCTCGGACGTCGCAAACACTAAGTCATGTGCAAAGGGAATCTGTTCCCTTGCGGAGAGGATCTCTGTATGAGCGGGAAAGTCGCATTATATATGCATAAGTGCATGCGACATATGGCTAATAAAGGGGGAATATCTTAAGCTTATGTTGTACCATGCATATGGTACAACTTAAGCTTATAATGTGCCATGTATCATGGTACACCTTAATTAAGTTGTTCCAAAGGAACAACTTACCCTAAAATAACTACCTTGGGGGCTATAAATAAGACCCAAGGGTAGCCATTTTCCTTACACATTTTGCATGAAATTCATGCATGCATCTTCTTCATAGCGAAGCTCTGCAGAAATATTTCCTCTCCCTCCATCCAAGTTCTTAATCTAAAATAGAGATTTAGATTGTGGGATTAGTAGCCTTACTCCGTTCGTGAGTAGACTCGATCCGTCGTGGCGAATCCGAAGGCGAAGTTCGTAGACTACCGTGCCGCGTACGCAAGCGTAAGTCTAAACTTCATGTTATCGATCCTAACTCTGTTTTGGACAGGATCCTTCAGTTCCACCATATAGGCCGCCCGGATACAATCAAGGGTGGAGGAATCAAAATCAAAACCCTCCACAAGCTCAACAATGATCCGACTTCGAAGCTAGAGTGGAGGCGTTTATGGTCGAGCAAAATAAGGTCAATGCTACTTTGAAGGCGGGGCAAGACTCCCTCAATACCGTTGTGGCTCAAATATCGGAGCAATTGGCGTTGCTCAATCGGAACACTCAACGATTGCCGGCGCAACCCGAGCAAAACCCACGGGGCAACACCGGCCACATCAATGCCATAGTTGCCGTTACTACTAGAGGCGGGAAGGATACCACCCCCGCCATGATTCCTACCGAGGAGCCCGTGGAGGAAAGTTTGGAGCCAATTGAGCCGGTAGTTGAAGTTGAGAAGGAGAAAGAGCCACAAGAAAAGGAGAAATCTAGAGCGGAGCAATTGATTGAGGAAAGGCGCTTCATGCCACCGGTCCCTTTTCCCCAAAGGCTCGCTAGAGCGAAAATGGAGAAAAGGCTAGCAAAGTTTCTCGAGTATCTTAGAGGAGTTAGCCTCAACATTCCCTTCCTCGACGCCATCGTGGAGATCCCCACATATGCTAAATTCTTAAATGACTTGATTTCGGGGAGAAAGAGGAAGGAGAAGATTATGCTAGCCGAGGAGGGCTCTTGGTTCACCAAGAGAGAGAAGGAGCCGGCCAAATTTAAAGACCCGGGGAGTTTTCGGATTCCTTGCACCTTGGGCGGCGTCCCTCTTCAAAAGGCGTTGGTAGATCTAGGGGCTAGTGTGAGCCTCATGCCTCTCTCCATGTTCTTAAGACTAAACACCGGGACGAAGTTGAAACCTACCGACATGCGGATACAATTGGCCGATGGGCGAATAACAAGGCCGGTAGGGATAGCCGAAGACATCCCGCTACAAGTCCCGGGGGGAATATGCTTGCCATGTGACTTCGTGATCATGTACGTTAAGGAGGAGGGAGATACTTCATTGATACTTGGACGCCCGTTCCTCGCCACCGCCAGAGTGATTGTCGACGTGCGAGAAGGTACCCTAACTTTGAATGTCGGCAACATCGAGGTGGAGCTTCACATTCCTAAGGCTATGAAACACATGCCTTACCACGAGGAACTTGACTACATGGACCTCCTTGATGAGGTGATAGAAGAGGCGATCCCCCACTCGATTGGCGCTCTTTTCGATGAGGATTTTGATGAAGGCCCGGATTTAGGCCAAGATGAGAAGATAGATGATTCCCCTGACCTCTCCGCTGAAAATGATGAAGGCGACGCTGATGTCGCAAGGATTCGAGAGCTCTGCAAGCTCTCGAAACAAAAGTCTCCGAAGAAAGCTCCGCCGCTACGAAAATCGGCGTCACCGGTGAAGCCGTTGACCGGAGCAAACGCTAGCTTGGGGGAGCCTCCCCCCAACACTATTCGAGACGAGAGACCACCGCGGGAGAACACGCCACCGCAACTTCCGAATCCAAGCGTTCTCCCCGGAAAGTTTGATGGGTGCATCTCATATGCACCAAACATCCCGCATTAATTGAAAATCATAGGGGGTCGAGCTCACGACCTTAAACGAGCGCTTGTCGGGAGGCAACCCGACGGTTATTGCTTTATTTTTACTTTTTCTTTATTTTTGTTTTAGAAATTTTTAGTGTTTTGAGTCGTTCGCCCAAAAATTTTGTGATAACGGGTCCTATTTTTCTTGACAGGAGAGGAGATAGGTAAATCCATAATGAGGAGGATGAACGAGACGACGAGGAGCGCCCCAGGAAGACGCTCGATGCTTAGGAGTAATATGAAATCGACTGGAGGAAGAAAGACGGAGTTTAGTGCCCAAACGAAGACAAACAGCAGAAAACAAGGCTCACTCGGCCGAGTATACTAGTCACTCGGCCGAGTACACAAGTTCGTCCGGCCGAGCCGCTCACGAACGAGGGAAGTCTGCTGTACCCAACTCTCTGTTTATTTTCCTGATTTCAGTATAAATGCTACTCGGCCGAGTATATATTTTCACTCGGCCGAGTAAAACGGATACGCTCCTAGGGCGAGTCTTGCCGAGTAGCTTGAGCCACTCGGCCGAATGGACTTACTCCACTCGGTCGAGGCTGGCAAAGCCACTCGGCCGAAGCGATAGCGGGGAGGAAATATCCATTGATCTCGCTCGGCCGAGTCGTAACTTTCACTATATAGGTGGCCGAGGGGGGGCACGTTTTTCGAAACGCAAAAACCCAAATCGCGCCCGACCCTTCAGCTCCCCTCGCCCGCTCGCCTCGCTCGCGCCCCCACGCGCCCGACCAACCGTCGCCGCGCCGTCGCTCGGCCAGCCACCGCCGGCCGAACAACCGTCGTGCCTCGCCCGAGTCGCCGCCGGCGGCCGCCGCTCCGACCACCTCCGGTTGTTTTTGGGAGCTTAGGGGAGCCCCTGGGAGCTTCTAGGGACTGATTCGGGCTTCGCGGAGGTGCTGACTTCGCACGCTTCCATTATCTTGCACTCGCGGCATGTCTGGGTATACTCCTTCCATTCTTTTGCACACGCCGCACTTTTTACACTTTTCGGCGCGCGCTTGGGGCCGATATGCCGCCCCGAACACGGCCGCGGTCGAAGAGAGCTTCCGCCAAGCGGAAGCGGTCAGATGATGCCGGCCCCTCTCACGAGTTGGAGGACTCTCCTCCACCTTCTCCCACACACCCCATCCACCCAGCACAGCCGGCAGGCCCCGCACACCCCGCACAGCCTGCAGCGCCCACACAGCCCGCACAGCCACTCCCCGCCGCTCCACAGCCACCACCTCCGGCTCCACTGGTCGGGCCGCTCGGGATTACGTTCCGAGACGACGCACACCGCGCCGTCTTCGAGCGTATCTCCCAGCGCTCGATCGTACCCTCCAGGTTTGCACACCTTGCCGACCTAGGACGCCTGGGGGTACTAGAGGGGATGCTCACGTTGTACGACAACGTGGGCTGGCGAGATTTCTTCCAGGTGTCGGCGGACACGTTTACCCGCCTGACACTTGAGATTCTTAGTTTGATCGCCCGGACTGAAGAGGGATGCTCGTTTCGGTTCATGGACCGGGAGTGCCAGGTCACTCTCGATATGATGAGAGCATTTTTCTCGTGGCCCGCTGTCCCCGGAGCCGATCGCGGTTACGGCCCCACCCATATCCCCCCACCTTCCTTCGACGCCGGTGCCTTCTGGGCCCGGATTACGGGTCTTCACGCTACCTTTGACCCTAGTAGGGCCAAGGCCTCAGCCATTGCCCATCCCTGCCTCCGTATTGCTCAGCGCCTTATGGCGACGACCTTTTTGGCCAGATATGAGCCGGGCACAATGTCTACGCCGGAGCTCTACATGCTCTACGCGATGACACGTCCCAGAGCTCTATCTAGGGATGGCGATGAGCTGGTCCCCGCCGTCGTGATTGATGTCACGGCTTGGTTTTTGGACCGCATCATTGTATCGGTGGGCGCTCGCTCACCGATATGCTGCGGCGGCCTGATCACCTTGCTTGCCCTTATGACCGACGAGGACTTCCCTGACGACTTGCGACGAGTACCGGGCCCCACTTCTTTATCGATCGATGTTATGGCCCGGATGAAGATGCTTCGTCCGCACGGTGAGCGTCACTGGGTCTGGTTGCACGGCCCTTACGGTGCCGATTACATGATTCTTCCGAGCCCAGCTCGGACTCAGATTGCACCAGCCCACATTGACTGGCTCCCTGCGATGGATGTTCTCATCCCCGCTGCTTACGTGCTCGAGGCCAAGGAGGCCGAGCAGGCCCACGCTGCCCACGCTGCCCCCGCAGACCCTGTCGCCCCTGCTGAGCCTGCCGCCCCTGTTGACCCTGTGGCCCCTCAGCCTATCCCTGATGTTTCCGTTGCTCCTGACACCTCTGTCCCCACCTCTGTCGGTGTCGGGAGTACCTTAGCTGAGCCCACCTCCACCACTCCCGCGGCTGTCACCACCCCCACTGGCCCTCTGTCTGCTGAGCCTGTTTCTTCTGCACCACCCGAGCGCCCGCCGACCGTAGTTGAGTGCGGAGAGCCCTCTGTCTCCACTGCTGCCGTATTTTTCGAGAGTGTCGTGGCGTCTGTCCACACTTCTGTGCCACTGACCTCTCCGGTCGCCTCGCTGCCTCTTTTATATTCTTCTTTCATTGCTGCTGCCTCCACTTCTCACCAGCCGGTGCCCCGGCCTCACACTGAGGCCAGGCCCACATTTGCGAGAGCAGCACCTTTCGTTCCCTTCCCCGCTGAGCCCGTCACATACACGACCCGAGTACGCCAGCCCCGCCCTGCACAGCCCTGACTGGTGCGTCCCTCTGCACCACCTCCCCCCGACACTGTACTTCAGAGCATTCGTGCTCTAGAGGGGGCGGTGAGTGGCCTCAGAGGTGACCTTAGGACCCTGTCCTCCACCGTCTCTGCGATGGCTGGCCGCTTTGACCTGATCCCCCAGATTCACTACTGTCTTACCCAGGTCCTGGAGCGTCTCCCCCGCGTACCACCACCCACCCAGCAGGTTCCCACCCACACTTCCACACACACTCAGCCTGCTACCACTTCCACACCCACACCCGCTCAGCGGCCTGTCCAGCCACCACCACCACTTCCGCCTCAGGACGGAGACGGCGCAGCACCACCTTCTTAGGCACCCTTGATGCCATCGATTATTCCTGCTGTTGTGCTGCCCGTTTCTGATGGGCCCTGTTGTAGTTTTGTCCACCCCCTCCCCTCACTTATTTTGGGTTTCTCATTCAGATCGTATCCTTATATATCTTTTTTGGGAGAGAGGGAGAGTTTTTGGTGACACACTTATATATCTGTATCACTCCTATCTGTGCATGCATCATGTCCGCATCATATTTTCATTTCTTTATTTTTCTTTTTATTTTCATCTTTTTTTCATCATGCATGCATCCTCACTTGCCCCTCACTTTACTTGTCTCTCGGTGTGCCCCACTTTGCACATTGAGGACACTGTGCCATTTAGCTTGGGGGAGTGAGTTCTCACGATCTTTTTCGGTTTGCCACCTTTATTTTTAGTTTTTCATGCCATTTTTCGCTTTTGCTGTTATTTTTCATCATTTTTTCTCATTTTACCATGCATCACGTTTTTCTTATTCTTCTGCGTGCCGCATTGTAAATAGTTCTATTTTCCCTTTATCTTTATTTCTTTCTTTTTTCATCTCATGCTAGAGATGACTTTTCTGTGATGATGATGACGTGGAGTTAGCTTATTCTATATGCATGCTTTATTTGTCATGTCTTAGACTTTATTTCTGATATCATATGCTATGACTTGCCTTGCATCTAGAGATAGTAACCCACACTTTTTCCACATGAAAATTGATGAAATTTTATTATTAGCTGAGTCTGAATATTCATATGTATGCTATCACAGAAAACACACCAAGATTCACGCATTGAATGCCTATGTCTGGAGTACTGATTTCTTTTCCTATATCACTTCTATATGCATGAATTGTACATTTCACTTCAGGATGATTGAATGATGTTAGCTATGATAAATTTGGATTAGTTAGCTTTTTTGTGATCGAAACTGAGTAGATTAGATTACCCTGCTGAAGTTGTCGTGCATGTCTTATAGAGTGAACCGAGAGATATATTCATTTCTTTCTCCACAAATCTTGAACATCATTTCTATACTTTTAAAATCATTGGTGAATCTCCCCTTAGCGATTCTATTATATGGCATTTCCTCTGCTATTAATTCCTAGCTCCAAATTTCTTATTCGAAAAAAAAGGGAGAGAAAAGAGAAAATATTCTTGTATATCATTATCTCTCTTTGAGTTGGGATCGTTGTGTATGCTATTGTTTGAAAAAAAATAAATAAAAAAAGAAGAAGAAAAAGAAAAGAGGAAAAATCCTCAATAAAAGATCCCATCTCACTTTCCTTCTTTCTCTTCTCTTTTCATTGCCTTTGGAGCTTTATAGAAATGGGGATGTAAATATTTTTTTATGCCACCACGCTTATAGATAAGCTTGGGGGAGGGGATCCATTGATGTGTGAGAGAGTGACTACTTGACGTTGCACAACAACCTAGGCTAAGTAATATTCTATACTCGGTGAGATTATTTTTAGCTTTACGAAATCCAGAAATCTAAGCCTAGCACTCATTTCATGAAATCCATACTTTTCTATTCTCTCTATTCTATAGTGTGATACTATTATACTCCTGATAGAAAGCATTCAATTGAAAAGTGTGTGATCTGTGATTTGTATACCGCTTTAAATGATTCAGACGATGTTAATTATAAAATTATTCCGTTTTTCATGATTATATTGTTGTTCGTGGGTTTTCTATTTCTATTTGCACTATTATACTATGATATCAAAATAAAATTCTTTGACATGTGTTTTTCATTCAGTGCATGCTATATGAGTAAGCGGAACCCACGTCCTGAGAAAATGATCTAGCAGCCTACCTCATCGCTTCTTTCTTTCTTCTTTATTTTTATTTCGTTTTTCACTCTTCTCCGTTTTTCATTCTTCATTTTTCTTCGCCGTTTTCGTTTTCCGAATCCACCGGGTTCGCCTTTTACTTATCTTCCTCGAGGACGAGTAAGAGGTAAGCTTGGGGGATTTTGATCACTCCTTATTTTACACTTTTTTACCGCATGTTTGCATGCCATTTAGATCGCCCAAATCATGTTTTTCACGATATATCGACGATATTGCGATGCTTTTCACGATTTGTTGTTTTTGTCGCATTTCAGGTGATTTGGCGCGATTTGGAGTGATCTCGAGATGCGCTTACTCCAGACGGTCACCGACGACCTCCCCGAGGGGTATTTTGCTGTTGGAGAGGAGCGGAAGAAGAACGGACGTCGCAGGAGCGACGAGGAGGCCAAAACAAGCAGTTTGGTCATGTTTTGTGTCCCACTCGGCCGAGTGAAGGAGTCACTCGGCCGACCAGCGAGACACTGCTCGGCCGACCAGATCAGACACGATTCATATGTGCACTCGGCCGAGCGACGGAGACCACATCGGCCGAGTGACGAGACCCCGTCCGCCCGAGTGGCGCCCAGACGAAGCCCTTCAAAAATCGCCATGTTACTGTTTTTCGGCTGCCTGAGCTTCAGAAGACCCACTCGGCCGAGTGGATAATCCCGTCCGCCCGAGTACCATGAAGCCATCGGCCGAGTGACGACAACTCACTCGGCCGAGCCGCCCCCGAAGTGAAGACCCCTGAAGATCGATACTTACTGGAAAATTACAGGGTTTTCACTCGGCCGAGCGAATTTTGTCACTCGGCCGAGTGCGACGCGCTGCCTGTAGCAAAAATTGCGGAAAACAGGCTGCGCAGGGGTATTTTGGTCACAGTTTTTGGACGATTTTGGGGGCTATTTAACCCCTGTTTTTACCCTAGTTTTGAGAGGCTCTCTCTTAGATTTTTTGCAGTTTTTTAGATTAGATTTTTAGTTTTATTCTTGTGATTGAAGAGGAGACAAAATTGGATTTTTGTTGGATTAATTAAAGAACTCCATTGGTTTGCTTGTCCTCTTCTCTAAAAATTCTATTTTTATTGCATATCTCAATATTGTGATGAATTCTATTGCTTATTTCATTGATTATTTTTGTGATCTTGCTATGAATTGTGAGTAGTCGCCACGTCTTGGGGCGTGGGGATGAACCCTACAAGCCCTATTTCATAATTGTGATGAATTGGTAGGAATTTTGCTAGAATTGCTACTAGGGATTAGATTAGGATCAATTTACTACGGATGGCTAGGAATTCACATCGATTGGGATTTGCAAGAGATTGGATCCCAATTCGATAGGAAACCCTAGAAATTTGAATTGGGTTGGAATCGAATTTCCTTAGTATCGGTTTGCAAGAGATTGGACCGATACTAAGGTTTCCGGTTCCAATTCTGCGTCAATACCCATTTGCAAGAGATTGGACGGGTAGGAACTATCCCAAACTAGGTCGTGGACCGAGTTTGCAAGAGATTGGGCTCGGTGCACGATTGAACGATGATGTTGATCCTAATGCTAGCTTCCCTAGGCTAGGGTTTGCAAGAGATTGGACCCGAGCCTAGTATAGCTATAGACCGGTAACAGCGCGAGAGCGTGAGCTTGGTTCTACATTCAGTTGCAACTAGTTCATCCAAAATCTTATTCTAGCAACTTTGATATCGATGAACCACTTTTACGAAATACGGTGAGTAGCGGGAATTCCCCATTCCCTAGACGTTCTTTATTTGATTTGATATTTCCGTACTTTGTCTGACGATTGTGACAGGATCGCCAAAGGCAAATTTCTCTCTTCTTAAATAGCCAGGTTGATCGGAACAAGCACGGTCATTCGTCCTCCCTGTGTTCGATAACCCGCTCGCTGCTACACCGTGCACTTGCGGTAAAACTACAACCGTTCTTTTGGGTTACGTCCCGGAGCGATCAGAAATCGATGGAGGGAAGGAGATGGAGAGTGGGGGAATCAATCTTGGGGGTTTGTTGTCGGTTGAGGGAGTATCATCACCGGTTGGAGGAAGAGGAAGTCGAAACGGCGAGAAAAATCTAAATCGGGTGAAGGGGGAAATGAACGGATGAGGGCGGATATTTATAGGGTTTAAGTCGAACCGATCGTGTGAAAGCTCACCAGATCGGTTGACAATTAGGTCGAAAAAGTTGCTGAAAAGATGCTACAGGCGAACCGATCGGTTGAGAACTCAACCGATCGGTTGGCTGCTTCACAGATTTTCAGAGAATTCAGTGCTGCTCACCCGATCGGTCACCCCGACCACGCTTCGTATCAACCGATCGGTTGATCAACTCCCAAATTTACCAAAACTTCAACCCAGCTCGCACGGTCTGCCACCCGGTCTCACATTGCTTCACCCGACTGGTTCGTTGGAGAACATATACGGCCATTTTCTGATACGTCTCACCCGATCGGTTGATTGGTCACCCGATCGGGTGAGGGCTTGTTTCCTGCAAAAATTCACAAATGGCCCAAGTCTCTCGACGGAAGTTACCGTGGCTGGATTTATCTATTAAAATAGAAAAAATAAAGCTAAAAATAATCCTAAAAATGAAGATAAAAGTTTAGAGCATGGGTTGCCTCCCATGAAGCGCTTTTGTTTAACATCGTTTGCTCGACGCACGTAGATGATATTCAAGGCGGACGGGGTGATGCCCTAAGATTGGCATCACTTCAGATTCAGAGTTGGTGGCCTTTGGTGTCATCGGCAGTGAGAAGTAGACTTGCTCGACGACCCTCCCTTCGTTGACGGGATCCGGGGCTTCTCCCTTATATTGGCGTCTACCGCCACTCGTTTCAAGATCCGGATCTCATCTCCGGTGAGCCCCATGGGCTCTTTCCCTTTCCTCCTCGTCAGAGGGGCTCTTTGAAATCGGGAGGGACCGTATGTGCCGCGTCCGCTTTTCCAGCAACATCGTCTTTCTTCAGGCCGTCATGTTCTTCTAAGTCCCCCAAGCTGTCGGGGGGATTCCTCGAAAGTATTTCCCAGGCGCCTGCTTCCACAACTCTCTCTTCTTCTATGTCCAGCATATTGCATCCTGGATCATCCGGGGGGTTGGGGTGCTTCATTGATAACCCCAAGTCAAACTCCACCTTTTTGTTGCCGACGTTAAGGGAAAGCTTCCCCTTCTTCACATCTATTAAAATGCCGGCAGTGGCCATGAAAGGCCGTCCAAGGATGATGGGGGTATACGTATCTTCAGGCATGTCCATAACGACGAATTCCACTGGCACATGCACCCCACTTACGTTGACAGGCAGGTCATCTACAACCCCCACCGGATATTTGACCGATCGATCTGCAAGCTATAGGGTCATACCGGTGGGCTCCAAGTCGCCCATCCCTATCCTCCTATATAGTGAAAGGGGCATTAAACTTACGCTCGCTCCAAGATCGACGAGCGCGCAATGGATCTTTACCTCCCCGATCGCACAAGGGATAGAGAAGCTCCCCGGGTCTTTAAGCTTAGGCGGATTTGCTCTCTGAATGAGAGCGCTGCTTTCCGCCGTTAATACGACCTTCTCCTTTCTGGACCCTCTTATCACCAAATCCTTTAAAAGTTTTACGTAGGAGGGAATCGTCGCGATAGCTTCGAGGAAGGGGATTTGCAAGCTTATATCCTTGACCATGGCAAAGAATTTGCCGTACTTTTCGTCTATGTAACGACCGGTTCTTATCGATGATATTATCTGTATTTCTCTTCTGATAATTTTTTGCCCGTATCCGTATTAGGCGTATCCGTCCCCGTGCACGTGCCAATTTTTCCTTGTTAATTATTCCTATCATTATATTAAGCTATTTAGTTAATTTATTACTATTGTTATTATTATTATTATTTTATTATTTTAAGTATATTATTAATTCAAGCTTTCAAAATTCGAATTCGAATTCTGAATCTTCTAATGGTCAAATGGGGATTGCCTTATTTGGACCCTTTTAAACCTCCTAATAAATTATTTTTCCCTAATATAACCTATTCATTAATACCCCATTAACATTTCAACTCTTAATTATTTTTTTCTTCAAATTATTTCCCTAGCTGACCCTACCCTACCATGGCCGACCCCCCTCATTCACGCATGGCCTGTTATAAAAAAAAAGGAAGAAACAAAGGCTTTAAAAACCCAAGCCTAAGACCTAAGGCAACCCCATTCACGTGTTCACCAATACCCCTAGGCTAACTCTTTCACAGGCCAATGTTTTGTTCATGCTGCCTTTTGTAAACCCTAAGACTAAAGACCTAAGGCCTATAGGCACAGGACCCTATATTCGAATGAATGAACCTATAAACAAAAACCCCTAGGTCCCAACCTCACGTGCACTTGCCTATGCTTTATAAGAGAATGACCTAGGGCTACAACCCCTACACGCAGCCGCATGTGCATATCTCCTCTCCACGCATAGGCTAGCCCTATCTTTTGTTAGCTTTATAATAAAACCCTAAACATCAACATCAACCTATATAAATAAACCCCTAGCTAATAAAAAAAAGATGAAACCATAACCTACTCACAGCCGCCAGCCCCAAGACATTCTCACGCACATCTCCAGGACGGGTTCCTCCTCCTCTTCTTCACTTCATCCCCTACGCCTGCTCCTCTCCCCACAGAGCCGCGACAGCCCCCCCCCCCCCCCCCCACAGGCCGGCCTCCTTCTCCATCTACATCACCAGCCCGCCGAGATCCCCCTCACAAGGCCGCAGCCTCCATCTCCTCCCCACGGCCTGCACCACCATATCTCCGCAGCCACGGCCACACCAAGCCCCCACAACCCAGGTCTATCCCTCTCCTCCTTCTCATTAATATGCAAAGCTCCCAAAACTGCCAGCTTCATCTCCAGCGACTCCATCCATGCGCCAACAGGCTGCAATTCCCCTCCTACGTGCAACAGTCACGCAAGTTGAACAAAAAGGACGTATTCGTCATTATTTGAAATTACGGAAATGGTCGTTCGACCCGTTTCTGCTTTGTAGAACTGCCACCATAACACTTTAATATTGTTAACAGTAAAATTCAGTGAGTCCTGACATGTTTAACAATATGGACATCGTGAAATCGTGCGCCTCGAAGGCGGTATCATGATATCGTGATGTCGTGTGAGTCGACTAGGCCGGCTCGTGTTCTGGCAAACCTTTGGGTGGGATTAGGGTTGAGCGGCCACTAGGCATAAGAAAGGTACTCTCCTCAAGAGCACCACCCGCACGCGGTGGGTTAGCGTCAATCACGGTAAGCCCCCGTGAGAGGAACGACCTTCTCATCACGACCTACAGGCGTGAACCCTAGATTAGAATGCTAACACTTGACATGAAAAACTTGAAACGCTAACTTGGTCATCTTGAAATTGAAATGCTATTGAACTCAGAGTAATCTTAACCTTAATCTTGCAACCGTCTAGAATTGCATGCTAGGATTGCTAGTTTCTGTTTCTATAAATTGCTAAATATTAAATTGCTGCAGTCACTTTTCTTTAATTATTAATGCTTCTAAAATTCATATATCTGTCATATACTTTGCCTTGGGATGCTGACTTTTCTTGCAGACCCCTAGCTGACATACATTCATGTTTGTGGATGTATGTCAGGTTCAGAGCTTGAGTACCAGGAGGACCAGTACGAGATGCCAGAGTTGGAGAGTCAGGAGTTCGCACCTGACGCAGTGCCTCTCCCAGTAGAGGACTAGTGGACCCCAACACTTTACTGCTTTCCTAGTTTTCTTTTTAGTCGTCGTAGTTACTTTCGTGTACGTTCTTTTCTTGTTGCTACTTTTAGCCCAGCTGTGGCTTGTTAAACTCCGTGTACGAACATTATTTCTGGATGTGGCTTTATCTTTTCTGGATGTGTTTCTGATTGTTCTGAATGACAGTTGCAAGGACCTCATCTGCGTTTTTATCACAGACGCTTATTAAACTCGAGCTTCACCGCTCCAGTTCAAGCGGACCGCATAACGCTCTCGCTTCCGGTGTCTTTTGGGAAGCGGGGCGTTACAGGTTTTGTTGGTGGCCCATGCAGGTCGTTGCACCTGCGAAATCCAGAACAATGAGAACACTTTCTTAAGCCAACCATCTAGAGTAATCGTATACACGGGATTAACTCGGGCTTTCTTTCTCTTTTGCAGGATGTCCGGAAGACGCATCACCCGACACGGAGCCGGAGCCGGAGCTACTGGAGGTGGAGAGGACGACATCCGCCAGATGCTCGGTGTTATAAGAGATATGCTGGAGGTTCAGCATCATCTAGTCCAGCAGGGACGCTAGGCTGCGCCAGCTGCGCCAGCCGCGCCAGCTGCACCAGCCCCGGGAGCCAAGCAGTTCAGAGAGATGCGTCCGAAGAGCTTTTCCGGACGAGAGGGCCCACTAGCGGTCGAAGAGTGGTGTCAGAGCACTGAGGATGATTTGGGCCTTGCCTAAATCCATAAAGATGAATGGATGGAGCTTGCCAGGAATCAATTGACAGATAATGCCCGCAGCTGGTGGACTGCGGAAGAGGCCAGGCTAACCAAGCTGATTTCATGGGATACCTTTGGCAAGAGGTTTGATGCCCAGTACTTTCCCAAGTCGGTGAAGCGGATGATGGAGAGTCGCTTCATCAACCTGGAGCAGGGTACCATGACTGTCGACGAGTACGAGGCGGAGTTTACTATGCTGAGCCGCTATGCCCCTGCTATGGTAAAGGAACCTGAGGACTGTGCACACCATTTCCTACAGGGCTTGGACCTGGACATCCAGAGTGTGCTGTCCGGGAATACTTTTTCTACTCATGAGGATGTCCTGGTGGCTGCAAAGAATCAGGAGCACGTCGCCAATCTGAAGAAGGCCCGACAGGCGGGCAAGCGCCCGATGGAGATGCTGAGGAGTGCACCTAGGCCCGGTGTACGTCCAGTCCAGACCACCCAGTTCAAGAGGCCAGCTACACCTGTTTTCAACCGAGCTGAGCTGACTTGCCATTTCTGTGGCAAGCTTGGCCATGTGAAGAAGGACTGCAGAAGGATGCTGAATCAGTGTTTGGTTTGTGGATCTTCTACCCATGTTGCGAGGGACTGCCCCAAAGGCACTCGACCTATGCCTCCTGGAGCATCTGGACTTGTTCAGCGGACAGTGCCTACACCTGGAGCTACTCAGAGACCAGTGCCTACACCTGGACAGCGAGGACCACCTCTGGTAACACAGAAGCAAGCCTTTCAGCAGGCCAACCCCCCGGTGCGTCGAGCTTACACTATGACAGCCGTTGCGGCTGAGGCCATTGACGACGTGATTGCAGGTAACTCCTAAACTAGTCTTTCCTTATATATATATATTTGTTTTCTTAGTTAGTTTCCTTGTTTGATTTAGTTGCATGTTTCCTTAGGTGTTATCCTAGTTTCTTCTCACCCAGCCTTTACTCTGTTCGACTCTGGAGCTTTCATGTGCATCCTGTCACGGAAGTTCGTAGTCGAACACTCGATACCCACCTACACACTTCCTAAGTGTTGGAACATCACGACTGGGAATGGTGTAGTAAAGGTTGCGCTTGGTTGTCGACCTTGCCCATTGGTGGTTAGTGGACACGAATTGTATGCAGATTTCATCGTCCACAACCTACCCAATTTCGATGCAATTCTCGGCATTGACTGGTTAGGAACCTTCTATGCCACGATCGACTGTCATCGGAAGAAAGTGGTGTTTGAAATTCCTGGCCACCCAGTGTTTGAGTTCGTCAGCGGAGGACGTTCGCTTGGACCTGTCAAGTTCCGGGCCCAGCCGTACAGATTGACAGTTGCATCTATGATAGCAGAGCCGGAGAAGCCAGCTGTAGTACGAGACTTCAAGGATGTCTTCCCTAAGGACATTTCCGGTTTGCCGCCTGATCGAGCATTAGAGTTCGGCATTGATCTGATGCCAGGAGCTCAACCGATTTCTAAGGCGCCGTACCGTATGGCTCCAGTTGAGCTAGAAGAGCTGAGGAAGCAGTTGGACGAGCTACTACAGAAGGGTTTTATTCATCCCAGCGTGTCTCCCTGGGGTGCACCCATCTTGCTGGTGAAGAAGAAAGACGGATCGAGGAGGATGTGTATCGACTATCGGGAGCTGAATCTGATCACTGTGAAGAACAAGTACCCGCTGCCCCGTATTGATGATATCTTCGATCAGCTTGGTGGATCGAAGGTGTTTTCGAAGTTGGATCTTCGGAGCGGATACCACCAAGTCAGAGTCAAGAAGGATGACGTGCCCAAGACAGCTTTTCGGACCAAGTACGGGCACTACGAGTTCGTTGTCATGCCGTTCGGTGTGACCAACGCTCCTGCTGTGTTCATGAATCTCATGAACCTCATCTTTTACGACTTCCTGGACAAGTTCGTAGTGATCTTTATAGATGACATCCTGGTGTACTCGAGGAGCGAGGAAGAGCATGCAGAACACTTGAGATTGGTGTTGGAGACGCTCCGCCATCATCGACTATATGCCAAGTATAGCAAATGCGAATTCTGGCTGGACAGAGTTGCATTTCTTGGACATGTAGTATCAGGAGCCGACATCTCAGTGGATCCGGAGAAGGTCAGAGCGGTCAGTGAATGGCCTACACCGCGATCGGCTTCGGACATCAGAAGTTTCCTCGGATTGGCTGGCTACTACCGCAGATTTATCAAGGACTTCTCGAGGATAGCTGAGCCGATGACGAGATTGACGCGGAAGGATGTCAAGTTCAGTTGGTCAGATTCTTGCGAGCAGGCTTTTTCTACTTTGAAGGAGAGACTGACGACTGCACCAGTCTTGGCTATTCCGAACAGAAGCGGAGGCTTTGAGATTTTCTGTGATGCATCTGGCAAGGGACTTGGTTGTGTTCTGCACCAGCACAACCATGTTGTCGCTTATGCTTCGCGACAGTTGAAGGTCCATGAGAAGAACTATCCGACCCATGATTTGGAACTCGCCGCTGTCATATTCGCACTGAAGATTTGGCGTCATTTCTTATTGAGTGAGAAAGTGAAGATATTCACCGATCATAAATGTTTGAAATACATATTTACTCAGAAGGAGCTGAATATGAGACAGCGCATATGGTTGGAGTTGATGGCAGACTACGACATCGACCTTCAGTATCACCCAGGGAAGGTGAATGTTGTACCGGACGCTTTGAGCCGACTTCCAGAGGTGATGATTCTCACAGCTCAGTGGAGATTACAGCAGGATCTGCGAGAGATGGATGTTGAAGCTGTTCTTCCGGGAGTCACTTCGTCGTTGATGAAAATGCAGATTCAGTCGACGATTGTTGATCGGATCAAGAGTGCTCAAGCTGGTGATTGTAAGTTGGTGAAGATCAGAGAGCAAGTCGAAGCCGGACTCCGGACATATTTTCTGATTCACGAGGATGGATCTTTGAGGTATGGCAGTAGGATCTGCGTGCCTGCAGGAGATATCAGAGAAGAATTGATGAATGAGGCTCACAGTTCGCCTTATTCCATTCATCCTGGAGGTATGAAGATGTACAAGGATCTTCGTCAGAATTTCTGGTGGCATGGTATGATGTGAAGTGTGGCACGGAGTGTCGCCAAATGCCTGGTGTGTCAGCAGGTGAAGGATGAACATCATCGCACCGCCGGACTACTACAGCCCCTGCCTATCCCGGAGCGAAAATGGTAGCACATCATGATGGACTTCGTGACTGGCTTACCTCGGAGCACCAAGCTGAATGACGCAATCTGGGTCATCGTCGATCGACTGACCAAGACTGTGCACTTCATACCGTTCCGAGTAGGACAATCCATGGAGATACTGGCAAGGAAATATATGGAGGTAATGAACCAACTCACCCTTTCGTATTTCCTTCTAGTACGAGTTGTGACGTGAAATATGTTGTATAGGAGATAGTGCACTTGCATGGAGTCCCTGTGAGCATCGTATCTGATCGTGATACGAGGTTCACATCTCAGTTCTGGAAGAGTCTACAGACCAATCTTGGTACCAGTCTGAAGTTCAGCACTGCGTATCACCCGCAGACGGATGGCCAGTCAGAGTGGACCATTCAGATCTTGGAAGATATGCTGAGAGCTTGCATGATAGATTTCAAGGGTTCGTGGGAGGATCATCTACACCTGGTGGAGTTCTCTTACAACAACAGTTATCAGGCAAGCATTGGCATGGCGCCATTTACTGCTCTCTACGGGAGGAAGTGTCGTTCGCCCCTGAGCTGAGACGACGTTGGAGATAGAGAGTTGTTGGGACCGGAGTTGATTGTCGAAGCTGTGGACGTTGTTCGAGATATCAGGGACAAGCTTCGGATTGCTCAGGACCGTTATAAGCATTGGGCTGATGCTAAACGGCGACCTCTGGAGTTTCAACCGGGAGACCATGTTTTCCTGAAGATCTCCCCGAATCGAGGAGTGATTCGCTTTGGGAAACGTGGTAAGCTCAGCCCGAGATACATCGAACCCTTCGATGTTCTGGAGAGAGTTGGCGAGGTAGCCTACCGATTAGCCTTGCCACCATCTTTGGAGGGTGTTCACGATGTCTTCCATGTGTCTCAGCTTCGTCGGTACATCAGCGATCCATCTCACGCTGTGGACTACTCTGAGATCACCGTTCGTCCAGATCTGACGTATGACCAGCAGCTAGTGCAGATTCTTGACAGACGTCAGAAGACACTCCGGAACAAGACTGTCGATCTTGTTAGGGTGATATGGCGACACGGCTCGCCAGGGGAGTCTACCTGGGAGAGAGAAGATGAGATGAGAGAGCGTTACCCCCACCTTTTCCCTGACCAGTGATTGTTAGGAATTCCGAGGGCGGAATTTTCTTTAAGGTGGGTAGGATGTAACGACCGGTTCTTCTCGGTGATATTATTTGTATTTCTCTTCTGATAATTTTTCGCCCGTATCCGTATTAGGCGTATCCGTCCCCGTGCACGTGCAAATTTTTCCTTGTTAATTATTCCTATCATTATATTAAGCTATTTAGTTAATTTATTGCTATTGTTATTATTATTATTATTATTATTATTATTATTATTATTATAAGTATATTATTAATTCAAGCTTTCAAAATTCGAATTCGAATTCTGAATCTTCTAATGGTCAAATGAGGATTGCCTTATTTGGACCCTTTTAAACCTCCTAATAAATTATTTTTCCCTAATATAACCTATTCATTAATACCACATTAACATTTCAACTCTTAATTATTTTTTTCTTCAAATTATTTCCCTAGCTGACCCTACCCTACCATGGCCGACCCCCCTCATTCACGCATGGCCTGTTACAAAAAAAAAGGAAGAAACAAAGGCTTTAAAACCCCAAGCCTAAGACCTAAGGCAACCCCATTCACGTGTTCACCAATACCCCTAGGCTAACTCTTTCACAGGCCAATGTTTTGTTCATGCTGCCTTTTGTAAACCCTAAGACTAAAGACCTAAGGCCTATAGGCACAGGACCCTATATTCAAATGAATGAACCTATAAACAAAAACCCCTAGGTCCCAACCTCACGTGCACTTGCCTATGCTTTATAAGAGAATGACTTAGGGCTACAACCCTTACACGCAGCCGCCTGTGCATTTCTCCTCTCCACACATAGGCTAGCCCTATCTTTTGTTAGCTTTATAAAAAACTCTAAACATCAACAGCACCCTATATAAATAAACCCCTAGCTAATAAAAAAAGAGAAAACCCTAACCTACTCACAGCCACCAGCCCCTAGACATTCTCGCGCACATCTCCAGGCCGAGTTCCTCCTCCTCTTCTTCACTTCATCCCATACGCCTGCTCCTCTCCCCACAGAGCCGCAACCCCCCCCCCCCCCCCCCCCCCCCCCCACAGGCCGCCCTCCTTCTCCATCTACATCACCAGCCCGCTGAGATCCCCCTCACAAGGCCGCAGCCTCCATCTCATCCACACGGCCTGCACCACCTTCTCTCCGCAGCCACGGCCACACCAAGCCCCCACAACCCAGGTCTCTCCCTCTCCTCCTTCTCCTTCCCACGCAAAGCTCCCAAAACCGCCAGCTTCATCTCCAACAACTCCATCCACGCGCCAACAGGCCGCAGTTCCCCTCCTACGCGCAACAGCCACGCCGTAGCACCCCACGCTGATCAGGACAACCGCTGCCGCCTCCACGCGTGACGACGGAAGTTTTCCGACACTCGACGCTAGCTGTTTTGGAGTTTCACGCGTCGACACTGCCCGTTGACGTCATCCGATCCCTCGCTACACTTCAGGTCAGTAGATCTACCCTTTAATGACTCATAACCCCCACCGTAAAGTAGAGAAACCTAATAAAGCCGGTTGATTAGACGGCGTACGGGCTTTTTGTAATCTGACCTGAACAGAAAAACACAATTTCTGATTTTATACTCTGCCAAAACAGCGAACTAAACCCTCCAAGGCGTAGTACTCGTCGAGACGGTTCCAACGACACCAAGAACGTCGAAAACAGGAGAGTATTCGATTTTATATGAATTTTTGAAGTTTCGAAACTTTTGCGTCACTTTTAGTTATAGATGTGTAACTTGAAAACTAGACGTGAAATGACGCATGAAAACGATGCCATGATAAACTGGATGAAAATTGGGATCCAACGGTATATCATACGATATATCCCCATATTAAACACTAAGAGAAAAAAATCATTTATGTAGCAAGTTGAACAAAAAGGACGTATTCGTCATTATTTGAAATTACGGAAATGGTCGTTCGACCCGTTTCTGCTTTGTAGAACTGCCACCATAATACTTTAATATTGTTAACAGTAAAATTCAGTGAGTCCTGACATGTTTAACAATATGGACATCGTGAAATCGTGCGCCTCGAAGGCGGTATCGTGATATCGTGATGTCGTGTGAGTTGACTAGGCCGGCAAACCTTTGGGTGTGGTTAGGGTTGAATGGCCACTAGGCATATGAAAGATACTCTCCTCAAGAGCACCACCCGCACGCGGTGGGTTAGCGTCAATCACGGTAAGCCCCCGTGAGAGGAGCGACCTTCTCATCACGACCTACATGCATGAACCCTATATTAGAATGCTAACACTTGACATGAAAAACTTGAAACGCTAACTTAGTCATCTTGAAATTGAAATGCTATTGAACTCAGAGTAATCTTAACCTTAATCTTGCAACCGTCTAGAACTGCATGCTAGGATTTCTAGTTTCTGTTTCTATAAATTGCTAAATATTAAATTGCTGCAGTCACTTTTCTTTAATTATTAATGCTTCTAAAATTCATATATCTGTCATATACTTTGCCTTGGGATGCTGAATTTTCTTGCAGACCCCTAGCTGACATACATTCATGTTTGTGGATGTATGTCAGGTTCAGAGCTTGAGTACCAGGAGGACCAGTACGAGACGCCAGAGTTGGAGAGTCAGGAGTTCGCACCTGACGCAGTGCCTCTCCCAGCAGAGGACTAGTGGACCCCCGACACTTTACTGCTTTCCTAGTTTCCTTTTCAGTCGTCGTAGTTACTTTCGTGTACGTTCTTTTCTTGTTGATACTTTTAGCCCAGCTGTGGCTTGTTAAACTCTGTGTACGAACATTATTTCTGGATGTGGCTTTATCTTTTCTGGATGTGTTTCTGATTGTTCTAAATGACAGTTGCAAGGACCTTATCTGTGTTTTTATCACAGACGCTTATTGAACTCGAGCTTCACCGCTCCAGTTCAAGCGCACCGCGTAACGCTCTCGCTTCCAGTGTCTTTTGGGAAGCAGGGCGTTACAGTCTGTCTTTGCTTGGGCAAGTCGTTGTGGAAAAGGCACAGCTGGCTTGAATACTTTGAGGCTCCCTTCCTCGTCTTTCTTCTTCTCCTCTTCAGGGACTCCCTCCGGAGTCGTAGTCTTTGGCGACGAAGCATCGTTGTCATTGGCTTTTTCAATTCGTCTCTCTACGACCAACGGTGCTTCTGGTTCCTTGGCGGGTACTTTTGTGGGGATTTGTGTTCTGCTTCTCAACACGATAGCGGACACATTCGCATGCTCGTGCGTGAGTGCCAAAGTCTGGTTTGCTCCCCTCGGGTTCACTTCCGGTTGTGGCGACAATAGATTTTGCGACCTTTGAAGGTTCGCCACCTGTAACCCCAGCTAGGTTACTTGGTCCGTGAGAGCCCTCTGTCCCATCTCCAGCTTCAAATTTATCTTCTCCTGGTTGGTAATGTATTGAGTCAAGAGGGACTCAACCGGAGAGATGGCCCTCTGCTGGCCATATTGCTGCTGCTGCTGCTGAATGGGCTGCTGGTTCCTTGGGAGATATTGCTGATACTGTTGTGGAGGCCGCTGCTGCTAAAACTGCTGCTGTTGTTGCCTGGGCGGCTGATATACTAGCTGCTGCTGCTGCTAAGGAGGAGGCTGCTGCTGATAGGTGTTGGATATTGGACTCCCCGGATTTGATTTTGGATGATGAACAAACATAAATATATCGTGAACTAACACTTTGTGAGCGCAGTTATGGAGATCGTCGCCAAATTCATATGAATATCAATTACGACGTCTCAAGACTTCTCAAAGCGCGTGATCGTATGCCTAAAGCTTCGTTGAAGCTTATGGACCAATTTAGAAGTCATGAAGATTCGATTGAAGCTATTGAAGACGGTATCGTCAAGTTTTATTTATAGTCTTTAAGCTTCTTTCGTAGAATGTTAAGCCTTGAGTAGGTCTTACGGTTTAAATCTTCATAACGCTCATATCTTAGCTCTAGGATCTTAGTTGAAGTCCATACAATCTTCCCCGAAGCATCGCGCTTCGATTCGGGACTTCTTGTGCATGTTAGTTGGTTCAAGAAGAAGAACTGACCGACTAGATGGTGATCTAGTCGGTCGGTAAAGCTTCTTGGACCGACTAGTTTCAGTCAGTCTTTTCCAAGCTAGTTACTGTTTATCATTAGTCGGTCTGTGTTCATTGATCGACCGACTAGTTGATGAACTAGTCGGTCAACTTTCCTTCTTGGACCGACTAGTTGAGTTTTACTGTACATGCCAATTTTCACTTGACTTACTGTTTATCGTTAGTCGGTCTATGCTCATTTGGCGACCGACTAGTTGATGAACTAGTCGGTCAACATTTGTTCTTGGACCGACTAAGTCAATTTGTGCTCAGACTTCAGTTTTATCTGTTAGTCAGTCTCAGTTGAGTAACCGACCGACTAGTTGTGAAACTAGTCGGTCAGCTACTCTTCTTGGACCGACTAGTTCCTTTTGTCTGTGCTTTGACCTTTTCTCTGTTCACTCATTAGTCGGTATACGTTGATTGATCGACCGACTAGTTGATGAACTAGTCAGTCGGTAGTTGTTCTTTGACCGACTAGTTGAGTTCAGAAAAGAGCTGTTGGAGCATTAATTGAAACGTTTTTCTTTCTCTCTCTCCTCTATCCTATAAATACTTGATGGGCTGCATTCATTGCAGTCAAGGCTGATATTATTGCAAGTTTAGAGATCAAGAGAAATCATTCCAAGCTCATTCAAAGCTCTTTCATTCCATTCAATAATCTCTCCCCACTCTTACTTCCAAAGAGAGATTCATTGAGTGTGAAGCCTTCCAAGCCAAGTGCTTGATTCTAGGTCACCAACATCGCCATAGCTCTCCATCGCTGATCTACATCTTGGAGCTAGGGTTTGGTGCCACTTCTTCTTCCTCAAAATCATCTTTGCCCTAATTCGTAAGCACTACTCAAGGCATAGGTATTTTGTCGGTAAGAAGTTTCTTATTTCATTTCAATTTCAATTGTAAGTTTCACTCTCGGTTGTGAGAGTGTGGTTGTGATCCCGGGTTGTGGGAGTCACAAATTACTTTGTGTATGATTTGACTTGTGGAGGTTTTTCACAAGTATTTCATAGTGGAAATCTTGAGTTAGGGTTTCTAACTCAAGTATCCGGAGGGGATCCGGGTGGTTGGGACGTAGGATCACCGGGAATAAGTCGGGGAGACTTGGGTGGATCCGAACCCAGTAATATCGTTGTTTGCGATTGTTTCTTTGTTGTCTAACATTTACATTTCCGCATTTTTCGCATTGTTTGGTAGAGTTTGCAAGTAATTAGGAATTAGCCTCTTAATTATTTTAAAGTACTATTCACCCCCCTCTAGTACTTGTGCAGTAGCTTAGCAGGGCATTACATTTGGTATCAGAGCCAAGTTTATAGCTATGTCTGCCAACGACAACAAGACCGTTCGTCCACCTTCCGACTATAGCACCTTCAGGAACCGTGAAGGAGCGTCTTCGGTGATAGAAGGACATTCCTCAACGAGGCCTCCATTCTTCAACGGTACCAACTACGGGTACTGGAAATGCCGGATGGAAACTTTCCTCCGGAGTGCATCTCTATGGAGGGCCACGATGAAGGAATACGTCGAGCCTACCGAAGAAGACTTTGAGAAGTGGACTCCCGCGGAGGTCGCCGCGGAGGTGAGCAATGCCAAGGCAATGAACGCCTTGCAATGCGCCTTGGAACCCGAGGATTTCAATAAGATATGCACATGTAAGAGTGCATATCAAATATGGAATTCCCTCCTCATATTACATGAAGGGACTAGTAGGGTGAGAGACTCTAAACTCGTGGTAGTTAATAGAGATTACGAGTTGTTTCATATGATACAGGGTGAGAAGATGAAGGAGTACTACGCTCACTTCGTCGACATCACAAACGAGTTGGAGGCTCTCGGCAAAACCTACACCCAAAAGGAGAAAGTCTCGAAGATCATCGATGGACTTCCTTCTAGTTGGGAGAAACGGACCTTCGCCATCGAGGAAGGTAATGACAAGAAAACCTATACCGTTGTTCAACTAATGGGTACTTTAATGTCATACGAGGTTCGCAAGGATAGCAAGCTTAAGTTGCAGGACAAGATGAAGTCCTATCTAAAGCAAGACGAGCCAAAGAAGAAGGCTATTGCTTTCAAGGCCGCTCCATCAACTTCCACATCAACCGATGATGAAGACTCGGAAAACGAGTTGGACTTGGAGTCCATGGCACTCATGGCCAAGAAGTTCAACCGTTTCTTCCGAAAAGGTAACTATAAGAACATAGCTAAATTTGGTTCTTCTAACGCCTCCTCCTCTCCTTTGTGTTTCAAGTGCAATAAGCCAGGACACATGAAAGCGGAGTGTCCTCTAAATAAGCAAAAGGAGAAGTGGAAGGCGCCGAAATTCGATAAGTCCAAGAAGTACAAAAAGGGGTACAAAAAGGGACTTGTCGGAGCAACATTCACTGACTCCGAGGATTCCTCAAGCGGAGAGTCGAACGATGAGCAAGTGGAGCAAGCGCACATGTGCTTCATGGCAAGAGAGGAGCATGATCAAGGATCTTCCTCCTCCAATGATAGCGACAACGAAGGCGATGAGGTAACCATGGATGACCTTAGGAATGCTGATTCGGAGTGAATATTGCATATTTAACCCCCTTATTAGTCCTATTTTGTGCCCATATGATGCTTAATTTAGCTCTAATACATTCATATTTTTAATATCATCATTTATTGGAGAAATTTTCTTATTTGTGCACAAAACATGAATTTGATTGTGTATTTCTGCATTTTTATATTTTTCATGGCTTTGTCTCGATCTCACGATTCTAACGATTATTTATTTGTATTTTTCTGAGATCTGTGCTAATTACTATGAATTTTTGAATGCAGAATACCATTTAATTGAAGAAATACGAAAGAAAATACGCTTAAATACTTAAATACGGTCGGTGCACGCTTTTTGGCGCGCCACGTGGCGGCCATCCAGAGTTTCCCGCTTCATCCAGCGGCACGCAAAGAAGAGGCGACGCGGCAAATCATTCACCGTTCGATTTCGATCGAACGGTTCGCATCTTACCCGCTCGAACAAAGATCGCAGCAGAGGGGCGAAAGAGGAGGCCACGTGTCAGCATGTGGACGATCGATTGGAGATCAAACGGTTCGCATCCAACGCGAGTTCGAATCGTATAGGGGGCAACGTGGCCGTCTTATAGCGGAACGATCGAGATCCTACGGCTACGAGCTTCCCCGCTGAATGAAAACGAAGCTGCGTTCCGCTCGTCGACGTGGCGCAATCACAGTGGCCCGATTTTAATCCCACGGTGAAAACAAATCCGAACTGGGGTCGGATGCGCAAGCGAATTTGGGCGAAGGATCACCCTTGCGGAGCCACGTGTCGCAACGTGGTTCAATCCCGACCTGATCAACGGCCACCATTTGCACCGACTTGAGATGCGGGTTTGGGTTCCATTTGGGTGCGGGTTTCGACCCGTTAAGCTTCTTAAACCCGCAATGCTAATATATAAGCGTATTTCTAGGGTTTTGGGGGGTATTCTGGCGTATTTTGGGACTTTTGGAGCGGCTACTGTGCGTATTTCTCCAGGGGAAAATTCTGAAAAATTCCAGAGGCTATTCTTCCTATTCTAAAGGAGTTTTAGGCTTTAAAGTGGAGATTTGGTGATAAATTCTTGAACTTATACCCCGTATTTGGTGTATTTTATCGTATTTTGGCTATTATAACGATGTATTTGGCTATGAAATCTGATTTTCTTTGCACCATGCGTGGCTAATCTCCTTGTGCTATGGTTGTGATGTAATTAGGAGTATTTAATTGATGAATTTCATGTCTTTAGCCCTATTATCACGTCCAAATTGCTAGTAATGTTGATTTCTACAACGTATTTGTTGGGTATTTGGTGATTGTCGTTATTATTTACATCCCGTATGGCTAGGCCCTGACAAGGCTAGCCAATTCATGTTCACTAATCTGAACTTATTGTTGCATTTATCGTTTAATGAAATCAATGTTGCTAGTGATACGTATACGGCTATTTTGACTAGTTTTCATCGTGTCATCTTCCGACGTCTTCGTGCCCTGACCGGACGAAGCGTTGAGCTATATAAAAGACGTGATATTTCAGCGATTATTATCTCCTAATGAAATCACAACCGTAGCACATTCACTTCATACGTGTTGGAGTTGACGTAGTTAGGGTGTCGTAATTATTGGTTTCTATATCTTTTCGCCCTATCTTAATTGTATAATTCTTTGGCACGTTTCCATACGCTTGATCGACATACTTTCCGACGTTCTCGTGCCCTGACCGGAAGAGACGTTGAGTTATAGAAAAGGTATTGATATTCATTGGTTGCACACACCCTAACGAAATCAAACCCAACACATACTCCCCATATTTGTACCCCTACCAAAGTCACCGTAAATATCGTAGGATTTTCCTTTCTTATTCCATACTCTTGATCCTATATCTTTGTGTTCGATAGGTGGTTGGTTAACATCGTATTATTACTCTTTTCAGATTGACGATCGTAGTTTTGCAGGTCAGTTGTCCCGCGGATTCGATACCTGGACTCACCAGGATATTACTTGCACGATCTCCTGCGCTTGGGAGTAGTTCTCACAACATTTGAGACGAGGCAAATGCTAATTCTCAATTGTGGTCTAAGTATACTAAATTAGTAAATAGGTATACTAAAGTAAAAGATGATTTAGCTAGCATCCAAACCTCGCCTAAAACTATCATCACCAACAACGACACCGTTGTTGAAGAGTTGAAGAATGAGATTGTTAATCTCAAGACTCAACTTGAACATGTTAGCATTGAGGATCCGGAAGAACATAAGATAGAGGATTTGACTTCTCAAAACTCGACTTTGAGTATTGAGAATGAAAGTCTTAAATCTCGTGTTTATGTGCTCACATCGCAAGTAACCAATTTGGATACTTCTTTGCGTTCTCTCACCGAGAAATATGAGAACACATTAGGCCGAATCAATGAATTCAATAAGGGTAAGGGCCATTTGGATAATATCCTAAGTGTCTTACCTCCGGCCAATCACCATGTTGGTTTGGGGTATACTTTG
This sequence comes from Scilla litardierei, assembly GCA_030789695.1. Classification (NCBI taxonomy): domain Eukaryota; kingdom Viridiplantae; phylum Streptophyta; class Magnoliopsida; order Asparagales; family Asparagaceae; genus Scilla; species Scilla litardierei. Next base: position 103,886,058 of record CM061131.1, read on the forward strand.
GGAAAGTCATCCAAGTCGGCCACTACTTTTGTTAGGCCAACTTCCGATGCCTCAACGAGTGGTAGCAAACACTCTATTGGTAGTTCATCTACCAATGGTGCTTCCAACTCGTCCACGCCGTCTTTTGGAAAGAAACCCACTTTGGGTGGACCTCCAAAGAAGGGGCATGCTTATATGTACACCAATACTATGCCACGTAGGAACACACATCCTACTCCACCGGCTCACACATATGATGATTTATATACTACATGTTCACGGGCACGTGCACACCATGTGAGACACCCTCACGCACGTGTTGCCCCACATGCATATGTTCACCCACGTCATCATATGAATAATTATCGTCGTGCACCATTCCATCATGTTCCTTATGCCTATCCATAACATGCATCACGTAGAAATCAACGTTGCATGCATGCACCCAATAGGATGAGGGCTCCCAAAATATTCACAATTTGGAGCCCAAAGGACACAAGCATGGATGAAAAACAAGCTTACATGAATGCTTATTTTTCGGATGTTGTGCATAGTCGAAATTATGTGGGGAAGTCTAAGTCCAATTGGACTTGGCTTCCAAAGGTCTAATCGTTTGGACCCAATGACCTTGGGTACCATGATATGAAATTTTCTATCTTTAGGTACTCAAGTAAAAGAAAAAGAAAAGGAGCTACAAATTTAAATTTAGCTCCAAGGGGAATTGGATACTCGATAGCGGGTGTTCAAAACACATGACGGGTGACGCTCAATTGCTTTCCGGAGTGGTGCCCATTGCAAATGGGAATCGCGTCGTCTTTGGCGGCAACGAGAGCGGAACCATCATAGGTGTTGGTAAAGTGGGTAATCCTTCTAAACCCCTTATATGTGATGTTTACCTTGTTAAAGGATTAAACCACAATCTTATTTCAATAAGCCAACTTTGTGACAAAGGTTACAAAGTTAGCTTTGCGAAAGGAATGTGCCATATTTTAAATAAGAATACTAATGATGTATTTTTTTCTGGCACACGTCATAAGGATATATATATCCTAGATCTTCCAAGTACACATGAACAATGTCTCATTGCCAACACAAGTGAACAACACTTATGGCATAGACGTTTTGGTCATGTGAACTTTGGAACACTATTTAAGCTTTCCAAGTTAAACTCTATTAGAGGCTTCCCTAAGCTAGTCTTTCAAAAGAAAAGCTTTTGTGACTCGTGTCAACGAGGCAAGCTTCCAAAATCTTCATTTAAACCTAAGAAAAGCATTTCTTCTAAACGGCCACTAGAGCTATTACATCTAGATTTATTTGGGCCAACTAGAGTTGCTTCATTAGGTAATGCTAGATATGGGCTTGTCATCGTTGATGACTTTTCTAGGTTTACTTGGGTATTTTCATTATGTAATAAAAATGAAGCTTTTGAAAACTTCACAATTTTTGTTAAGAAAGTACAAAATCTCATTGGAACCACCATTGTCACTATTCGTACTGATCATGGAGGGGAATTTGAGAATGAGTCTTTTGAGACATTTTGTGATGAAGTTGGTATTACACACACCTTCTCTTTCCCTCGTGCACCTCCTCAAAATGGTGTAGTTGAGAGAAAGAATAGGACGCTAGTGGAGTGTGCTCGCACTGTGCTTGATGATAGCCAACTTGGCCATCAATTTTGGGCGGAAGCGGTACACACCGCTTGCTATGTGTTTAATAGAATACTTTTGAGGCCCGGCACTAAACAAACTTGTTATGAATTGTTGTTTGGTAGGTTGCCTGAAGTTAAACATTTTCGTGTTTTTGGTTCAAAATGTTTTATTAAGAACACGTATGGTAGCTTGGACAAATTCGATCCAAGATCCGATGAGGGGATTTTTGTTGGATATTCTTCGCGTAGCAAAGCCTACCGGATATACAACAAACGAACCTCAACGATCGAGGAATCACTTCATGTGTCATTTAATGAAGGATTTGTTCCAACTAGAATTACTAATGATGATGACTCTATGGATGTCTTATGTGATTCAATTGGTAATTCTAACTCTAATGATTCTATTGATTCTATTAAGACTAACACGTCTAATGAAGTTGTTGAGAATGTTCCTAGTGATCAAGGTATTCCCAAACGGCTTCATACCGTTCGTGACCATCCTCATGAGCAAGTCATTGGCAATATCCATGATAGTGTCAAGACGAGATCGCAAGTGAACTACTTCGCTCATTGTGCCTTTGCCTCCTCGATAGAGCCAAAGAATGTTAATGAAGCATGCGGAGATAGCGATTGGATCTTAGCCATGGAGGAGGAACTCATTCAATTCGAGAGGAATGAAGTTTGGGAGCTTGTTCCATTGCCGTCGAAGAACCACACCGTCATAGGGACAAAGTGGATCTTCAAGAACAAAACCGACGAAAACCAAGTCGTCGTCCGGAACAAAGCTCGGTTAGTTGCTCAAGGCTACCGTCAAGAGGAAAGTATTGATTTCGAAGAATCCTTCGCTCCGGTAGCTAGATTAGAATCAATTAGATTATTATTGTCTTTTGCATGCCATAAGGATTTTAAATTATTTCAAATGGATGTTAAAAGTGCATTTTTAAACGGAGATGTTGTTGAGGAAGTTTATGTTTCTCAACCTCCGGGCTTTATTAATGAAAAATTTCCAAATCATGTTTTTAAACTAAAGAAAGCGCTTTACGGTTTGAGACAAGCTCCTCGAGCTTGGTATGATCGCCTAAAGAATTTTCTTTTGGATTTGAATTTTAAAATGGGAGAAGCCGATTCTACACTTTTTGTTAAGCATTCGAATAATGATATAATTTTAGTTCAAATATATGTTGATGATATCATTTTCGGTGCTCCTAACTTTGCTCTTTGCGAAGAGTTTTCCAATGTGATGAAGGAACAATTTGAGATGAGCCATATGGGTGAGCTCAAATATTTCTTAGGTCTCCAAATTCACCAAATGGACGATGCAATCTTCATCCACCAAACGAAGTATACGGTGGAGTTGCTAAAGCGATTTGGAATGGAGAATGCCTCCGGAAAGAAGACTCCAATGAGCACGACTACGCATCTTGATAAGGATACGGGCGGTAAAGATGTAGACATTCGTCTATATCGATGTATGATAGGTAGTTTACTTTATCTTAACGCAAGTAGGCCCGATATTATGTTTGACGTATGCGTATGTGCTCGTTATCAGTCTCAACCTAAGGAGTCTCACTTAGTAGCGGTAAAACGTATTTTCCGTTATCTAAGTTATACACTTGATTTTGGATTACTTTATCCAAAATCTAGCACGTATGAGTTAATCTCATATAGTGATGCCGATTATGCGGGATGCAAATCCGACAGGAAAAGTACTAGTGGCACTTGCCATTTTATAGGAAATTCCCTTGTCTCTTGGTTTTCCAAGAAGCAAAATTCTGTATCACTTTCAACCACCGAGGCAGAATACATTGCCGCCGGTGCCGCGTGTGCTCAAGTTCTTTGGATGAGACACACACTTAAAGACTTTGGTATAAACTGTGATACTTGCCCTATCATGGTGAATAACCAAAGTGCAATATGTCTTTCCAAGAATCCGGTACACCATTCCCGTTCGAAACACATACCATTTCTTAGATGATCATGTTGCTAAAAAGGACATCATATTAGTGTACGTTGAAACCCAGAAGCAAATCGCCGATATTTTCACGAAACCCCTAAAGGAGGACTCCTTTGTGCGGTTGCGTCGAGAATTGGGGATTATGGGCGAATCCGAGATATAGGATTCATTTTTATTCAATATTCTTGCATGCTATTCTATTCGTTATATTTACTCATGCTTGAAGTATTGAAATTTTCTGGATTTTTGTTGAATTTTTGGAATTTTCGATCGATTTGTGCGTAATCGTCAAATTTCAGATTTTTGATGTTTAATGGGGTAGTATAATGATTAATGAGAGTATTTTGATGTTTCATCCAAGTGTGATTAGGAGAGAAATCAAATTTCATAGATTTTCAATTTTTGGACCTCTTTAGTCGGTTCATTTTCAGTGACCGACCGACTAGATTGAGATATAGTCGGTCAGTAAATGAACACAGACCGACTAATTCCTGTCAGTAAACTTGGGTTCAGCCACTGTTTACAACTAGTCGGTTCAAGCTCATTGATCGACCGACTAGATCGTGATCTAGGCAGTCAGTGCTTGAACTGTGACCGACTAGTTGTGCCAGGGACTGATTTGTCTTTTGGCTTCTATTCGAATTACTTAGTCATCTCGACCGACTATTATCTCTTTTAGTCGATCGAAAACCCTTTCTCAGCTCAAACCCCCCCCCGACCCCTTGGCCTTCCTCCCTCTCCCGTCGCCGTTTTCCGACCACATCTCCGACCGTTTTCCGTCGACCTCCTCCTAGGGTAAACCCCCCTCTCTCTCCTATCTCCTGTCTAGGGTTAGTTTCATGTGCTTAGGGTTAGGGTATCATTCTATTTCGGCTAGGGTTATATCACTTTGGCTAAGGTTTCCGATCTCTTGTGTCATGTCGCGCTTATGGCTCATACACGTATCCCGATCACTCCCTCTGGCCCTTCGCCCATGACCGTAGATTCGCCACCCTCGGACCCTCCTCCTCCGAAACAACATTCAAAGCCTACCGAACCCTCTTCGTCTTCGCCTCCTCTTAAGCGTAAGAGGACGACGAAAGCGAAGCCCCGTGCTCAACCCAAGCCAAAGCCCAAGCCTAAGCCCAAGACCAAGGTGCTTGCCTCTCCCTCCTCTTTCCACACTCCTACCGATTCCGATACCAAGTTCATTCCTGAGACTGAGACTCATAGGGAACCTACTCCTCCTACCCATCCTGAGTCTAGCTCCCGACCACGTACGTCTACCCGTAAGCCTAAGGGAAAGGATCCGATGCCGGTAGGCGGTGTCGATATCTCGTTGTGTCGCGACGACCCTATGTGTCTCGCGGCTTACAACCGTATCGAACATTGCCCGCTGCTTCTGGAGCATTTCGTCCAGATTAGTGACTTCATAGGGCTAGCTGATCTTCTGTCGTCTTCGGGTCTTATCGATTACCTTCGATATGATCCTAAGGTGAATCCTCACCCCTACCCTCGTTTAGTCAAACTTTCCTATGCCAATAGGATCCGGGGTCAGTACGACGAGACCCACTCGATTGAGACGACTGTTTTGGGGACTCCTATAGTCCTCACGATAGAAATCTTAGGAGAGATTTTGGGTATCTCCTCGTCTGGCCTCCTCCCCTCTGACATTTCTGTTGATGATATCGCCTCCCTTGATCAGGTCGTCCTATCCCAGATTTTCCATCAGATTCCTCCCGCCATGATTGGTTTACCCTCCAAATCCTTCAAGCCTAACGTCTGGGTCCTCAATTTGATTCTGAAGTCGTGCTTGCTTCCCAAGTACGGCTCCTCATCTCTACCGTCCCAGCCTTTTCTGAAGTTGATCTACGCTATTTTCATGGGGAGCTCGATTAACTGGGCTCGCATTATACTCGATAAGATGGTCTCTTTCGAGTGTATTCGCAAGACCACGAAGTCGGCTCACATCCCCTTCCCGTGCTTGTTGACCCTTGTTTTTCGCCACTTCCGTGTCACACTTCCTCGTGACGATGAGCATCCACTTGGTCCTCCCCTGAATGCGACGGCCGTCAAGAAGTCTCTTGCGGCGCTTCGTCACGTTCAGAGGACGACACCTTCAGCATCTGCCTCTGCCTCTGCCTCAGCTGCTCCCTCTACCACTCTTGCCGATGTCGTTCGTTCGATCCGTCGTTTGGAGTCTCGTCAGGCTCGTTCTGAGGAGATTCTCTGCCGTATCGCTCGACGCCTTGATATTGAGGTCCCTCCATATTTTTCTGACAAGGATGAGTTGGATGAGGAGGATATTGAGGAGCTTTGTCGTGCTTCTACTCGTGCCCCTGAGGGCACTTCTGGTGCTGCTGCTGTCTCTTCTGCTGGTGACCCCGAGAGTACACCTGTTGCCACCACACCTGCGGTGGATACTACCACTGGTGCTCCCGAGGCCACTACCGTCGCTGCTCCTGAGATCGTCTCTTCTGCCGTGCCTGAGACTTCTGCCGTCGCTCCAGTTGACCTTCCAGCTGATCCAGTTACCACCTCCGCTCCTGTTGAGCCTGTAGTTGCTTCTGATCCTCCCGCTGCCTCTTGAGCTTCTTAGAGGCCTCTCCCGATGCTCATTGGATGACATATCTAGTTGTGAGAGATGTTGGGTAGGATAGTTTGGGTGGCTGTGATTTTTGGATCATTTTGATGATGTATTTTGATGTACTTTGATGATGTTATATGTTATGTGACACTCTGATATATGTTTGATATGATGATGTATTTTGTGCCCCGATCGTTGGATCGATGTTTTGTATGTCAGTGATGTATATATTTGATGTACTCTGGTTCATATTTTTTTTATATACATCGACGTTGACATTTCATTCTATTGTGCACATTATATTTTTATGTCTCTGATGTTTGATTTCGTCGCTCGACGATATTAACTTGGTTTAATAGAAATTTGTTTTATGGAAACATAGAATTGTTTTCCATGCACTAAATTAACCAATAATGTTGATATTGGAGAGTATATTTCATAACTCAATCCGTAAAATTGATTTGAGTTTTGATGATTTCGTTTTACGATTTTCGTCTATGGTTTCATTGAAACGCATTGATTTTATTCGTATTTTTCTTTGGTGTCACTTGAACCGTCGTCGTTTTCTACGATTCCCGTGCTTTTTTTGAAGCCATTGTTGTTGTCGTTGATCTCCTCCCGCTCTTTTTGCTAATGCCAAAGGGGGAGAGATATAATAATAACGATGTGCTAAATGATAATTTAAAGCATTATTCCAAGAATCTAATTTGATATGTTAGATTCAGGGGGAGTTAAGATATATAAATGGATTTTCAAATCCGATATTTCAATAACCAACTTTTGGTATTCGAAATTTCAATAATCGATTCTCATTTATATACTTTACTCGTCTGCTTGATGCGTATTATTATTGTTTAATTTGGAATTAACGTGTCATCAATGCAGGGGGAGTAAGTAAATTACATTTGAATCATTATTTTTTATTATTATTTATGTTGGTTAGTCATCACCAAAAAGGGGGACAATGTTGGATATTGGACTCCCCGGATTTGGTTTTGGATGATGAACAAACATAAATATATCGTGAACTAACACTTTGTGAGCGCAGTTATGGAGATCGTCGCCAAATTCATATGAATATCAATTACGACGTCTCAAGACTTCTCAAAGCGCGTGATCGTATGCCTAAAGCTTCGTTGAAGCTTATGGACCAATTTAGAAGTCATGAAGATTCGATTGAAGCTATTGAAGACGGTATCGTCAAGTTTTATTTATAGTCTTTAAGCTTCTTTCGTAGAATGTTAAGCCTTGAGTAGGTCTTACAGTTTAAATCTTCATAACGCTCATATCTTAGCTCTAGGATCTTAGTTGAAGTCCATACAATCTTCCCCGAAGCATCGCGCTTCGATTCGGGACTTCTTGTGCATGTTAGTTGGTTCAAGAAGAAGAACTGACCGACTAGATGGTGATCTAGTCGGTCGGCAAAGCTTCTTGGACCGACTAGTTTCAGTCAGTCTTTTCCAAGCTAGTTACTGTTTATCATTAGTCGGTCTGTGTTCATTGATCGACCGACTAGTTGATGAACTAGTCGGTCAACTTTCCTTCTTGGACCGACTAGTTGAGTTTTACTGTACATGCCAATTTTCACTTGACTTATTGTTTATCGTTAGTCGGTCTATGCTTATTTGGCGACCGACTAGTTGATGAACTAGGCGGTCAACATTTGTTCTTGGACCGACTAAGTCAATTTGTGCTCAGACTTCAGTTTTATCTGTTAGTCAGTCTCAGTTGAGTAACCGACCGACTAGTTGTGAAACTAGTCGGTCAGCTACTCTTCTTGGACCGACTAGTTCCTTTTGTCTGTGCTTTGACCTTTTCTCTGTTCACTCATTAGTCGGTATACGTTGATTGATCGACCGACTAGTTGATGAACTAGTCAGTCGGTAGTTGTTCTTTGACCGACTAGTTGAGTTCAGAAAAGAGCTGTTGGAGCATTAATTGAAACGTTTTTCTTTCTCTCTCTCCTCTATCCTATAAATACTTGATGGGCTGCATTCATTGCAGTCAAGGCTGATATTATTGCAAGTTTAGAGATCAAGAGAAATCATTCCAAGCTCATTCAAAGCTCTTTCATTCCATTCAATAATCTCTCCCCACTCTTACTTCCAAAGAGAGATTCATTGAGTGTGAAGCCTTCCAAGCCAAGTGCTTGATTCTAGGTCACCAACATCGCCATAGCTCTCCATCGCTGATCTACATCTTGGAGCTAGGGTTTGGTGCCACTTCTTCTTCCTCAAAATCATCTTTGCCCTAATTCGTAAGCACTACTCAAGGCATAGGTATTTTGTCGGTAAGAAGTTTCTTATTTCATTTCAATTTCAATTGTAAGTTTCACTCTCGGTTGTGAGAGTGTGGTTGTGATCCCGGGTTGTGGGAGTCACAAATTACTTTGTGTATGATTTGACTTGTGGAGGTTTTTCACAAGTATTTCATAGTGGAAATTTTGAGTTAGGGTTTCTAACTCAAGTATCCGGAGGGGATCCGGGTGGTTGGGACGTAGGATCACCGGGAACAAGTCGGGGAGACTTGGGTGGATCCGAACCCAGTAATATCGTTGTTTGCGATTGTTTCTTTGTTGTCTAACATTTACCTTTCCGCATTGTTTGGTAGAGTTTGCAAGTAATTAGGAATTAGCCTCTTAATTATTTTAAAGTACTATTCACCCCCCCTCTAGTACTTGTGCAGTAGCTTAGCAGGGCATTACAATAGGGTGCACGGTAGCTAAGGTTGCGGTGGTTCCGGTTGTTTGGAGAGTAGGCCGGGTTGGAGCTAGTCCGTGGTGGATACGGTGCATTTCCTGTAGGATTGTAGAATAGTGCGCTTGCTTGGTCCAACGGTGGTGAGTTGTCACCACCCTCGAAGTCCCCCATGACTTCTGCGTCCACCGCCGCAATATGTTGTGTACTGGCACCACCGGCTCCTACCATCAGCGCTGAGATCTGGGTCGACAGCAAGTCAAACTTGCTGGATAATTTATCGACGTCCTCGACCCTGTGGATACCCCCAGATATAGGTGTGGCTCGCTCATCACACCATCGCTCATTGTTCGATGCCATATTTTCCAATATGTTCCCGGCATCTTCTTCACTTCTGGACATGAAGGACCCCCCAGCCGCGGCATCCATCAAATATTTTAAATCATCCCTCAATCCGTTGTAGAACAGATTAATTATCTGCCACTTGGGAAGCTCTTGATGAGGGCATCTCCTCTGCATTTCTTTAAATCTTGTCCAAGCTTCATGCGGGGACTCATGGCTGGCTTGGGAGAAGGAGGAGATCTCACTCCTCAGCTTCATGGTCTTCCCCGGAGGAAAGAACTTAGTCAAGAAGGCATTTGAAAGCTTCTCCCAAGTGTTGAACGTGTTCGGGTCCTTCCCCCTAAGCCACAGTTTGGCCTTATCCCGCAGAGAGAAGAGGAATAGCTTCAGACGGATCGCCTCAGTTGTGACACCATTAATCCGGAAGGTGTCACATTTCTCCAAGAAGGAGTCCAGATGTTTGATGGGGCTCTCCATGGGTGCCCCAGAGAATTGATTATGCTGGATCCACGTCACTAGAGACGGCTTGAGCTCGAAGCTTTGCACCGTAATAGCAGGAGGTCGGATGGCGGAGGTGGACTCGATGGATGGTATCGAGTACTCCAGCAGGGACTTGTGAGGTGGGGTGTTCTCCCCCATGGCTTCGGACTCTTCTCTTCTTTGCTTCTCTCGACCAGACACCTTAGGGTGGCGTTTATCTCAGGATCAACAGGAATCAAGTCGTCAAGACTCCTTGTGTTCTTGCGCATTAAAAGCAACAAACACCCGTGAAGCGAAAAGTGGAAAAGAAACAGATAAAATAGAAAATAAAAATAAGAAAATAAAAAATGAAAAAGAAGAATGCGAAAATTATCGCGAGATAGAGATGTGAGCTAGACTCAAGGGTTCAAGAGATCCAGAAATAACAAGCACGTTGCCTCCCCGGAAACGGCGCCATAAAGCTTGACGTCCCCTCAAAGGATGATGTTTGTGGTGCATGCAAAGTGCAATAGGATTGGGGGCGCAAGATTTAAATATTTATAACCGCAAGCGCACGGTGTTGTAGTGTGGCTTGGGGGTCGAACACAGGGAGGTGTGGTTGTGCTTGTGTCAGAAAGGACCAAATTCACCATATGTGTGAGCTAGCCCGAATCGGTAGATGGGTTGTTACGGAAAATGAATACGAGGGATAAACAATATAAAGGGAAACCCGGGACTTCGATTTCCACCCTATCATGTGTTCTCGCTACTACGGCCGGCGGATAAGATAACGATCGGAATTAGGGTCTAATGGTGAGACGTTGCCTCTAAGAGTGATACCAGCGTCCCATGGGCTCGATATTATGGTCGGTGCCCAGGATGATACGCCGGACTACCCGGGTTCGGTCAGTGGGCATTCCCATGTCCATTACACTGACCGAATCCGGGAGCACTAAGCTCGCAACGATAACTCCCAACATCTAGTCCTGCCGTTCCCACGCGCTAGGATTCGATGTCTATGCTAAGGGCGTGAGCTATGGTTAGGGAGTCAACCGCCAAGTTTATTCCCCCTTGGCCCAACGGTCAAAGACGGTCTTTTTCCCGCCGATGACAATAAAACACCCCGCGTAACCAATAGATTCCTAATCCCTATCGATTTCTTAGTCCTATGGACGTATTAGGGAGAACCCACGAAGGGGTTTCCACCAAAATCCCAGATTTGGGAACTACTCACACATTTTAGGTAAAAAGAGATCTAAATGGAAATCGACCGTTAAAAACATAATCGGGCAATAGAAATACGGTAGTAGTAATGCAATTAAGATAATATCAAAGTTTTACAAAGATCTGAGCACTTACAAATAACCAAAAAATTCCAGCCGTCGCAATAGAGAAAAAGACAGAAATAAAAGACAGCTCTCATTTCTGAAAACCTAGGGTTTATATATATAGAAAACGACATCACCCGATCGGGTGAAGAATCAACCGATCGGGTGACCTGCTGCGATCTTCGACAGCAGTCTTCAGAAACTTCACCCGGTCAGACGACACGATCGGTTGGCAGAAACAGCTAGTCGTTTGGATCATGCGGTCGCCGGGTGAACCGATCGGTTGATAAATCAACCGATCGATTGGAATCATCGCCCAAAAGATAGTAAGTTGCGACGTTTTGGCACGGTCTGCTGGCGGTCGGGTGAGCTCTCCGGGTCGTGTCTTCGGGGAATCGGCTACAGATGAACCGATTGGGTGAAGGTCACCCGATCGGTTGGAATTCAGCTTCGATTTCCAGAGAAGACAGTTGGGCTGAACCGGTCTCCGACCCGGTCGGTTGATGCCCACTTCGTTTCAGCGGCTGTCCGGGTCGTGCACGCGTGCATCACCCGATCGGTTGGCTGTATCCAACCGATCGGGTGGGGGCTGAAAGATAGCAATCTTGGTCGTTTGACCCCCTAGATCACGCGTGACTCCTCCCGTTGCTCCGGGGACTTATGACATCTTCGTTGTGTGTCCCCTACGCTGACAAACTCCTGCAAACACGCAAAATCACGGAGAAGTGAAAGGAAACAAGAAAATACGAGAAAACGGATACGGGACGGCGGAAAATAACGGAAAACACAAAAGAAGACGTGCGTGAATATATGAAATATAAACGCACATCAGAGGTAGTCGCTGGTAGCGACCGGAGGGCGGCGGCCGTGAGCAACTTCCGGCAGCGACAGGTTGTCAAAAAAAATGGGTTGCTTGCGGCTTTAGGGGGAGAGAGAGAGATAGAGAGAAGGAGGGAGAGAGGAAAGAGGAGAGAGGTTGCCAGAGCTTTGGGGTGGCCGGAGGCTCACCGGCGGCGAGAGGAAGGAGGAGGAAACACAAGGGAATGGGCGGCGGCTGAGTATTAAGCGTGACCTAGTTTCATGCGGGTTGGGTTTTGTTATAAAAGAGAAGTTTGCTAAATAGAGATGTATATAAGTGATGGGGGAGAGAGAGTGTGAGAGAGGGTGTGCAAAGAGGGAAAAATTTAGGTGAGAATAGCCATAGGAAATCCCACATGATACGTATGAGAATCCCATGTGATTTGGCTTAAGATTTGAATTTCAAAAATTGATTAGGGCTAAACAGGCTTTGATTTTAATTTGTGTGATGAGCCAAGCAAACTGTGTCCGAAAATTATAAAATAAATATCGGGACGACTGTGATGACGAGAGGCTTGGGGGTAAGGTAGTCGATCACGTGCAAGGTTCACAAAAAATGAACAAAAAAATAAAAAGGTCCGCCATCGAAGTCTAAAGTCACTACGTCTCTCCAATCAAAGCTGATTTGTGGGAGAATGACCCATGAAATGACGTTCACTAAAAATCCCACAAATAACTACTCTTCCATACGGTCACAATGACATATAACATCGCGTATTCCGAATAGAAGAAAGGACTAAGAAAAATTCGCGTACAAAAGGGGAAAGTACGCGCGAAAAACGAACGGTCGGAAAGCAGCCGTTACATTCTACCCACCTTAGATATAAAGTCCGTCATCAGACTTTCTAACTATAAATATACCTAGCCACTCTAGTAAGTATCCCAATCACATCACACTATAACTCAAATCATGTATAGTTACTACAAGTGCTTATATATACACTAAATAGTCAAACATTAACACTACAAACATGTATACATACATATATATATATATATATATATATATATATATATATATATATATATATATATATATATGCACATTCTATACTTATACCTATCATAGACATTCAAATTCATACATGTACTTCAATCATTCATATAGTCATATGCATCCTTTTATAACTATCACACACTATCACATAACCAAGTTACACATACTCATATAAAAATAGTTCCACACTAGCAAACACAATCGTAATTCTACATATATAGATATTTAACTATGCACAAAACAACATGGATATACTACTCCCTAATATCTCCTAGTGTACATTCAATACCAATATATCAACGCATGTAGTCATATCATACAATATTAAATCATGTAAGCTATATCTAATATACATCTATCACTACTATAATACACCAATATCTAGTTATTCAAATACACACAGATACATCATCTTATATACACATCACATACAATCCTAAAACTATATTCAAGACGTGACACACATACCATAGTCGCAAACACCTATAGCTAAGCACATACTTACCCGTGCATGGTGCTGTAGGATACCATCATGCGATGGTGGAGGATCGAAAGAGAGGTGACTTACGTTAGCGTACGCTTCGCTATAATCTCTGAACTTCGCCCTTGGATTCGCCACAATGGTCGATACTTCATCACAGATGATCGAAGCAGCGTTTCACCGTCTAAATCTCTAGTTGGAAGAAGAACTTAATGGAAGGGAGAAGAGGAAAGAAGATTGCCTTATGCAAACTTATGGCATGAAGGATTAGCCTTAAAAGCCATACCCTTGGGTCCTATTTATATGCCTAAGGGGTAGTTATTGTAGGAAATAACTATATATATGCTTATTAGCTTATATTAGTACCATTGCTTATCCTCTTCCTTATGCACTTATCAAGTGCCTTTATACACTTATAAAGTGACTTTTTCCACTTATTGAGTGGTCCTTTTCACACATGAAAAGGTTCCATTCGCACATGCTTTCATGTATGCGACATCCGAGGTCCATAGACCCTCATACATCCCCTCATGGGTGTATATATGTTGTCCATATCCAACATCTCCCACTCACACTTGAGGGGATTTTAAGGAAACATCTTTTCCTTTAGTTCTTCTATTTATCATACTGAGAAATAGACCGTGTGACCGTCATGCGCATAGAGTCCGCTGTTGTGCACTTGTTAGAGATACACAACACTCCTTGGGGTGCAAAGTTGAGTAGATTAACGCATGTTTTACCCTAGATTATTTCTTCACATTTCTTATACTTTATATTCAACAATTGAATCCCATCTGGATTACAATTGGTTGGCCAGCTTTGAATCTCTAAAGTCCACATGTGAATATGAAATTAATCTTCCTCTTCTTGAGATCCTTTCGATCTTGACTTGACTCGCTTTTCTAACATGCCTCGCCGGACCGAATTGACCATAGTCCATAAGCAACATGCTAAGATAGCGATCACCCAGTCAAATCTAAAGGAACCAATTAGAGTCCATAAGGGTAAGAAGTTTAAGACCTATGTGGTCTTTGGGTCTCACATAATAGTAAACACAATTATTATTCTAACCCAATGGTCAAATGCATACGTAGTATGAATACGTATTACAACATTACTCCTTTCCCAGGGAGTGTATGTCTTAATGATGTTGTAAGGATGATGATCAGACACCACAATATCTGACTTTGAGTCCCTTTTACTACTCAGTAATTTCCTGGACCCACATCCCGCATAAGACAGATAAGATTTAAAAAATCTTCTTAGATCTTTTGTAAGCATCCATATGATGCAGATCTTTCATACGACCATTTTGTTTAAGTCATGACTCTAAATCATCCGTCTGACGATTTTGACTTTAAACAGGTCTCATCTTTATCTTATCCGTCTGATAGAATAAAGGCGGTTGCTCATGTGAGAGAGCCAACCTCAATCTGTCCGACTTACTAGAAAAACGTAGCTGAGATTAAAAGAAATGTACACAAAAATTTTCAAGAAACTCATATAGTGTTTGTAAAACACATCTCTGGGGATCGCCTTCGTAAGCGGAGCCACTATCATCTCATGCGTAGATGTGTATCTAATGTCTACCTTCTTGTTCTTATCATAGTCTTTTGCAAATTTGTAGCGGATATCAATGTGTTTGGTCTTACAATGGAATTTTGGATCTTTGACATAGGCTATAGATGCTTGACTGTCACTGTATATTGGTACAGCACCTGAGTCACTTGTATCAATTAGCTTGTCTAAGAACTTCCTAAGCCAAACAGCTTCTTGGACCGCCATGCTAAATGCTACAAATTCGGCTTCCATAGTTGAAAGTGCGATGCAGGATTGCTTTTTGCTACTCCAGGATATTGCACCAGATCCGAGTAGAAAAACATGTCCTGAGGTCGATCGTCGCTCATCGAGATCACCCGCCCAATCAGCATCAGTGTAGCCTTCGAGTCTCAAGGAATTTCCTTGATAGCATAAAGCATAGTCCGCAGTTCCTTTAAGATACCACATTATCCTCTTAACCGCTTTCCAGTGTGCTTGCCCTGGATTGGATTGGTAACGACTTACCATTCCAACGGCAAAACAGATGTCTGGTCTTGTACACATCATAGCGTACATAAGACTACCAACTACACTGGAATATGGAACTTTTTCCATAATTTCCTTTTCCTTTTGGTTCTTTGGACACATTTTCAGACATAAATTATCGCATTTGCTTATAGGAGTATCAATGGACTTACAGTCCTGCATATTAAAACGTTCTAGAACCTTCTTTATATAAGTCTCTTGTGAAAGAGAAAGAAGTTTCTTCGAACGATTCCTTGAAATCTTAACTCCAAGGATATATGCGGCTTCTTCCATGCCTTTCATCTCAAATACTGATGAAAGCCAAGCCTTGATATCCATCACAAAGCCCTTGTCATTTCCGGCTATTAAAATGTCATCTACATATAGAGACATAATAACATACTTGCTTTTGATCCTCTTGATATATACACAGTTATCTTCATCAAGCATGGTAAAATCATTTGATAAGACAACTTCTTGAAATCGTATATACCATTGCCTCGAGGATTGTTTAAGACCATATATGGACTTACGAAGTTTACAAACCTTATATTCGTTTCCTTCTTTTACAAACCCTGTTGGTTGTTCCATATAGATCTCCTCGTCCAATTCTCCATTGAGAAAGGCAGTCTTTACATCCATTTGATGTAATTCGAGGTCTAAGCAAGCTACCAAAGCCAGAATCAAGCGAATCGAGGTAAAACGAACAACAGGTGAGAAGATCTATTCGTAGTCTATCCCTTCCTGTTGCGTAAAACCTTTCACGACAAGGCGAGCTGTATATCTGTCTATAGAGCCATCAGCCTTATGCTTGATCTTGAGAACCCATTTGTTCCCAATAGCTCTACGTCCTCTGGGTAAGTTAACCAAGTCCCAGACTCGGTTAATTTTCATGGATTCTAATTCCTCCTTCATCGCTTCCATCCATATTTCTTTTGCAGGGCATGATACGGCCTGTTTGAAAGTAGCAGGCTCGTCATCTTCTTGTAGTAAAGTCACAAAGGTTTGTGGGAATTCATCCTCAAATCTTATAGGAGCTAACCTTGTACGACTACTACGTCGTATTTGAGATTCTTCACGTCCTTGTTGACTCGAATTTGGATCAATTCTAATATTACTCCCACTTGGAATGTGGTTAGAATTGGTCCCACTTGGATCATTATTCCCATATGGAATATGATTCGCATCATTCGTATCATCCATTGGTGAAGGTTGAAATGTATTTTCGTCTTCACCAAGAATTCTCCCACTCGAATGAGGTAATCCTTCTTGATCATAAATCTCAAATAGAGATAAGTCCTGACTTATCTCGCCCTGTCTTGGAAACTCATTTTCCAAGAAAGTAACATCCCTCGACTCAAATTCAATCAGTCCTCCATTGTCTTCCTGACCAATGAAAACATAACCTTTGGAGTTTTCTGCGTATCGTATAAAGATACATTTCCTCCACCTTGGCCCAAGTTTGCCATACTTATGGGAGGAAATATGTGCGTAGGATGCACACCCCCAAGGTTTTAAAATGCTTAAGTCAGGAGACCTTTGGTTCCATAACTCATAAGGAGTGGAGCTAACTGATTTCGAGGGTACGCGGTTCAAGATGAACGCAGCCGTCAATAATGCATCACCCAAAAAGGTGATTGGCAAGTTAGCTTACGCCATCATTGAACGGACCATTTCCATTAAAGTCCTATTCCTCCTTTCAGTAATACCATTTTGTTGTGGAGTATAAGGCATAGTTATTTGATGAACTATACCCTTTTCATCACAAAGTTCCTTAAAACTTGTTGATTGATATTCACCACCTCTGTCGGTTCTCAAGACCTTAATCTTGCGATCTAATTGATTTTCCACTAAACTCATATAGTTTTTAAAGCAGGTTAATGCTTCATGTTTGTGGGATATCAAATAGATATGTCCGAATCGGGTGACGTCATCAATAAAAGTGATGAAGTAGGACTTCTCGCATCTTGTCTTAACATTCATCGGACCACATATGTTCGAATGGATGAGCTGTAATGGAACTTCGGCTCTTGTGCCGGTTCCAAACGGCTTGCAACAAGATTTCCCTACAAGGCAATGTTCGCAAGTCGACATTTCGACCTTTGAAACATTAGATAGAAGGCCACGTTTGGCAAGTCTATCCATACGTGTTGGTCCAATGTGACCAAGCCTTGCGTGCCAATAAATTACATCAGATTCACAAACCGAGGAATTTGTAACAAGGAAATTTTCATTAAAAGTAGAGGAATCGTACATAGTATTTAATACAATGAATCCCTTAAAAACATACCCAGAACCAATTAAAGAATCAGTACAAGATAGGTCCACATTACAATTATGAAAGAACCAACTATAACCAAGACCCATTAATACAACCACAGATATAATATTCCTTCGAATATCTGGAGCGAAGAGGACATCATAAAGTAAGATAGTGCGGCCGTCGTCCAAGACGAGCTTGCACGTCCCAACGCCTTTCACTTCAACACGTGTGTTGTTTCCTACATATATCCACTTCGTTCCTTGGGGTATCCGATGATACTCCACGAAGGACCGTCTGTCCCTTGCTATGTGGTCGGTGGCACCTGAATCAATTATCCAAAATGGATTAGATTCTACAAGAAATATTGAACTAGAAACACATATGTAACTAGTATTATTACAAGTTACCTTGTCACCTCCATCCGTACAAGAACGGGCATAGTGACCTAACTTGTTGCACTTGAAGCACTTGATCCTCTTCAAGTCTTTCTTCTTGTGCCATTTCTTGTTCCCACCCTTCTGTTTGGGTTTCTTGGTAGACACTGGTTTCTTTTGCTGGTCTTGAGCAAACTTCGAGTGATGTTTACCTTTCCTTCCCCCGTGTGAGGAACTAGCAACCATGTGCACTTCTACACTTGACTTGGTGACCGCAAGCCGCTCTTCCTCTAACTCGAGGTGCTTAGAAACATCGTTGAAGTTCTTGATGCTCTCATTATGAGTGAGATGCATCTTCATGTTGTCCCATTCGATTGGTAGGGAATGTATGACCGCTTGGATTTGTTGCTTATCAGTTATCATATGACCTGCATCCTTTAACTCTGAAATAAGATTCACCATGTGTCGCAGATGCATTCCCATGGAATGATCTCGACGCTTTTTGTACGAATCGAATTTTATAGTTAAAGAATGAAGTTTGGTCACCGAGGTGCCACCAAACTTCTCTTCGAGCTTGGACCATATGTCCATAGCTAGGTCATATTCTCGGAAGATTCGCATTATGTCGTCTGCTATACTTGACAGCAATGTAATGCGAGCAATTTTGTTCTTCCGAGACCAAGCATCGAAAGCTTCCTTGTCTCTTCTGTGTTGGGCCGTAGTGCCCAACTCAGGTTCAATCATTATGTTCTTCAGAGTTTCGAGCACGTCTTGCTCCTCTAGAACATATTGTATCTTCATGGACCATAGTTTGTAATTATCGCCGTTGAGTTTTTCACCTTTGTTTAACTCAGCGACGATGTTCTTAGCAGCGGAAGACATTTTAGTTTTAAAATGCTGCAAAAGATATAAAACAAGTTTGATCAAAAACATTGCATAAAGTTTTTATTTTAATAAGTTACTTTCGAAAAATATTGAAGATGTTGCTCTAGAATCGGAAAGGTCATTACGATGCCAATCACCATCTAGAACAACTTTCAATATTTTCCCATCACTTATCAAACAATAGTACTCTTATAGTACTTGCAGCGGAAAAACGTTTTTGAAAAAACGTATTTTGAAAAACATATTTTGCAAATGTATTTTGCAGCGGGAGATAGTGGCCTGCCCCGGCCATTGCCGGGGTCGAGCCGTGGCCGTGCCAAGGCCGGATTCTCTACCCCCGTAGGGATCCAAGCCCTCCCCCCTGTAGGGGGCTTTGCCGTAGGCAACAGCCACCGGCACCGTAGGGGCCGGCCATACAGGTGGCCGGGGCCGAAACCGCCGGCACCGTAGGGCTCCTCGGCCTGGCCTGGCCCTGGCCGATGCCAGGACCGGCCTGGCCTGCCCCTGGCCGAAGGCCGGCCAGGGCCTGGCCGAAGGCCAGGGCTTCCTCTGGCCGGCCAGGGCCTGGCCTCGGCCAGGGCCGGCCTGGCCCTGGCAGAGGACAGGGCGCCCTGCCCTGGCCTCTGCCAGGGCCGACATTGGTCCTGGTAGAGGCCAGGGCCTGCCCTGGCCCTAGCAGAGGCCAGGGCCCGCCAGGGCCTGGCCGAGGCCAGGGTGCCTGGCCCTGGCCTCGGCCAAGGCCGGCCGGCCCTGGCCCTGGCAGAGGCCAGCCCAGAGCCGGCCTCTGCCCTGGCAGTGGCCAGGGCCGGCCTCTGCCCTGGCAGTGGCCAGGGCCAGCCAGGGCCTGGCCCTGGCCGAAGCCCTGGCCGGCCAAGGTGGCCAGCCGGCCGGCCTCCTTGGAGTCCGGCCGCACACCCCCCTATGGGGTGGTGGTCTTGTTTGTTATTGGCCGAAGCCAACCCCTTCCCCTTTGGGGAGGGGGGTGCATCATGCACCAAAGAGATACGTGTTCATCTCCTCCAATGAGAAGTATGAAACCACCTTCTTCTCCGATGAGACACCCGTTCATCGAGAAAGTAGTTATTCTTTAATGGCCGTGTGCCAAAAAAATAACACACCTTCAAGACCGCAAACTTCACGCTCTACATGAAGAGAGTTCACATTCCCTATTGAATGGAGACTCAGCATCCATGAGGAGTGCGAGTTTGGCGAGATGAACGGTCAGTTCTTCCCGTCACGGAGAGTTCTTTCCATATCCGTAATGGCAAAAGACCCTAACGTGAAAAAAACAACTTTCGCGTTCTCTCCGTCACGATGCGCTCCTACCATATCCATAATGGAAGGAAACTCATTCGTGAAAGAGACAACGCGTCATTCATTGGTGAGACCGGAGCGAACCCGTATGGCTCTGATACCAATGTAGGATACCATCATGCGATGATGGAGGATCGAAAGAGAGGAGACTTACGTTAGCGTACGCTTCGCTATAATCTCTGAACTTCGCCCTTGGATTCGCCACAACGGTCGGTACTTCGTCACAGAGGATCTAAGCAGCGTTTCACCGTCTAAATCTCTATTTGGAATAAGAACTTAATGGAAGGGAGAAGAGGAAAGCAGATTGCCTTATGCAAACTTATGGCATGAAGGATTAGCCTTAAAAGCCATACCCTTGGGTCCTATTTATAGGCCTAAGGGGTAGTTATTGTAGGAAATAACTACATATATGCTTATTAGCTTATATTAGTACCATTGCTTATCCTCTTCCTTATGCACTTATCAAATGCCTTTATGCACTTATAAAGTGACTTTTTCCACTTATTGAGTGGTCCTTTTCACACATGAAAAGGTTCCCTTCGCACATGCTTTCATGTACGTGACATCCGAGGTCCATAGACCATCATACATCCCCTCATGGGTGTATATATGTCGTCCATATCCAACAGGTGCACGCCCACACATGCTAATATGCCATTCATACATACCACTCATACCACTATATAATTAGCACATTCTACACACCTAGTTTAGCTAACAGACATACATTCAACCTGTAAAACCTTAGTAAATAACTATACTATAGGACCAACACCTATAACTATATAATGGTATAGCCACCCACAATCATGTGCGTAGCACAACTAGACATAACCAATCCTATCACTATACATACATCATCCATTACTATATTCATAGTACTACACGCAAACCACAGACATATGTAACAATATACTTAGAGTTTACCCACTCTAGCTTGAGTGAGACTCAAAACCCATATCAGAATGATCCATATACATAACACGATATTTATACATATACCAACACCACTCCAATATATATACATCTACCAACGTAACCACATACATACCATAATAATATTACAAACATCAGCACACGTATATATTCAAATACACTATCCCACATATGCATGCTTCGTATAGCCACATACCTATAATATATATTCACGCCATAGCAATTTACATATAATTAGTATACTAATACATATACTTATCCATACATAGTTAAGACGTACAATAATCGTGTATACCTCTTGGTATATACGCACACGCACAACATCCCATAAAGGCAAGCAATACCAAACAAAATTATAACCATATTATCGTACATATATTACACATATTCATATAGTAAGCACATATCTACTCAAGGCTAAGTACATACATATCTATGTACGAGCACACGCTCACACATACTAATATATAAATCATATAATAGGCCTACACACTTTACTATAAGCACATCCATTATCATTACACTTAACATGCACATGACTTACTAGTATATTATTTCAAGCATTTACAAGTATCTTCTAACCACATACTCCACTAGTAGATATTTCAACACTAAATCTAATATACGCAGACATCCCTAAAGTGGTATAGCTAACCACACATATATAAATACCATCATTCATACAACTTCATACATATATCACGAATAACACTGAGAATACGTACATGACACAAGAGACGATCATTAATATTCTAAGTGTAGCACACTCATACAGGTCCACACACTCTACCTATATACATGCACCACGACGACATCACAAAAAACCAATGGGCCCACTACTAAACTAGAGTTGACACATGCAACTACAAGTACTAATGTCTACACAATAGAAAGGAAATCGATACCAAAAGTGTACCAGAATAAGATCGGAAAGAACGAGTTCAAATAAGGCGAGGATAAGGAGATAGTTGGTTGTGTGGGACAAAAATATTGCTCTAGATAATTAAATAGATGAAAGAAGGATACGTATAAAATATGGTATCATATATATACTTATAAAAATATGTAGGAAAAGCGAGCGGATGGTAAAATTTTACAAGTCGGAAAAAGGGTTAGACGAAGAAATAAAGAGTAGGATGAGGTAGTGATTGTTTTGCAAAAGAAAATAGATTTATACATAGAGTTTGAAGTATGAGCACGATGAACATGGAACTGATATAAAAAAATTTGAAGTTCTATTTAGCTTGGAAAAATATTCTAAAAGTACGTACGGTAAGTGGTAAAAATAAACTTCGGGGTTTAGAAAATGATGATATATTTGAATTATCAAATTGGTAATAAGGTTTTAAAACTGAAATGCAAAAGATACCGGTTAGAAAATGGTTAGGAGATAGTAACTAAAAATTACGACCAAGAAGGTTTCAAATCCAAGAAAGAATTTTAACTCAACCGAAAAGCAAGAAATTTAAATATATAATAAGGGGTTTTCAAAGAAGTTAAACTGAGCGAAGAATTTAATAAGGAATTTCGAAAATACTTTTACAGGAATCAGGATTTGCAATGGGGAAGATTCGAAGTATTTATGATAATCTTCATGAAGCGATCACGTGAATCGAGGGCAAAGAACATGATCACATGATGAATACGCCTAAGATATGATTCATGAAAAGCTACGATGGAAATCATCGGTCGATAACACAGAAGTGTAATGATTAGGAAGATGCTAGAAATCAGGGGTTCTAATTATCGGGATGTCTAAAGATCAAGAGAACTCAGCACTAAGACTTCCTAATGAACTAGACTGTAATAGAGATCTCAGGGAAGGGTCCTAAGAGAATCAAGATTACGTTTTGCTAGGCCCGAAGTTGATTGACCCGAGCGAACGACTAAAAGAAGGACTCTAGAAATCTAACATGGTCAGAGCCGGGTGAGAGGCTACTAGGGTATCCTAATACGAGTATGACTAAATCTTAACCAAGGCGCCTAACTATCAAACATGGACGTCAATCTAAGTCTTCCTACCATCTAAGACAAGGAAAACCTAATTTAGACTTGTACATATTAAACTGGATATTAAATGAATGTGGTACTCTTATTGTTCCGAACGTTTTGCATGACCTGCATGGGCCACCACTAAAACCTGTCACACCCCGCGACCCATTATACGGGTGCGAGAATGAGACTAAGGTCCGCATGGGTCAGAGCTACGAAGCTCGGACCTACTAAGCGTCTGTGAGGTACTCCAAAGCATTAAACAGGTCCCTGCATTTAAAAGATACGGAACAACAAAAGTACTGAAAGGGAAATGCATTCATTTTATTCAAAAGATATCCAGAAAGTACAGAAGTCTAAACAGATGCCCAGCATGGCTACAAACTGCAGAAAGAAACTACCGGTGCAAGCACCCAACCTAGACAAGAAGTAAAAACGGTGCCACGCACCCAAACTAGAAAGCAGGAAATCTCTGAATCGGCAACAGTGAGGGACCTCTAGGTCTGGTCCTTGTCAGGAACGTACTTCGGGTCGACGTCCTCCGGCTCCAAGTACTCAGGTAGGTTCAGCCCGTCCACGTACTCTGGCTCAATACCTGACGTACAACACCCAAGAGAAAAGGAACTGTACATCAGGTAAAGTCTACAAGGTAGAGGTGAGAGACTCTACTGCAAGTGTGAAGTAATTTAAGAGCAACACTTTACTGGTTGATTACATGCTGTTGTGATAACATGGCAGTTATACTATGCAAGAAGTAAAGCGGTGCAGAAAAGTAAACGTGACGGGCAGTAGCCGTAGCATGTGCTACCGGCTACGGGACTAAGCTAGACGGAACAGGACAAACAAGACAAGACGTGTGTGTGACACCAAAGAGAGTTCGCGCCTGCAGCGTAGAGAGTGGCCAAACTCTCTATCTAGTGGCCACTCACCCAACCCCAACCCAAGTGCTCAAGTCAAGACAAGACTGGACTGTACGAGTACCGCTCAATCCCTTGGTGAGTGCCTCTCCCCACGGTCTGCCGGGACGCTCACTCCCCTGGTGAGGCGCCGAGACTCCCGTAAGGTGTACACGAAAGGGGTTGGATATGGAAGACGTTAGTACACCCTTGTAGGGGATGTACGAGGGAATATGGACCTCAAACGTCGTGTACACGAAGTCGTGTGCAAAGGGAATATGTTCCCTTGCGGAGAGGATCTCTAGATTGATGGGAAAGTCGCATTATATATGCATAAGTGCATGCGACATATGGCTAATAAAGGGGTAATATCTTAAGCTTATGTTGTACCATGCATATGGTACAACTTAAGCTTATAATGTGCCATGTATCATGGTACACCTTAGTTAAATTGTTCCTAAGGAACAATTACTCCTAAAATAACTACCTTGGGGTTATAAATAAGACCCAAGGGTAAGCCATTTCCTTACACTTTTGCATGGCATTCTTGCATGCATTTCATTCTAGCGAAGCTCTACCGAAATCCTTCCTCTCTCTTTGTCCAAGTTCTTAATCTAAAAGTAGAGATTTAGATTGTGGATTTAGTAGCCTTACTCCGTTCGTGAGAAGACTCGATCCGTCGTGGCGAATCCGAAGGCAAAGTTCCGAGACTACCGTGCCGCATACGCAAGCGTAAGTCTCAACTTTATTTATCGATCCTAACGCTGTTTTGACCGGATCCTACATTGGTATCAGAGCCATAAGGGTTCACCCCGGTCAAACCGCCGCCTCGTCGAAACTATGAACGAGTCGTTGTCTTTTTCACGAATGGGTATCCTACCATTACGGATATGGTAGGAACGCTTCGTGACGGAGAGAACGCATCGGTTGTTCTTTTCACGTTAGGGTCTTCTGTCATTACGGATATGGCAGGAACTCTCCGTGACGGGAAGAACTGACCGTTCATGTAGTATGTTATTTTTCATTTTTGGCACACGGCCATTAGAAAATAACTACTTTCTCGACGAACGGGTGCTTCATCAACGAACGGGTGCTTCACCGGAGAAGAAGGTGGTAGTTATTTCCATCAGGGAAGATGAATTTTGGTGCATGTGTACCATGGCCAAATGGGCCATGAAGGCCATGCACCCCCCTCCCCATGAGGAAGGGGTTGGCTACGGCCAATAACCACCACGGCCACCCCTCCGGCGGGGTGTGCAGCAACCCCATTCAAAGGGGGTGGCCGGCCATGGCCAAAGGGGCCATGGCCGGCCAATGCCACGCCATGGCCGGCCATTACCAGGCCGGCAGTGGCCGGCCAAGGCCAGGCCGGCAATGGCCGGCCTGCCCGGCCCTGGCAGAGGCCAGGGCCTGGCCGGCCCTGGTAGAGGCCAGGGCCAATGCCCTGACCTCGGCCAGGGCCTGGCCAGCCTCGGCCAGGGCAGAGGCCCTGGCCGAGGGGCCAGGGCCCCTGGCCGGCCCTTGGCCAAGCCTCGGCCAGGGCAGAGGCCCTGGCCGGGAGAAGTTGCAGACCAAATAATTGGTCGACCAATTTGGTTGTTTTGGTCGACCAATTTGGTTGTTTTGGTCGACCAATCCGGCAGAAGGTCTTGGTCGATCGCGAACTTGCCGACTGACCCATACGGGGTGACAAAAGGCCTTGGTCAAACTCGAATGTGCCGATTAGCCCATACGGGGCTAACGACAGTCGCCTACTCTTGTTTTATAAAATTTTTTTTGGCTCTACTCCTTGAAGATTAGCCATAGTGCTCTACTTCATGCGAGATTATCCATGTCATTGTGCTCTACTCTATGGAGATTAGCCAATGTACTTATGACATTGTGCTCTACTCTACGGAGATTAGCCAATGTATTTCAAATTTTTGACAAAGATGTTTTCAAATAGGTTATGTCCCATCCTTAAATCGGGATAGCGCAATTTAGAATTTCAAGTCCTACCACGATTCGGCCATGGTCATCTAACCCATGGGTGTGTAGAACAGGTCTCGTGGCTTGGCAATTGTTGCGCTAAAATTCTTTGCTCAAACTCTCACCTATTCCATTTTGAAAGATATGTTTTTCAAAAATATTTTTCCGATGCTGGTACCATACGGGTATCATTTCTGATTTCTTTTTACTTGAGATAAGTAAGAGGGATACTTTGAAAGTTACTTCTAGATGGTAGTTGGGAACGTAGTGAACTTCTCGATTGTAGAGTAACATTTCAACGCATCCAAGGAACTTATCAAGTGTTTAAAGAATCGAAACTTTATGCATAGAATTTTGATCGTGTTTTTCATTTTCTTTGCAGTTTTTTGATTCGAATATGTCTACCGCTTCTAAGAACATTGTCGCGGAGCTTAACAAAGGTGAAAAGCTCAACGGCGACAATTATAAACTTTGGTCAATAAAAATCCAATATGTTTTGGAGGAGCAAGATGTGCTTGAAACACTCCAAAACATAATGGAAGAACCTGAGTTGGGCAATACGGCCCAACACAAGAGGGACCGGGAAGCTTACGAGACTTGGACTCGAAAGAACAAAATAGCACGTATTACGTTACTGTCCGCAATGGACAATGACATAATGCGTCTATTTCGGGAATTCGACCTAGCCAAAGACATATGGTCTGAGCTAGAAATAAAGTTTGGTGGAACTTCGGTTACCAAACTCCGCTCCTTAAATATTCAATTTGATTCGTACAAGATGCGGCGAGATCACTCTATGAAAAAGCATCTCCGCCACATGGCGAATCTCATATCTGAATTAAAGGATGCGGGTGTTACACTGTCTGACGAACAGCAGATCCAAGCAGTCATTCGTTCACTCCCAGATAGCTGGGATAACATGAAAATGCACCTCACTCATAATGAGTGCATTAAAACTTTAAGCGATGTATCGAAACACCTCGAACTCGAGGAAGAGCGGATTCAAGCCGCAAAACCAAGTGCAGAAGTACACATGGCCGCTAGTTCCTCACATGGAGGAAATAAGCGGAAGAATAAACGCTTAAGGTTTGTGAACGAACAAAAGCAAGAACCGGAAACCTCAAAGAAGACTAAGAACAAAAAGTGGCAAAAGAATGTGCACTCAAAGAAGAAAAACTTGAAGAAGATCAAGTGCTTTAAGTGCAACAAGTACAGTCACTTCGCCCGTACGTGTACAAATGGAAGTGATAAGGTAACTTGTAGGGCTAGTTACATATGTGTTTCTAGTTCCGTGTTTCTTGCTGAATCTAACTGTTTTTGGTTGATTGATTCAGGGGCCACAGACCACGTAGCGAAGGACAGAAGGTTCTTCGTAGAGTATCGAAAGATAACTCAAGGAACAAAGTGGATATACGTCGGCAACAACACTCGTGTTGAAGTCAAAGGCGTCGGAACATGCAAGCTAGTTCTCGACAACGGCCGGACTTTATTATTGCACGACGTCCTCTTTGCTCCAGATATTAGAAGGAATATCGTATCCGTGGTCATGTTAATGTCTTTAGATTATGAATGGAGGTTCTATAAACAAAAGGTTGACCTTGTTTGTAATAGTTCTTTAATTGGGTCGGGTAATGTTTGTAATGGATTAATTGTTTTAAACACAATGTATGATGATTCTTCTTCTATTAATGAAAGTTTCCATTTGACAAATGCTTCTAACTCTGAATCTGAGATCATTTGTTGGCATGCAAGACTTGGTCATATTGGACCAACTAGAATGGATAGACTTGCCAAAAGTGGCTTGCTATCTAATGTTTCAAAAGTTGAAATGTCAACTTGCAAACATTGTCTTATAGGGAAAACTTGTCGCAAGCCGTTTTGAACTGGCACAAGGGCCGAAGTTCCATTACAGCTTATCCATTCGGACATTTGCGGTCCAATGAATGTTAAGACAAGACGCGGGAAGTCCTATTTCATCACATTCATTGATGACTTCACCCGCTTCGGTCACATTTATTTGATTTCCCACAAATATGAAGCTTTATCTTGCTTCAAAAACTATATGAGTTTAGTGGAAAATCAACTAGATCGCAAAATAAAGGTCTTGCGAACCGATCGGGGTGGAGAATATCAATCAACGAGTTTTAAGGAACTCTGTGATGAAAAAGGCATCGTTCATCAAATAACTATGCCTTATACTCCGCAACAAAACGGTGTTGCGGAAAGAAGAAATAGGACATTGATGGAAATGGTCCGATCAATGATGTCTCAAGAAAATTTGCCCATCACCTTTTGGGGTGATGCATTATTGACGGCAGCATTCATCTTAAACCGTGTACCCTCGAAGTCGGTAAGTTCTACTCCTTATGAGTTGTGGAACAATAGAACTCCAGACTTAAGCATTCTAAAACCTTGGGGTTGTGCCTCATACGCACATTTATCCTCTCACAAATATGGCAAACTTGGGCCACGTGGGAGGAAGTGTATCTTCATCCGATACGCTGAAAACTCCAAAGGATATGTTTTCGTCGGTCAAGAGGACAATGGGGGTCTAATAGAATTCGAATCGAGGGATGTTGTCTTCTTGGAAAACGAGTTTCCAAGACAGGGTGAGATAAGTCAAGACTTATCCTTGTTTGAGACTTGGGATCAAGAACGATCGGAACGTTCGAGTGGGAGAATTCTTGGTGAAGAAGAAAATACGTTTCAAACTTCACCAACGGATGATACGAACGATACCAATCCTATTCCGAGTGGGAGTGATATTATTCCAAGTGGGAGTGATGTCATTCCAAGTGGGAGTGATCAAACTCAAGCAAGACGTAGTAATCGAACGAGGCTAACACCTCTGAGATTTGAGGATGAATTTCCTCAAACATTCATGACATTACTACAAGATGATGACGAACCTGCAAATTTCAAACAGGCCGTCACATGCCCTGCTAAAGATAAATGGATAGCGGCGATGGAAGAAGAACTTCAATCCATGAAAACAAACCAAGTCTGGGACTTGGTTGATTTACCTAAGGGACGTAGAGCCATTGGGAACAAATGGGTTCTCAAAATCAAGCATAAGGCTGATGGCTCCATCGAGAAATATAAAGCTCGCCTTGTTGCGAAAGGTTTCACGCAACAGGAAGGAATAGACTACGAAGAGACTTTCTCTCCTGTCGTGCGTTTTACCTCCATTCGCTTAATTCTGGCAATGGTGGCTTGTTTGGACCTCGAGTTACATCAGATGGATGTAAAGACTGCTTTTCTTAACGGAGAACTAGATGAGGAGATCTACATGGAACAACCAAACGGGTTCGTATAAGAAGAAAATAAACATAAGGTTTGTAAACTTCGTAAATCCATATATGGTCTTAAACAATCCTCAAGGCAGTGGTATATGCGCTTTCAAGAAGTCGTTTTGTCGTATGGTTTCTCCATGCTCGACGACGACAACTGCGTATATATTAAGAGGATTAAAAACAAGTATGTAATTATGTCTCTTTATGTAGATGACATACTTATAACCGGAAATGATAAGCGTCTTATCATGGATATCAAAGCTTGGCTTTCATCCGTCTTTAAGATGAAAGACATGGGTGAAGCTGCATATATCCTTGGGGTTAAGATCTCAAGGAATCGTTCCAAGAAACTTCTTTCTCTCTCTCAAGAGACATATATAAAGAAAGTTTTAGAACGGTTTAATATGCAGGACTGCAAGCCAATTGATACTCCAATAAGCAAAGGCGAGGGTCTATGTTTGGAAATGTGTCCCAAAGATCCAAAAGAAAAGAAAGCTATGGAAAAGGTTCCATACTCCAGTGATGTCGGGAGTCTGATGTACGCCATGATGTGTACCAGACCGGACATTTGCTATGCTGTTGGTATGGTAAGCCGTTACCAATCCAACCCAGGACAGGCACACTGGAAAGCGGTGAAGAGGATATTAAGATACCTCAAAGGGACTGCGGACTATGCGTTATGCTATCAAGGCAATACCTTGAGACTCGAAGGCTATACCGATGCTGATTGGGCGGGTGATCTCGACGAGCGAAGATCTACCTCAGGATTTGTTTACTTGCTCGGGAATGGTGCAATATCCTGGAGCAACAAGAAGCAAACCTGCATCGCCCTATCAACCATGGAAGCCGAATTTGTAGCATTCAGCATGGCGGTCCAAGAAGCTGTTTGGCTTAGGAAATTCTTAGACAGCCTAACGGATGCCACTGACTCGAGCACTGTTCCTATATACAGTGATAGTCAAGCTTCGATTGCCTATGTCAAAGATCCTAAATTTCATTGTAAGACCAAACACATTGATATTCGATTCAAGTTTGCGAAGGACTATGACAAACGGAAGGAAGTAGACATAGGATACATATCCACGCATGAGATGATAGCGGATCCCCTTACTAAAGCGATCCCCAGAGATGTGTTTTTCAAACACTTATCATCTATGGGAATGCGTAGGTGCTGAGCTGTATCATGTAATATTTCCCATGTCTATAGAAGATCAAAGTATAATTTGCATACAAGTTTCTTACAAATGATTTTATTTACATTTGTGTTTAAGTCTCAGCTATTTTATTGTGTGTATGTCGGACAGATTAAGGTTGGCTCTCTCACATGAGCAACCGCCCTATCTTATCAGATGGATACGATAGAGATGAGACTAGTTTAAAGTCAAAATCATTAGACAAATGATTTAGAGTCGTGACTTAAACAAGATAGTCGAATGAAAGATCTGCATCATATGGATGCTTACAAAAGATCTGAGATCTGTATCACAAGGATATTTGAAAGAGATCTCATAGGATTTTTTAAATCCTATCTGTCTTATGCAGGATGAGAGTCCGGGAATATTTCATGAGTAGTAAGGGGACTCAAAAGATAGGCACTGTGGTGTCTGATCTTTCATCCGTACAACATCATTAAGACATACTCTCCCTGGGAAAGGAGTGATGTTGTAATACGTGTTCATACCACGTATGCATTTCGACCACTGAGTTAGTAGTAATAGTGTTTGCTATTATGTGAGACTCAAAGGCCATACGGGTCTTAACTCTTACCCTCAAGGACTCCAATTGGTTCCTTTAGATTTGACGAGATGATCGCTATCTTAGCGTGTTACTAATGGGCTATGATAATTCGGCTCGGTGGGGCACGTTAGAAAAGCGAATCAAGTCAAGATCAGAAGGTTCGTAAGAAGAGGAAGATTGATTTCATATTCACATTTGGACTTTAAATGATTCAAAGCTGGCCAGCCAATTGTAATCCAGCTGGGATTCAATTGTTGAATATAAAGTATAAGAAATGTGAAGAAATAATCTAGGGTAAAGTATGCATTGAACTACTCAACTTTGCACCTTCGAGGTCGTTGTGTATCTCTAACAAGTGCACAACAACAGACTCTACGCGCATGACGGTCGCACGGTCTATTTCTCGGTATGATAGATAAAAGAACTAAGAGAAAGACGTTCTCTTACAATCTCCTCAAGTGTGAGTGGGAGATGTTGGATATGGAAGACATTAGTACACCCTTGTAGGGGATGTACGAGGGAATACGGACCTCGAACGTCGCGTACACGAAGTCGTGTGCAAAGGGAATATGTTCCCTTGCGGAGAGGATCTCTAGATTGATGGGAAAGTCGCATTATATATGCATAAGTGCATGCGACATATGGCTAATAAAGGGGTAATATCTTAAGCTTATGTTGTACCATGCATATGGTACAACTTAAGCTTATAATGTGCCATGTATCATGGTACACCTTAGTTAAATTGTT
Source organism: Scilla litardierei (assembly GCA_030789695.1). Taxonomy (NCBI): domain Eukaryota; kingdom Viridiplantae; phylum Streptophyta; class Magnoliopsida; order Asparagales; family Asparagaceae; genus Scilla; species Scilla litardierei. The sequence goes on from CM061131.1 coordinate 103,917,838, forward strand.
CCTAAGGAACAATTACTCCTAAAATAACTACCTTGGGGGCTATAAATAAGACCCAAGGGTAAGCCATTTCCTTACACTTTTGCATGGCATTCTTGCATGCATTTCATTCTAGCGAAGCTCTGCCGAAATCCTTCCTCTCTCTTTGTCCAAGTTCTTAATCTAAAAGTATAGATTTAGATTGTGGATTTAGTAGCCTTACTCCGTTCGTGAGAAGACTCGATCCGTCGTGGTGAATCCGAAGGCAAAGTTCCGAGACTACCGTGCCGCATACGCAAGCGTAAGTCTCAACTTTATTTATCGATCCTAACGCTGTTTTGACAGGATCCTACAAAAGGAACACCCACTCCCTCGGTGGACTCCCTAAGATCCCCCACGGTCTGCCGAGACGCTCACTCCCCTTGTGAGACACCGAGACTCTCGTAAGCTATACACGAAAGGAACACCCACTCCCTCGGTGGGCTCCCCAAGATCCCACACGGTCTACCGGGATGCTCACTCCCCTGTGAGACATCGAGACTCCCGTAAGGTATACTACATGAACTAAAGAAGACAAGATATGACCAGTTATGAATGTTCTGTTGTTCATTTGTGTCCGTATGCACGCACACATAGAATAGCCCTAAGGTGTCAGTTTTTTTGCCCAGACTTCGTCGTCAAGTCTAGGCAGTAGTAGGGGTCCCGGACTCTATCATTTCACGTCCGACTCTCTTATTATTACTTTAACTTTTTAAGAAGGTAATGGCCTAAACGTGGCCGTAAGTACACAAGTGTAAACACTTGCCTGCGAGGCGAGTGAGTCGTCGGTCTGGAGCGTCTCGTCGAAGCGGTGCATCGACGAGGGTCCGTCTGAAACAGGACAACGGTGATGTCAGATCGCGTTTTTCATCAATCCTATTAGGGTTTGTTTCTAAATTCAGCGGGACTACCCTAATAGTCAAAAGTCACATCTTTTTGATTCGTTTCAGCCTAATCGACATTCTACCCTATGTGCACAGATATTCAAGTCCGTTCGTCGATGTCTAAGGTTGAACAACATTTTAAAGGAGCAGAAATGTAAACTTAGTTATCATTGATGACTTTTAGAATAGGTTTTAGATTCGCTACGATGTGGGTTCTTACTACGCGTTAGGGGGCTAACCTTTTCGACGTTGATCGTATATCGGACGTCGGGTCTGAAGGGCGGTAGATCCTCGTCGTCAACGATGTTTCAGCTGTAGGTAGCGCAACGAGACCAGAACAGACAGCGATGGGAAGGCGAGAACAGCGAGTGTGGCGTCGGGATCTCTCCGGTTGCGAGTGGCGCAACGGATCTACCCGACGGCGACAACGTCTGGGAAAACACGCGAGATTGGCGACGTGCGTGGACCCCTAGGAGCAAGGGGCTGCCGGGGATTAGAAAAGGTCGAAGGAGGTTGCTCGGCCTGGTGGGTGGCTGATGGTGGTTGCGTGCAGCGACGGCTGGCTGTGAAAAGGTGAAATGGACAGTTTTGAGAAACTGGGTCGCTGTTTTGGATCGCCGTGAAGATGTGGCAGCCTGAGGGGCAAGGAGGGTACTGCAGTAGATAGAGTGGATCGAGGGAAGTATGTTGGTGGCGGAGGTGGTCGTCGACGGTGGCCGGAGGGCGGCGGTCGTGAGCAACTTTCGGCGGCGGCAGGCTGTCAATAAACTGGGTTGCTTGCGGCTTTATGGGGCGAGAGAGAGAAGGAGGGAGAGAGGAAAGGGGAGAGAGGTTGACTGAGCTTTGGGGTGGCCGGAGGCTCGCTGGCAGTGAGAGGAAGGACGGGGAAACACAAGGGAATGGGCGGCGGCTGAGTATTGAGCGTGACCTAGTTTCATGCGGGTTCGGTTTTGTTATAAAAGAGAAGTTTGCTAAATATATATGTATATAAGTGATGGGGGAGAGAGAGTGTGAGAGAGAGGGTGTGCAAAGAGGGGAAAAGTTACATGAGGATAGCCATATGAAATCCCACATGATATGTATAAGAATCCCATGTGATTTGGCTTAAGATTTGAATTTCAAAAATCGATTAGGGCTAAACAGGCTTTGATTTTAATTTGTGTGATGAGCCAAGCAAACGGTGTCCAAAAATTATGAAAAAAATATCGGGACGACAGTGACGACGAGAGGCTCGGGGGTACGGTGGTCGATCATGTGCAAGGTTCACAAACGAACAAAAAAATAAAAAGGTCCGCCATCGAAGTCTAAAGTCACTACGTCTCTCCAATCAAAGCTGATTTGTGGGAGAACGACATGTGAAATGAATTTCACTAAAAATCGCACAAATAAATACTCTTCCATACGGTCATAATGACATACAACATCGCGTATTCCGAATATAAGAAAGGACTAAGAAAAATACGCGTACAAAAGGGGGAAATACGCGCGAAAAACGAACGGTCGGAAAGCGGCCGTTACAGTTTGTATTGAATCTCAGCTCTCCTCTGGTAACTGTTTCTTCCTGAATTTCTTGTGTGCCAATTTCCTCTTGGCTTTCAGGTTGCTCTTCGTTGTTCGTTGGACTGCTTTCTTGTGGTACATTTTACTCTTCTTCATTCTCCCTGCAATCCAAAGATCCTATTTAAGATTCATCAAATTTTACATAAATAGATTCAACAATAGTAAGGGTGCGTTTATTATATATCACGTCTGATTGGCTCCTCGTTGAATATCCCATGAACACTCCCTCATCTATTTTGAATTCAAATGTGCCAAGTTGATCTCCAGTATTTAGTATATAGCACCTGCATCCAAAAACTTTAAAGTAAGAAATGTTTGGAGTGTTTCCATGCCATAGCTCGTAAGAAGTTTTGTTCATTAATGGTCTAATCATACCTCTATTGCACACATAGCAAGCGGTACTAATGGCCTCGACCCAAAAAAGACATATGCAAGCTATATTCATTTATCATACTCATAGCCATCTCTTTTAATGTTTGATTCTTTCTCTCGACCACTCCATTTTGATGGGGTGTTCTAGGAGAAGAGAATTCATGTAAACTTCCTTTTTCAAGGCAAAAGTTTTCAAAAATTACATTTTCAAACTCACTTACTTGTTCACTTCTAATTTTTATAATTGAAGTATTTTTCTCAATAGAAACTTGTATACAAACATTTTGAAAATTTTCAAATGAGTCTGATTTTTGGCTAGGAAGTAAACCCATGTGTATCTAGAGTAATCATCAACCAATACTAAACAAAACGTTTTACCTCCTAGACTAGCAATGTCTGTGGGTCGAAATAAATTCATATACACTAGTTCTAATATACGTGTAGTGGCAACTTCTTTAATGCTAGAGAATGTAGATCTAGTTTGCTTACCTTTTGTGCATGCCACACACAACTTACCATTTTCATAGGTCTGATGCGGTAGTCCTCTTACCATATTTTTACTTTCAAGATTCTTTAGCAATCCCGTGCTAGTCTTCTATGCCATAGCGTGGCCTCTTCTTCCCTGATAAGCAAGCATTTAGAAACAGTTAGTTCTTCAATCATAATAGTATAAACATTGTTCTTTCTATTTGCTGTAATAATAATGTCACATGTGGAGCTATCAATAATTCTACAAAGTTTTGAATCAAATTCTACTTTCATACCTTTGTCGCACAGCTGACTAATAGAAATAAGGCTGGGTGTAAGATTTTCCACCCATATGATATATGTAAGCTAAAAGGTGTCGTTACCTACAACACCTTTACCAATTACCTTGCATTTTTCATTGTCCCCTAAAGTAACACTTCATCCTTCATGCTTTACAAGGCTAAGGAACTTTTCACTATCACCTGTCATGTGTATTGAGAAACCAGAGTCTAAGTACCACTCACATTGTCGTCACTTAGCCATGTCATGTACCTACACATAAGCCGAACATGATACGTGTGACCTAGGAATCCAAATAGGTCCACTGGTGTTAGTCACTGTACCTTTTGGAACCCAAATTTGTTTAAATTTAATATTATTGTTCCTATATTTGCAATTATAATAAGCATGACCAACACCCCCACACGTATAGCATTTAGCAAAAACACTTCTCCCCACACCAGTTTCTTTATTAATCTTTTTATTAATTCTTGGCCTTTCATCAATTTTATTACCATAGCCCAAACCACGCCTATTGTTACCATGTATCTGATTTCCAAGTATGATGTCTAATGATTGCTTTCCAACTCCAAATTTTTTAATGGTTAGCTCAAGGTCAGATACTTTAGATTTTAAAAACATGTTTTCATTGACAAGCATGGTGCATTTACTTACGAAAGCCTTTTTGTTCTCTTCCTCATTCTTTGTAAGATTTACCATCTTCTTTTCTAGCTCAAGAACTTTTTATTTATGCATGTTATTTTCTTTTAAAAAAAGTAGGACAATTAAGATATTCATCTTTTTCATGCATGCTACATTTTTCTTTTTTCAGCAAATCAATGGCAGATTTGTATGCAACAATTTTAGCTTTCAGTTTATCTACTTCTTTTGAACTGTCATAATTTTCTTGTTGCAGTTCATAATTAGAAGTTCTAAACTTCTCTATATTAGATTCTAGGCCTTCAATTTTATCTTGTATTTCTTTACAAATATTCAGAATTTGAACTTTAGTGCAAGATTTTACCTCATTAAGCTCTCCCATCAAGCAAAGGGAGGAGTGGACAGTCTCTTTCTGAGTTTCATCCTCGATATCCTCATCCCACGTTACTATCAAATATTTTTCTTTCTTCTTCGTAGTTTTATTCTTTTCTTGTGGGCAATTCTTCATATAGTGTCCCTGCTTCTTGCATTTAAAACAATGGATTTCATCAGTAACATTCTGCTCAGAAGATTTTTTAGCAAGATTAAATTTGTTAGAGCGATTAAACCTTTTTGACATTTCAGATCTTCCTTGCTTTGTCTTGATGAATCTTCTGAAGCCTCTTACCATCAGTGCCTGCTCCTCATCAAGTTCATCATCTTCATCTTCCTCAGCTTAGAATGCTAGTGCTTTTGAGGTCTTGATCTCAAATTTCTCTCTAGTTTCAATAATATGCAACTCAAGGTCATGTGACATCAAGTTTCCAATCAGGTCTTCCACCCTCAGCTTTGCTAGATCATTGGCTTCCTGAATGGCTATGACTTTTGGATGGAATGAGCTTGGCAGAGCCCTCAAGATCTTCCTTGCTCCAGACTTGAGTATGGCTTTCCAAGAGAACTGATGGACCTTGCAAACATCTCCTTGATGGACTCTGATGGAAGCATACGGAAGCTTTCATATTCTGTGCTTAGCAAAGCAAGTCTGGACTCATTCACCTGCGATGTTCCCTTATGTGTCACCTTCAGTGTATGCCAAATTTCATGCGCAGTTTGACATTGAGATATACGATTAAACTCAGCTTTATCCAAAGAGTAAATAAGTGCATTCATAACTCTACCATTCAGAGAAAAATGTTTTCTATCAACATCATCCCATTTATCTTCGGGTTTTAGAATTTCAATGTCTTCAATTTTAATAATGGGGGGTTTATATCCTTTTTCAACAATGTTCCATACATTATAATCCACAGACACTAAATAGATTCACATCCTAGTTTTCTAGTAAGCAAAATCAACACCAATAAACTTAGGGGGTCGGGAGATGGACTGACCCTCAGCAAAGGCAGAATCAGATATATTCATGGTCATCTAGCCTAGATCCTCTAACCTGCTTTGATACCACTTATTGGATTTGGATCTAAGCCTAGGGGGTGAATAGGCTAATAAAAATTTACGTGATCACACAGGCAATTATCAGCACAAATAATCAGATGCAAAGTAAATAAAGCCAATCACAGAGTGCACGAGAGATTTACCCTGGTTCAGTTGCCCCAATGACATACTCCGGCCCCAAAGCAAATACTAGATTCAATAGTGTCAAGGGTACAACTATAAAGAGCTACCAGCACCCACTCTACGCTCACCAAGTTCCATACCGCACTCACCAAAGTGCCAAACACTAATAACCTAGTAAAATCTCTCTCTTGACGAGCCCCAACTAGCCAAGTCACCCAAAGAAAGAGTATAAGTATCTACAAAGATCAATACACCAATTTCACAAATATAAAGTAATAAGGAGTTTAGAATCGCTCAATTTGTGTCGGTGTCGTAATCTCTGTCGTTTAGCACGTCTTCAGCTTCAGTCTGACGTAAACGATATCTCGATTTGATCTCTGGATCTCAATCTGTAACTCCACAGACTTCGGAAGCAATCACGTCTATGTCTATAGCAAATCCAGTTTAAAGTTCATTTGAGGGAGGGATGTGCACATAGTAGCTCTTCAAAAAACTTTGCATGCATGCACACCCACGTCAGCATCCCCTCAAACAAAAACTCAGCTTCTCTAAACCCTTCGTTTTTGCACAACCTTCCTCTCAACGCAAGCAAGGTCCGTGGCAGTAGTAAGGATGGTGTCGGTGGCGCTGATGAACGGTGACTAGGGCCGGCGCTGATGAACGGAGACTAGGGCAGCACGGCCGGTGATGATGAACGGCAGTACGGGTGTCACTGATGAACGACAGCACGGGCAGCGCTGATGAATGGCAACACGGGTGACGATGATACGACAGCGATAAGATCTCCGCATCTGCACAGTTACACCCTTCGGACGATGATGAAGTCAGAGACGTTGGGCTTTTCTTTTTGGAGATGATGACTTGCGTGTGTGTGTTGCCCTTTTAAAGATGGAAGCTGCTTTTTCTTTCCTTATTTTTTTTGTTGGAGACAAGAGCTTGCAGCAATGGGTGTAGGAGACTAGGTTTTTATTTTTGTTTTTTCTTTTGTCCGCTTGGTTTATAATGTTTGGCCACTACTCTCTTTCTCATTGGAGATGGGGGTTTAAGAAGGGAATGGATGCGCAAGTTTGGATCAAAGACAATCTCTTGATTGTAGGGATTTCAAGAGATATACAATTTGAATAAGATTTGAAATAATTATATGAAAGATCTCTTTCAATCAAAACTAGATTTGAAATTTTTCACCATTGGATTTGAATGAGATTCCCTCCTTATCTCTCCATCTTTGACCAAGTCCCATTTGCACAAGAATTGCAATTTTCTCCATCACTTTGACCAAGTCTCTCTATGAGGATTTACAAGCTTGCCACTCCTGAAAACACTTAGCACACACATCAAAATGTACACACGCGTTTGTTATCATCAAATACGAAGTCATCGATCGTTGTAGCATCCAAAAGAAAACACAACCAGTGAAGCCACAACAAACATCACCGAAGGAGAACAAGGAGAACAAGGTGCTCTGAGCGTGGTCGCCAGGACGATGTCATGGTTGACTCGTCTCTGATCCACCCGGGCCTTCCATCCGCCCCAGAGGTGGGGGTGAGGGACCGTACTGGGATGAAGTTCGACATGGTGAACCGTTGTTTCGGGTTGTCGTCCTCGCCACCGTGGTTGATAAGCACGGTCAAGCGGAGCAGATGACGGAGCTCCTGTCGGTCGGGGATGGTTGTTGAGCCCCCCTCCGGGAAGCGTCGGTTGCCCGCGAGCTGTTGGATTACCACCGCCAGTGTCCGAAAGTGGGCTTTCGTCTCTTGGGCGAAGAGACAGAGTTGTTCCTAAGTCACTGAGGTGAGTTGCTTGTGCCCTCGGTGGTGTGGATGTGCCCGTTTTTGGGCGAGACGTAGTTGCCCTCCTCATGGATGGGGGGCATGCGTCCTGTTCCATTGCAAGCCGGTTCCATTTTGGCGATGCGGTTATTTGATGTGGGTGTTTGTTTGTTTCCCACAAACGGTGCCAGATGTTTCAGGGGTTTTCTCACCACAGAATGGTTGACTGAGGGGCTGGAGGTCAACGCGCTCGTAAGGATCACGTGCGGCCTCCAGGAGCGGGACTCGGCTCGTTCGGATTTGGCAAAGAGCGTGCAGGTCTGAACGTCGACGTGTCGAAGGGAATCCTTGGCAGGGCGACGACCTCCTTTAGGGTGTAAACGAACAGACTTGGGAGCGAGCGCGTTCGGCTGCAGTCTAGCTGGGCGTCGAAGGGTAGCCTCGGCACGGCTGGATCTGCTTGACCTGAATAGACGAGAAAGCTTGTCAGGGAGGTCGGACCTTGGTTTCGACCAAGTCCCCTTCGATGCCCAAGTCAGAACAAATCTGATGGGTGCTCGGTGGGATCGGTATGGCACACGGGGAGGCCGATACGCGAGTCCTCGGGCCGAGCTGTGGATGAGGAATATTATGTGGAAGACAAGGTCGTATGAAAGGAATACCTCCGTCCTTTTGGTATCCAGGAAGTCATCCCATTGTATGTTGTACATCGAGTCTCTTTATAGGAGCCTTCCCCGGCCATGCCTCCTCAACGTCCCTAACTTCCGCCACCAAGTCTGCCATCTTGATGGTACCTTCATGGGTCATGAAGGTGGGCGTAATGGGGCCCCTTAATGGTGATTAAGGGAGCGCGCTTTAAGGAGAGCGGTTAACTCCTGCTGATGTAGGCCAGTGGTGCACCCGCTCCAGTCCGAGGCCGGCCCGACTCCAAATCTTTGTGAGGGCCTCGCCGCTTGGCCAGTTCATCTTCAGGGCCGCTAGCTTGCGATACGGGCCTGGGCCGCCGGTTTCGGCCCATCATAGGAGGGTCGTATCAGAATCTTAATCAACAACAATATCTTGCAATAACATAAGAAATGGAAATAAAACACAAATGCAAGATAAAGATACAAAGATATAAAGAAATGCAAACTAATCAACACAGTCGTAAATACAAAGATTTATCCTGATTCAGGCAGCATGTGCATTACATCTAGCCTTACATCCAAATTTGGACAAATTCACTATTCTTCGAATGGTACAACATGTCCCCTTTACTACACTCGGTGAATGGACCAACACATCTCTAATGAGACAAACATGTCTTCTCTAGATAGCATTACCTCACACTTGAGGTTTATACTTTAACTCAAAAAGATTAATACTCCCTAAGTCTTAAAGATGAAGCACAATATGTTTGTTGTGTGGTTAGGGATTTGGATTTCTACCATATAGGATATAATCTTTGGAAAAGTAGAAGATGCTCAAAAGAATAGAGTCGGAGAGCAAGAGATTAGAGGAGTTTTGGGATATTTCTCTTATTCTTTTCTTCTTATTTTATATTTCATTTCATCGAAAATCCTTGCCAATTGACCTGAGGTCATCTACATATATAAGGGAAAACTATACAAGAAAATTTCTGAAAACCATTCCCAACGGCTAGAAACGGCTAGTTGAAAAAGCTGCAACGACTAGTTCTAGTCGACTAGTGTTCATGTCATCGTCGAGTAGTCACAGCTAGTCGATTAGTGACTGAACTCTAGTCGACTGGGCCAGTCATTACAGAGAGCCAGTTTCTACAGCCATTTACGCTAGTCGACTAGAGGACATCAGCTAGTCGACTAGTTGTCACCTAGTCGACTAGCCCTTGTACTCTAGTCAAATAGGCTCAGCCAAACATTGATTAAGCCTAGTATCAGTCTAGTCAACTTGGGGTATGTTCTAGTCGACTAGTACACAGAATTGAGATGGTTCGCTATTAAACCTAGGTTTTTATGCTATAATTAATACTCTATTAATTCTAGTTGTTTACCTAAGGTTTCATGTCTCTATTACATCTTCAAGGCATTACAAATCATTCTAAGAAATGAATAAAAATATTACAATAAATACATGATAGGTTTACATAGGCTTTATTTCTTGCATCCTTTAAGTCCTCATCTTCATTTCATAGAATCATTCCTCTTCAATTGTTGCCTTAGAATCATACCAACACCAATTGCTTGCCAAGCTTGCTCTGATATTATTATCTTCTATACTTGAACAACATTGACCAAAATATCACTTGGTCTAATTTAATTTTTTATATTTTGGTCTAATTTAACTTTTCATACTCAATGAAATTCATTAGACCAAAAAACTATGTTTGCTCATCATCAAAACATGTATGAGAATATCCAATAAACGAAAACGGTCATGCTTAGGTCACATAATTCGAATCCAATGTATTGTATCCAAGGAAATGACGGCAACAAGAAAAATCACCTTAGGAATAAATATGAATAAAGATGATCTTTGCAAGGAAGATAGAGAAATGGAGTAGTATGGAGAAATATTCTTATACATGTTATGGAGAAATGTTCGTATATATGTTGAGAAGGTAACAAGAACTTCTAATTATAAGGAAAGCTAAGGTTTACCATTGCCCCTTTAATTCAGATCATTGGATCTCGATTGAGCGGCCAGAGGGTGATCTAGATCTTTCACCCAAAAATCCCTAACATAAAAAAGCTAGGTTTAAGGGAGGAAGCGGAGTCTTTCCTTTCCCCTAAATGGGATGTCGCTGGCCAGGACTTTGCCTTAATCTGTGCCCATAAAGGCAGGTGCAAAACCTGCTTCTTTAGGACCAAGCAGGTTGGGTCCAGTCACTGCAGAGTGGGTCTCCAGACCTGTTAAACCCAACACAAATAGTGTAGATTCCATACCCATGTAAATAAAGAAATTCAATACTGTGTTATGAGTAAGGGAGGCTTTTGGCCTCCCCACCTCTCTATCCCTCCATTACTCCCACTACTTAGTAGTGTGGACCTTTGGTATTTCATGGATATGAATATATAGAGAACCATGGCTATGAGCCATGGTTAGTCTTTCTTTGAGTTTTTCCAACACGTTATCAGCACGAGTTATGCTCGTAGAGAAGGAAATGATGCGACGAAGCTCTGACGAATTTTTTTTTCCGCGCCGGCTCGAGAGAAGAATTGATGCACGGAAAAGGCTTCGTAAGACGACAAGATCTAGGGTAATTCTAGATTTGTGCCAAAATCCTATTTTTAATTCATGATCATGATTTTACTATTTCTGGATCTAATCTTTAGATTAAAATAGCATTTTAATGCCTATAGATCTAAAATTATCATGATTTTTAGGATCTAGAGACCTAATTACAATTTACAAACTTGATATTTTTTTGAGATATTGTGCAAAAACTTTTCAGTTGCGTTTGAAATTTACATTAAAATTTAAAGATCCCTATCAGATCTGACCTAAATCCATGATTGGCCATCCACGCATGGCCTGAAGTCGTCTTGACCTACATGCGTAGGCCCCTTTGGGCACGACGAGCAGCTTGTTGCCCTGCTTCTGACCGGCCTTGATGTACTCCATGAAGCCGGAGATCTCCCAGTTGGAGATTGCATTGCGTGAAATCACAAAGGTTCCGTTTATCTGGCTGGTACTCGGGCCGGTCTCGAAGTTCCCATTAGGCGCAACTCCAAACGTCAATTGTGGATTGCTAAAAATTCTCAGTTTAATGTGAATAAATAAGACAACTGAATCATTGCTCCTCCTATAAACAAGGATGTAATCAACGTTCATGTGCGTTTTTTACACGGATTTTCGAAACTACCCTTTGAATAAGTTTACTGGGTTCTCTTTCTTTTCTTTCTGCATGTTGCTTCATATGTTTATCATATTTTGCAAAAGGTATTATGGATGATATCGAGTATTGTGATGTTTTGTTTGTTGTGCAAAATTAAATTAAATTAATCCATTTTGATTTCTAATTGCACTTCTTCACATACTAAAATGTGACAGTATTCACAATAAATATAGACTAATAATAATTGATTTTGTTAGTAGCATTGTAGAAGGATGTTAATGGTCAAAGTCAAGGGACAAGAGTCATTTGGGTTCTAGTTTCAGTTATCTTGTTAATTTCAAAGTCATGTTTAAAATTTTCATGCTTGTCATCATCCATCATCTTTGGTCCCCGGAGATGCCTAGCATATTGACAAGTTACAGATTATAGCAGACAGGGCCTGCGGTTATTGGCTATGTTTTAATGGGTCATAATCTCTTTGCTGGATCTTATACATAATTGGTTGTTGTTAAGGTCATGGCCATAAGACAAAGAAAAAAAATCAATAATATGATCATGTATGCATATAACCTTGTTTGGGGATATAAATAAAAAAATGTTTTCGGCTACATTCAGTTTTAAATTTTTCCTGAACATGATCCGATTGACCCGGTGCATATCACGGGTGGCCCGAAGCCTCCGTTTCCACCACATACCAAACGAAAATGTTCTTTTTGGGTTAAAAATCCCACAAAATTTTCATTGGTGTGTCATATAATTCAAGGCATCTTCTGAACAAAAGATTAATACACAATTCATTATAATATCTTATTTTCTGTACATCACTTTGGTTCTTTTCATGTATATAATTGTCTTATATGTATCATGAACTGCCTGTGATGAATGCTCTATGTTGTTTGCATGATTTGTTTTTACATGTTATTCATGCATATGTACTCACATTGTGCTTATGGTACATGATTATAATCTATCAAAAGATTAAAATCATATCTATAATTGAACCTGAAGTTCAAATTCAAATTTCAACACCATTTTTCTCAAATAAAATGAAAATAAAAAATGCGATGGATTATGCGATACATATTGATGTGATCTTCGTAAAGATACACATTTCGCGGTAAATAGATCTCACAGATCTATGGTCTATATAGACCAATGTGGACACCGGAAGTCTGTCATAACACCGCTAAACTCTTTTAGAGTGATCTCATTTTACAAGGAAAGACTCTTGAATCTAGCCTTAAGTATAAGCTCACTCCTGAAGTCGTGGCTTAATACATAAGTGAAAATAATTTATGACATTCGCACCCACGTATTTATTCCTCTTATGCATGTTTCTCTATCCACATAAAATTTAAAATTGGAAGTATAGAAACAAGCTCTTTCCCTTGAATATGTATGTTTAGAGATACTAATATTCATTCTTCCTTATAAATAATAATATGGAAGACTGAAAACATGGAAAGTCCTGAATAAAATAAGATATGAAAGATATGATATACCTCGACATGGAGTAAGCAATGACAAACCAATATCAGATCAGAAGTTCTGATAAGACCCATAATGCTTTTGCAACATGAATGTGCATTAACTTATGTCATATAAAAATATATACATATCTAGTCTAAACGACGAAAGTCGATTGAACTTATGTATACTTTGCTACTCCCGAGGACAAATAAACTTTGAAAACAAATTTAATCTGTTGTCATAACATAATTCCTAATGAGTATAGTTATAGACGTATGCTTCCCAAAGCATTTAACCCTAATAATAGTCCAATTGATAACTATTTTTTGGGACGTCTACTTGAGATTCAGGCTTTGCAAACCTGAATACTCAATATGAGGATGTCCAGTACTCTCAAAAATCCATAAAAGAAACTCACCAAGTTTCGATGGATATTCGTCAAAACGAAATCCCTAATTAATGACTCAAGAAATAAATGAAGCCTGAAGCTTTGTCCCATAATGATCCGCACAATAGTCAATGTGAAGATGTAATCCTTCACAGTTTGAACACAGTTCAACTATTACCGGACAAAATTAACTTGAGCATTTTAATGGACTTTTCAAAAGTCCCACATAAATTCAAAAAGAGGAATTAATTTGGAACACCAGAAGTGTCCAGAATCGACCAACTTTGGATCGATATCACCCTGGATTGATGATGCAAGACATCATCAACCAGACGAACCCGACGATTCTTCAAAAAGGGTGAAATTTTCATTGTCCCATTCAAAAGGGAAAAATGATTGTGAGCTCATCTCCATATCCTCTTCTTTTCCAGAACCTCTAGAAGAGATGAATCTGGAATAAATTGGAATTTTATCGAATAATGTACGTACATGGGGAGGTGATTGGATAAAAAAACACTTGTCGACAATTACTCGCATTTCATTTTGCCATTTAAATGATAATTATAAATATCATTCCACACTCCGTTTCCTGAAGCAAACGTAGAGATTGGCCAATAATGTGGAACGAGGCAATAATAAGTTGAGCTGGACTCACTTATGAAATGTGAAGTGTTTGGACCTGAAGTCCTGATATCAAAAGATATCAAACCTGTGGGTTGCCGAGTATTGTATAAATAAATAAAATCGTATGCAATAAGCAAAACGCTATAGCTTAAAGGTTTATTTCGCAGAAACCAGGAAGTAACCATGTAAGATGAGCTTAACTCACTTACAAAATTATTTAAACTGATGCATCAGGCTCTTTGGTCATAGTTGCGAAAACCACACGATTGGCAAAGAAAATTTTAGGCTATGTTGCTATGGATGATGTGACAACATACCCTCACGAATTACCATCCTGAAGATGAAATCATCATCCTAAAGATGAGATTATCATCCTGAAGATGAAACCATCATCCCGAAGATGAATAATCATCCTGAAGATGAGACCATCATCATGAAGATGAGACCATCATCCTGAAGATGAATTATCATCCTGAAGATGAAACCATCATCCTGAAGTATTGGTGCTACGCATCGACAACAAAAGTAGTCAAAACAACAACACAACAGTCTCTACGACTGATCGCATGTGTCCTCGTACTCCTCAACGAACGCAGGCTCTGACTCAGCGTCAGCAAACACCACGTCCTCCGCAACACTCTCAGGCTCGGGATCTAACATGTGTCACCCAAAAGAGTAAAGGGGCACATGTCAGCAAGTCTAACAAGACTTGAGCAAGGAAACGAAAGTGAAGGCAAACTAGCAACCTAGCAGTTCTAGTATGCTGCATAACATGGCAAGTATAGTATGGAAGTGACAAGTAAAGGGAAGTACAAGTAGCAAGTAGCAAGTATGGCATGGATAACAAGTTTTACAAGTGAAAACACGGACAAGTGCAAGTCAAGTAGTTCACGTCAAGTAAACACGTCAAGTGAACACGTCAAGTAAACAAGTTGTGCACAGAGATTCCGCCTGTTGGCTAGAGTGGCTGATCGGGCCAACTCCTAAGCTCAAGTGACCGTTTATCTCTACCCCTCCACGTGTATCGAGCCAGGGCATTACCCCGAACACGGAATGCTCGCTTCTGGATCACGAGCCAGGAAGTGTTTTGCACGTATATCGAGCCAGGGCATCACCCCCGAACACGGAATGCTCGCTTCTGGATCACGAGCCAGGAAGTGTTTTGCACGTGTATCGAGCCAGGAAGTGTATTTAACACGTATGGCATAGGGTTTTGCCCGCATAACGGGTGCCTAGCCGGTAACACGGAAACACGGATTTGTACAAGGATTTGTAGTGTGTGCTACGATGCAACATTCAATGCATAGATGACATGGCATGGCATGCAGTAAGGCGTACAGGTAAGGAATTAAACATGGCAGTTTAATATGCATGAACAACAAGTTGAAAGGGTTGGATCTAGCTTCGTCATCAAGCTAGATCAATTGAGGTGACGGATCTAGTTTCGTTGTCAAACTAGATCAAATAGGCGTCTAGGCAGCTATCATTTCACTGTCTAGTCTCTTTTATGCTACAACAAGCAAATGGCCTAAGACATGGCCTAAAACCCTAAGTGGCAAGTTTCACTTGCCTAGCACCAAGGATGACGATCAATGAGGCACGTCACAAAATGTTAGCTACGGGGATGAGATCGCGTATGAAGCGAAAGATCGATGCCGAGCAAGCACGGCAACGGAAGAAACGATCCGGGGAACCACGGTTCAGATCTGGAAATGGGGAGAAAATCTGGAGAAATGAGATTTTAGGGGTTTTGGGGGGTTTTCCGGCGGCCTAGAGGAGATGGCCGGCCTAAATGTAGAGGGAGAGGTGCTCTTGAGGAAGGAGGAAGGCTAGGGGAAGATGGATGATGATTTGAGGAAGAAGGAGGCTCAGAAGAAATGAAAGAAGAAAGAAAAACGTTTGGGGTTTAAATAGAAAATCGTGTGGCGGCTGGGCAAACC
This sequence comes from Scilla litardierei, assembly GCA_030789695.1. Classification (NCBI taxonomy): domain Eukaryota; kingdom Viridiplantae; phylum Streptophyta; class Magnoliopsida; order Asparagales; family Asparagaceae; genus Scilla; species Scilla litardierei. The sequence continues at coordinate 103,933,617 of CM061131.1, forward strand.
CTAGGTTTACGACAGCAGTTAGTCGGTCAAAGAAGAGTTGTTGACCGACTAGGTCTCGAACTAGTCAGTCGGTAGACCAACTGTGACCGACTAAAAGCAAACAGTAACTCGGGTCGTCAAAATGGTCAAAGAACTAGTCGGTTAAAGAACAATGGCTGACCGACTAGTTTGCAACCTAGTCGGTCGGTGGTTGTTCTTGGACCGATTAACGATAAACAGTAACTCAGGTAAAATTAATCAAAGGAACTAGTCGGTCTGAGAGAAAGTTCTGACCGACTAGTTTCACATCTAGTCGGTCGGTGGTTGTTCTTAGACCGACTAAGAGTAAACAGTAACTCCTGTATAATTGATTCAATGAACTAGTCGATTTGAGAAGAGTTGCCGACCGACTAGATCTCAATCTAGTCGGTTGGTTCCCCTTCTTGAACCAACTAAGGTGCACGAAAAGTGCCGAATCGAAGCGCGAAGCTTCGGGAAGATTCCTACGGCTTCTAGGATCAACCTATCTCTAATATATGAGCGATATGAAGCTCGCCACGAACGACTTACTCCAAAACTCAACGATCTAAGGAAGAAGCTAGAAAATCACAACGAAACGAACGAAAACGAAAGCTATGGAGACGGAACCCACACATAAGGAGAAAATCCACCAAAACATATAAATAATATAGATAATTCAAATACATGAAAAAGCAGTCGTTACACCTAATATGTGTTAAAGTAGGATTGATGCTTGGGATATTTCATTTGACTTGATTGCATGGCAAGTGTTTGATGGAATGTGTCAATTGGGATTTCTAGCAAGCTGAGTCCAATTCGTACGGCAATACCCTAGATGTGTTGGGGGTTGGGGTTCGGATTCTTGTCCTGTCAAGATCCGCTTTGTTGTATTGCTAGAAATCACATTCGACCTATTTGGCCAGTAGGGTTACGCGGGGGCGTTTTATTGTCACTGGCGGGAGAAAGACCGCCTTTGACCGTCGGGCCAAGGGGAAATAAAACGGGAGTCTGATCCCCTAGCCACAGCTCACACCCCTAGCATTGACATCGAGTCCTCGCGCATGGGAACGGCTTGGACGAAATGTTGGGAGTTATCATTGTGGCCTTAATGCTCCCGGTTGCAGAGGGCGTTAATGGACATGGGAATGCCCACCGTCCAAAACCGGGTAGACCTAGCGTATCATCCTGGGCATTGACAGGAATATCGGGCCCATGGAGCACTAGGTACCACCTTTTGGGGCAATGTCTCACCCTGGGTCAAGTCGAACGTCAAGTGTCATGAGTGCTCTAGCCCATGTTAGCAGGGATTCATTTCTTGTCTTTTTTGTTTCTTTGTTTTATTTCTACACTTCCACTCATATTATCAGCATAGCTCTCACATAACCTAGGCGAGGCTAGTAGCCATTCAAGCCATCCACCTCCCTGAGTTCGATATACCCGCACCCTACACTACCCGTGCCCTTGCAATAAAACGACACCGCGCCCAAACCGTAAACGAGGTGCCGGTCAGGGATAGACTATATTTTTGGATTACTTGCGAGCCTACTCTTCAACATGATACATCCCCACAAGTTGACACACATGAGCAGCCAGCATCACCATTCCAGAGAGAGCCTACACTGATAGTTGATAAGAAAGCAAAAGGGCACCTCGTCGAGCCAGAGCATAAAATGAGGTGGCCTCACATGTGGATCCAGCACATACCATTGAGGAGGCATCACTTTGGGATGAGGATATCTTCTTTCAGATAGATCCAGAGCCTTGCCCACATGTAGTTGAGCTTCTGCAGCCACCTCTACCTTCCACTTAGGCTGAGCATCCACCTGAGGAGCATTCACCAGAGCTTGTGGCTCCCATTCAGGGAGAATCTTTTACCCACTCTTTTCCTTTCTCTGAATCTATTCCAATTTATGATGATTATGATGATTCGGATACTGATGACACACCATATTTTTTGCAGGACACTTCCACATATGAGAAAGAAGTACATTGGGACGTGTACCCTGATGAGCAAGATGTGCTATGTGATGCGTCCGATGGGTGAGTGAGGAGATACCTGCCATAGATGCTATTGCATATGATCAGGCGGTACGCTGGGATGAGTCTGAAAATGAGGAGGAGGTCAACACCAATGATCCAGAGTTACCTGAGCAGCTACGAGAGGACACTAGGTGTTTGGGGAGTCATAATATACATGCATATCAAGTTTTGCGGTAAAAAATATGGTGTGTCATCAGTATCCAAATCATCATAATCATCATAAATTGGAATAGTTTCAGAAAAAGGAAAAGAGTGGGTAAAATATTCTCCCTGAATAGGAGCCTCAAGCTCTGGTGAATGTTCCTCAGGTGGATGCTCTGCCTCAGTCGAAGGTAGAGGTGGCTGTAGAAGCTCAACTATAGGTGGGCAAGGCTCTAGATCTATCTGAATGAAGATATCATCGTCCCAAAGTGATGCCTCCTCAATGGTATGCTCTGGCTCCGCAAGTGAGGCCTCCTCATCAATATGCTCTGGCTCGACTGGGTGCTCTTTTACCGTCTTTTCAACTATCAGTGTAGGCTCTCTCTGGAATGGTGATGCTGGCTGCTTATGTGTGTCAACTTGTGGGGATGTATCATGTTGAGGAGAAGGTTCGCAAGTAATCCGAAAATATAGTTTCCCGGCATTTTCTTCCCAGGAATCAACATAGAAACAATGAATTCAGTCGACCTCATACATATCCATGGAGGACTATTGTATGGGATCAACAAAAATGGCCAAATACTATAACTTGTGCTTAAATTCCCGAAGGGATTGAAACCGTCGGAAGCTAATGCAAGTCGAACATTACGTTCCTCAGAAGCAAATTCAGTATGCATGGAATCAAAATGTATCCAAGCTTCAGAATCCCTTGGGTGTATCATCATATCATCAACCTTGGGTTCACTTAAGTGCCACCTCATACTCTCAGCAGTTTTAGAAGACATAAACAATCTTTGTAATCTAGATTTTAGGGGAAAGTAACGTAATACCTTTGCGGGTTGTTTCGTCTTCTTCGATTTTTTTCTTCCACCTAGACACCTCACATTCTTTGCACTGTTCTCTATCCGCATCCGGCCCCCAATAGAGCATGCAATCATTAGGACACGCATGAATTTTTTCATACTTAAGACTAAGTTTGTTAAAGATCTTCTTATCATCGTAATTATATAGAGGGATATTTGCATATGGAAACGCATCATGCAACAATTTAAAATTCATATACATAGCCTTATCACTAACACCACATAAACACTTAATGTGATATAACTTGATTAGAAATGGAGTTTCGAGAACTTGGTGCATCCATCGTATAATGGTTGTTCATTATCTTTCAGCAAGTCATAAAACTCTTTGGCATTACCACCACTGGATTCTCTATTTGTGTTTGACATCCCTACGTCTCCATCAACACCCGATTCAATCGTCTCTTGACTAGTCAATCCCTAGGTAAATGCATCGTATACCATTTCCCGTACAATATCTCCAAGTTAGGGATCTGGATCCCTACTAAGATGTGATCCTGGAGCCACTCGTTTGACATTACTAGATGTAACCACCTCTCCATGTGATTCCCAAAAGGTGCAATTTCTTGGAAAATGTGTGAAGAGTAGATGTTCGAAACATTCGTCCCGTGTGCCAGACTTAAAAATTTTGCAACGTTTATAAGGGCACAAAATTTTACCACGAATAACCTTGCGTTCAAAAGCAAAATCTAAGAATGCATTCAATCCTGCCACATATTCATGAGAACTTTTTGGTTGTTGATTCCAAGACTTATCCATCCTTCATACAGAAAAAACTAATTAGTGTTATAGGGTTAACAAAATTTTTTTTTTCTCCACACAAACAAAAACAATATTGATGGATGAAATAGATAATAAAGGATACAGCCATCATGCATAGATGGATGCATACAATTTATCAAATAACAAGCTGTGAGATAAATATCACTCCAAAAGCTTTTAGGAACATTCATATGAATGACATTGTCTTAGAAAATTTTACCTAATGTATATTCTTATATAGTTATGTGTGACAGTCCAATTTTTTTTAAGTATATGAACATGAAGATTGGTGTATAATGCAAGACTAGGAAATTAAGTCAGCAAATGATGTTATGAAATATTTTTTTTCATTATCACTTAAAAAATAAATAAACAACCATGTTAAGTTTTACTTTTAGCACACTATATCTTATAAATAAAGAAGACTATACATCTATTTTTCAAAAGAAAAAACCTAATAACATGTTAAAAATAAATACTTCATAATTTTCTTTCACATGATGGTGGTTTCATGACTGACATGAATTATGTTCGAAAAATAACAAATTATTCAATTTAATTGATAAGATTTTTGAACTCTGCAAGGAGAGATATCCTAAATGTTAATAAGCAATGAGTGGAATACTAATGTTGGAACATGCTACTCGGCCAACTTTATTGAACAATTAATTTTTATTGAACATGCTACTCTGCACAATTATTTTTTGTTCCAATCTCCTAGAAGGTGCAAAGATTGGTATAGAATTTTATTGAACAATTTGATCGATTCAATTTTCTAACTAGAAAGCAAGTTAAACAAAAATTTAGGCATATACAATGCAATGATATGCGCAAACATGTGACAGTTACTGTGCTAATACCTCCAACTGTGAATGTTGAACCGTCAACTAATTTTTATGTTTGAGAGATGTATGTGGCATCGAAAGAAGATAGCATGCTTGGGTTTCGATTCATATGATCATATGTTCCCGAATCAAGTATTTAAGTCCTAAGAGCAGATGAAAATAGACAAGCAGTATGCTTGCTTGTCCTTGCTAAGATAGTCATAGAAGCAGGCATCATCCGAATATCTTGGAATTTCTGGAACAATTGTGCTGGCTTCGCTTATCATTTATGACACCCATACTTGATGCTGGAGAATACATCCTAAACAAGGCTACATGTGCAAATTCATTGGAATCATGCCATGCAATTTATAACAGGTGAACTTTGTATGCCCTTCTTTATTGCATTAATGACAATTTCTTTTCAGCTAAACTTATCCTATGAAAATTTGTTGATAACCCAATTTTCTTTAATTAAGCAAATTATTTATAAACCCATCCCTGAACTGAGAACATCAAGAAACAAATAATGCACATATTTTCAGTTAAAAAGAACAGAACCACTACATGATATTCAGCAAATTTCAGTTGCTACCTAAAAAATATGTATTCATAGGTTACTTTCTTAAAATGTTTTCAATAAAAGGACCTGATTGTATCTAATATGCAAGCTCTCATGCAAAAGATAGTCGATATCAGCATACCGGAACAAATGCATTTTTAGTTACAACCTTCACCCAAATAAGCTCACAAGTAACTAGAAATTAAATCGAGCAATCTCGTAATAGGCTATCAAAATCTGCCCGGTTGGCATTAGAAATCAAGACTAAAAATCTGAAATTTATCCAAAAAAAATACATGAATAAAGCTCACAAACATCTCCCTTCACAATCTGAAATTTGTGTGAGTGTCAGCAACCAACATAAATTGAACTCATGATAGAAACTTGAGAAACAATCGCATACCTGAGCGGATTTGTAGACTAGATCGCTAGGAGTTGCATTCGGCTCGAAAAAAATCGAAGAAAAGTCGGAATAAATTGAAGAACTCGCACTGATTTGAGATCTGCACAGAGAAATCAAAGAAAACTCAGAAGATATCGAAGAAACTCGCTCAGATTTGAGATCGACGCGAAGAAAACTCAGAAGAACCTGAGGGGATTTGCAGTCTAGGTCGCTTGGATTCGAGACGAAATCGTGGGAAGAAATTGATGAAACTCGAAGGTGATCGCTCAAAGAAATCGACGAAATCGACGAACTCGGATTTGAGACAAATTCCTGGGAAGCAATCGAAGAAAATCGACGGCGATCGCTCGTAGAAATCGATGAAATTATGGGAAGCAACGGTAGAAACTCGAAGATCGCTCAAAGGCGAGCGATCGAAGGCGAGCGATCGATCGACAAACTCGACGAACTCGACGCATTAATTCTCGGGGAGGGGTATATGTGAACGCGGTGATGCGCAGCCCTAAAGAATGGAAGAATATATTAATTCTCAAGGAGGGAAATTATTAGCGGGTTGTAGCCCTACAGAATATGTTATAATGAAAAGAACGTGCATCGATATTAATTCATTTACTTAACTGCGAAAATTTCTTTCCCTCCTTTCTGATTTTTGTTCCCGCTGTGAAAATTTCTTTCCCTCCTTTCTGATTTTTGTTCCCGCGGTTGGAATTATTATTATTTTATTACTGTGGTGGTTTCGAACCGCCACAGAATATTCATTTGGTACCGGTGGGTCGTAACCGATACAAATAGAAGGATTTGTGGCGGTTTTCCAAACCGCGACAAACAAAACCGCTAGAAACAGCCCTGCATTTTGTAGTGTCGTCATCGCTATAGTGATGTGAAGATGGGTCGAAATTTATTACCTTTGATGATGTTGATGCCATGAAGCATATGTGTGCATGCTCTCCTCTGGGTTCATCGTTGTCATCAGATGATGATGAGGATTCGTCTGAACTTGATACATCACTTTGGTCGAAGGCTGCAAACGCCCATTTCTTTGGCTTTACTTGCTTTTTATCTCTTCAGCTTTCCCTTCTATCTCTTTCCTTTTCTTTCCCCTTTCCTTGATCGTGACCTTTCTCCAGAGGAAAATCTCTTCGAATGTGTCCTGGTTTATTGCATCCCAAACAAATAATATCGTTAGTGAAACAAGATTTACGTTTATCAAACTTACCTCAGAGGAATTTTCTGAACTTCCTCGTAATGAAAGCTATCTTGTCTTCATTTCTTTCAAAGGGTTCTAAATTTGAGCCTTCTTTGTTCACTCTAAACACCAAGTTCTTTTTCTTTGGCTTTTCCTCCATTTGTTTGTCCTCTTCCAACTCGATCTCGCAAGCCATGAAATTTTCCATCAACTCTTCTAGGGTGATGGTCTTCAGATTGTTGGCTTCTCGAATGGCTGTAGTCTTTCCTTTCCATTCAGTCGGACAACCTTCATTACCTGATTATATTCAGGGGTTCTCTTTCCTAGTTGATATGCTCAAATTTTACACTTTATTTTCGCATATTTCCATATCATATCGATTGCCGATATTGCATATTTGAAGCTTAAACATCGATTTCTCGATGAATTTCCCTATTTCTATGTTTTATTGGATTTTCAGGAAATATGGAGCAATCGGGAGCAAATTGGAGCTATGAACATAAGCATGCATGCCGGAGCGTTAGCGGCCATGATATCGAGGAGCTTACGGTGATATAAGAGAAGAAGAAGCGAGAGAAAGAAGAAGGAAAGAGGAAGAAAGGAAGAAGAAGCGAGAGGAAGATAGGAAGAAGAAGCAGCTCACTCGACCAAGTGGATCGCTCCACTCGACCAAGTGAGGCTGACACCAACCCAGCCTAATGTGTTAAGCATGCCAAAGTCACCCAACCGAGTGAGACTTTCACTTGATCGAGTGAATCGACCAGTCGATCGAGTGACCAAAAGAAACAGAACGATGAAATTTAAGATTCTCTGCTGCAAGTGTGAAGTAATTTAAGAGCAACATTTTACTGGTTGATTACATGTTGTTGTGATGACATGGCAATTATACTATGCAAGAAGTAAAGCGGTGAAGGAAAGTAAACGTGACGGGCAGTAGCCGTCGCGTGTGCTATCGGCTATGTGACTAAGCTAGACGGAACAGGACAAACAAGACAAGACGTGTGTGTGACACGAAAGAGAGTTCGCACCTGCAGCGTAAAGAGTGGACAAACTCTCTATCTGGTGGCCACTCACCGAACCCCAACCCAAGTACTCAAGTCAAGACAAGACTGGACTGTATGAGTACCACTCACTCCCTTGGTGAGTGCCTCTCCCCGTGGTCTGCCGAGAAGCTCACTCCCCTGGTGAGGCGCCGAGACTCCCGTAAGGTGTATACGAAAGGAACACCCATTCCCTCGGTGGGTTCCCCAAGATCCCCCACGGTCTGTTGGGACGCTCACTCCCCTGGTGAGACGCCGAGACTCCCGTAAGGTATACACGAAAGGAACATCCACTCCCTCGGTGGGCTCCCTAAGATCCCCTATGGGCTGCCGGGACGCTCACTCCTCTGGTGAGACGTCGAGACTCCCGTAAGGTATACTACATGAACTAAAGATGACAAGATATGACCCGTTATGAATGTTCTGTTGTTCAGTTGTAATTCTAGGGGGTCCACATGCACACACACACAGAATAGCCCTAAGGTGTCAGTTGTTTTGCCTAGACTTTGTCGTCAAGTCTAGGCAGTTGTGGGAGTCCCGGACGCTATCATTTCACGTCCGACTCTCTTATTATTACTTTAACTTTTTAAGAAGGTGATGGCCTAAACGTGGCCATAAGTACACAAGTGTAAACACTTGCCTACGAGGTGAGTGAGTCATCGGTCTGGAGCATCTCGGCGAAGCGGCGCGTCGGTGAGGGTCCGTCTAAAACGGGACAACGGCGATGTCAGATCGTGTTTTTCATCAATCTTATTAGGGTTTGTTTCTAAATTCAGCAGAACTACCCTAACAGTCAAAAGTCACATCTTTTTTATTCGTTTCAGCCTAATCGACGTTCTACCCTATGTGCACAGATAATCAAGTCCGTTTGTCGATGTCTAAGGTTGAACAACATTTTAAAGGAGCAGAAATGTAAACTTAGTTATATTTGATGACTTTTAGATTAGGTTTTAGATTCGCTACGATGTGGGTTCTTACTACGTGTTAGGGGACTAACCTTTTCAGCGTTTGATCGTAGATCGGACGTCGGGTCTGAAGGGCGGTAGATCCTCGTCGTCAACGATGTTTCGACTGTGGGTAGCACAGCGAGACCGGAACGGACAGTGAGGGGAAGGCGAGAACAGCGAGTGTGGCGTCGGGATCTCTCTGGTTGCGAGTAGCGCAACTGTAACGCCCCGCTTCCCAAAAGACACCGGAAGCGAGAACGTTACGCGGTCCGCTTGGACTGGAGCGGTGACGCTCGAGTCCAATAAGCGTGGTGTTAACAATAAGGCAGGTTCTTGCGTGCTTTTCAGAACAATAAAAATACATTCAAAAGATAAAAGTCACATCCGGAAACATTAAGTCCATACACAAAATTAAACGACAAACCACAACAGGGCTAAAGTACAGCGAAGGAACGTACACAAACAAAAGTACTAGAAGTAACCTAATGAAAACAACAACTGGTAGGTCTAGCCCTCTGCAGGGAAGGACTTGGCGTCAACGGCGAACTCCTGACTCACTAAGTCAAGCGTCTCCAAAGGACCCTCCTGAGACTCCGGCTTAAGATCTGACATACATTCAAAAAGACATGAATGTATGTCAGCAAGGTCTGCAAGCAAAGGTCAGAAACCAAGGCAAGGTGTGCATATAATATGAATTTAGAAATGACAATTGTTTGCATTTAAGGTGTCCACAACAACATTTCAAGGGATGACAATTTAAAAGCGAAGTAAAATTAAACAACCCTAGCTTGGCAGTTCTAAACAGGTTGAAGTAAAGTAATGGCATTTATTTAAACATTGTTAGCATGGCAATTACAATTTCACGTCAGTGTTTTCTATCACTCATAGGGTTCTCGCCTTTAGGTCGTGATGAGAAGGTCGTTCCTCTCACGGGGGCTTACCGTGATTGACGCTAACCCACCGCGTGCGGGTGGTGCTCTTGAGGAGAGTACCCTTCATACGCCCAGTGGCCGCTCAACCCTAACCCCACCCAAAGGTTTGCCGAAACACGAGCCGGCCTAGTCGACTCACACGACATCACGATGTCACGATACCGCCTTCGAGGCGCACGATTTCACGATGTCACTCTCTAATGACCAAGCAAGATGTTCATTCATTCATTTCAAGTCGTCAATGTTTCATTATTGCACAACATTTACAAAAATTGAAGGGATGTTGAGACGGATTACTGGTTACAAGAAACAATTTTCTATGTTAATGTCCAAAATTGAAACCTATCAAGTTATATGTCAAAATGTATGGAAAACAGTTTCATGCCTTATTTTACATGCAGTTTTCAAGATATGCAGATTAAAGTAAATTGACGTAACAATCATCAAACTTCAAAAATTCATACTTAATTGCACACTTGCCTGATTTGACGATTCGGATATCCAAGCGGACGTAGAAAGGGGTGAGAAGTATCTGTGCCAACGGATACGCGATATCAAGCTTAAAGAATTAAACATAAATTCTAACTTATTATATGCACCATATTCTTATTACTAGTTTAATAACATATCCTATTTTTAACTAACAAGTAGATTACCGATACAGAGGATATAAATGTGACATTAATAGTATATACATTAACAAGATAGTCAATAACTTACAGAAAATGTGACTGTTACCTAAACTACAAGGGAAACTAATTATTTAATTAGCTTATTAACAATTTAAATCGTCATGCAAACTTACTTTAATTAACTACTGGTTCATAACATTAACCCATACCTAAATATAGTAACACTTATCTAAAGAAGGACTGTTCACATGCATGGAGTCCCCTGTTTCATGCAACACATATAGATGATGATGTATATCTTACAGTACTCTAACATATAATAATATTACACTAGCCTGCTCACATTTATGGGGTACTGTTGCTATAAGAGAAGCAATATTAATTATTTAAACCACTTACGTGATGTGGTTTCTCTTCGACATTTGGTTTGCGGGAGGGCTATTGAGATGACGATGGCGATCGGAACAAGGGCTCAGCGACGGGAACGACAAATTCAGACGGTGGTGGCGACTGTTGACGATATCACCGGCGAGTAGGGGCGCGCGGTCGGAGGGTGACTTCGGCGGAGCAAGGGGACGCCGGGGCTGAGAGCGAACGGCAGGGGCGTCGGATGGAGATCAGGATGGGCGGCGGCTTGAACGGCAAGGCCAAAGGGTCTGGTGGCCGGAGAAGAGCAGGCGGGGGAGAGAGACTCAGGGAGGGCAGGCGGTGGAGAAGTGGGCATGGGTCGAGCTCTCGGAGGTGGTGCGAGTTGTCTAAGTGTGCTTGGGCTATCGTGCAGCATTTCTGCGAGGCCTGGGGGGTGTTGAGCACGGTCTGAGAAGCGTGGAGATGGGGAGATGGCCGCTTGGTGATCGGAGAGGAGGCGCGGGCGCTCGCGTGCGTGCGCTGCGTGGAGATGACGATGTAGGAGGCAGCGTCTAAATGAAGAGGGTAGTAGGGTGCGGCTGTGGAGAAACAAAAGGCCTTGGGTTCTCTATTTGTGTGAGAGAAGATGAAGAACACGTGAAGCACTGTAAATTTTGTGGAGTAGGCTGCTGTAAGTTATAGTCTTAGGTTTATTATATAGAAATAGGTGGGGGTGGTACTACTATCTTTGGTTTCCCTTATAAGATTATTAAATAAAGAAAGAACATGGGAAGAAGCCATCACGTGGGTGGGGATAGGGAAAACGTGGGGAGAGAGGGGTTTTGTTGTAACGGCTGAAGAAGAAGGGGAGAGATAATGGGGTTTCGGTTTGTGGAGAGAGAGTGTGTACGGGTAAATGGGGGAGCAGTTGGGATTTGTTGGGTAGTAGATTTGGATGTTAGGAATTGTTTTTGATTTCGTTTGAATCCTTCTTAAAACGTTTGTTTGAATTTCCTAATTTCTTATTATTATTAATAATCATGAAAACGGTAGCCTACAGATCGTTTTTATAAGAGATTAGATAATCAATTTATGAATATAAATATTAAGTTAATGATAATAACATGTTATTACTAATTTGTTTCCCGACGTCCAAAAAATTAAAAAGGAGATACCGGGGCGATCGCGCCTCGGAGGGGATCGTGGATACGGGGTCCGGTCACGCGCCTGAGCTACGGAATAATAATAATAAGCCAAATTCGAAATACTCATACAAAACAGCATACGCACAAAAATACGTTCGACCGGACGGTGGTCGTTACATCCTACCCACCTTAAGAAAAATTCCGTCCTCGGAATTTCCTAGAATTTGAGTTCCTTAGACAGATACCGATAATACTTGCACATCTCGTCGTATTTCTACGAGGTAAACTCTGATTTGAAAAAAAAATACGAGACGGAGAAATGAAATTTAGTCAGGGATCGATACAGGTGAGGTGGTCAAGATTTAATTCAAAATGGGTTCGGATGTCGATGAACTATCGATGATCTAACTATTAGTGGACGAGTAACATAACTACGGATGACTACTAATGAATTGCACCAAAGTGTTTAGGTTAGGGGTGAGTGGAAAAGTATATACCTATAACTGCAACCCCACAGTTCCGACTTAATGAATGCTAACCGGTAACTTCAATCAAGCGTTCCTCAAATAAGGCATTACTACTCGTCTCATCACTGAATAACGCTACAATCATAATTACATCCTAACACTTAACCATAGATCAATCAATACCGCCCAAATTCTAACTCAAAGTTCTCGCTTTAAAATAATCAATATTTTACACCAACAACCTTACTAAATATCACTAAACAATATCCTTTTGTAAATTCCATTACTTCTTCACTTATCATTTGTTATCAGAGCAGTAACATTTTCTGGGAAATTCTAATGTATAATTCCTCCGTAGCCAAATTCTTCAAACCTGTTTATTCCTATCAGTCGTCTTATCCATTAATGTGTCATTATCTTGTTCATCGTCTAACCTAGCCTGTAGCACTATAATTGATGATATCATCCAACTTCAATCTCATCCTTATATCATTCAATCGCTATAACGATGCCCTACCAATTACTATTCTATGTCAACAAGTGCAAATACGCCTAGCTTACTTCGCCATTTACAATCAACAATTTTCATGTTCCCAATACCTTCTTCATCGTGATGACTCATAAATTTATTCACCATAATTACTGAACTATTAAATCGCATCTTATCATTTCCCATACATCTTACCATAAGAAATTTTAGATCCATCTACACAACTATCCGTTCGTATCAACACATCGTATCATTTCTAAAACCTTCATCATTCTCCCCGTATAACCAAGTTTTGTTACTTTAAATACTTTACTCCTTATCATTGTCACCATAAATAGTATTATACTTTCGTAGCTACTCTTAACTGTTACTCATCTTCCTGTGTACAGTTCTTTCACCAAGAATACTTTATTAGATCTGTTACGCACAGGTATTATCAAAAATAATTCTTGAACACCTCATTCTCTTTATCACCTCATAAATTGGAGTAATCTAAGCCATTCGTGTTCATAATCAACTAATCCTAACCATACCTTTTATAATCTCAACCTACGCATATCTGCAAATAAAATCCCATAATAGTATTGATCATATACAATATTCTAACAATATAACGAATAACAAAATTAACCCACTGATGATGGATTAAAATGGAAGGTAACATTTAAAAGGATTATAACGAAATTTTAAGCTGGAAACGCTAAAGTCGAAATAAGCAATGCTAAAACTAATGTGATGACTAGGCAATAGTAAAGAATCCGAAGTCGAATGGCGTTTATGTGGTATGAGGTAAAACGTTAAATACGATTAGTCAAATAATTGACGAAAATAATAATATGAGCATAGTGATGTAGTGATTTGTTTTGTGAATGCAAAATGGAGATAGATTTGGACAAAATTTTGATATATAAATACGATGAATACCCAACTGACACTTTGAAAAATTGGAGTTCTATTTAATATAGAAAAGTACTTTAAAATATGTATGATAAGTTGCTTTGAATTTCAGTAGTATTGCAGGAAAGAAATGATAAATTGAATTAGCGAAATGGAAATAAGGTTTAAAAACGAAGTTCATTATATGAAGAAAGTAGAGTAAACATAAAAGTACGGATGATATATATTAGAAAAATCATTACGAGATAGTAATTAAAGATTTTGTCAAGAGAACTTTATAATCAAGATTGAGTTTTTAAATCAACTGAATGTAGGAAATCTAAGTATATACTAAAGATTTTCAAAGGAAATAAACTGGCGAGGAATCCAATAAAAGGGCTATTGAAAGTACTTTTAAAAGATTCGGGATATGCAATGAGAAAAATTCAAGAGATTAATGATGGCTGACCTGAAGAGTTTATGTGAATCGAGGATAAGGAATAGGTTTGACAATCGAAACGTACGGACGACTAAGAGGTAACTCAATGAATACGCTACGATGGCTTTCTACGATCATTAATATGGAAGTGTAATGATTAGGAAATAGTAAAATCAGGGGGAAATAATCATTGGATCGACTAAGGTTTAGCACTAAGGTCCTTCAACGAACTAGACTGTGTTAGGGAAGCCGAGGTAAGGGTTCATTGAGGATCGAGATCGAGATCTTATAGATCTGGAATATCATATGCTTCGGAGTCTACTCATTGCAGGCGCCTCGGATTCGACTTGCACGGACGCGATGATCGCTACGTTCGGTTGGGCCCTAGATTCGATAAATCTAAGCGAACGACTAACGAAACTATTATGGTCAGAGCTGGATGATCAATCGCTAGGGTGACTCCCAAGATGATAATACTAGATCGTGGCAAGGATGTCTAACTAACGAGCATGAGCGTCTAACTAACTCATCCTATCATCCTGGTATTGGGTTTCCTATCGTGCTAAGACAAGGCATTCGAGTAATTTCGCGTACGAACTAATTCTGGACGTTTTAGTATTTCTACGGTTCTGAGTTTGCAAATGCACGACCTGCATGGGCCACCACTAAAACCTGTAACGCCCCGCTTCCCAAAAGACACCGGAAGCGAGAACGTTACGCGGTCCGCTTGGACTGGAGCGGTGACGCTCGAGTCCAATAAGCGTGGTGTTAACAATAAGGCAGGTTCTTGCGTGCTTTTCAGAACAATAAAAATACATTCAAAAGATAAAAGTCACATCCGGAAACATTAAGTCCATACACAAAATTAAACGACAAACCACAACAGGGCTAAAGTACAGCGAAGGAACGTACACAAACAAAAGTACTAGAAGTAACCTAATGAAAACAACAACGGGTAGGTCTAGCCCTCTACAGGGAAGGACGTGGCGTCAACGGCGAACTCCTGACTCGCTAAGTCAAGCGTCTCCAAAGGACCCTCCTGAGACTCCGGCTTAAGATCTGACATACATTCAAAAAGACATGAATGTATGTCAGCAAGGTCTGCAAGCAAAGGTCAGAAACCAAGGCAAGGTGTGCATATAATATGAATTTAGAAATGACAATTGTTTGCATTTAAGGTGTCCACAACAACATTTCAAGGGATGACAATTTAAAAGCGAAGTAAAATTAAACAACCCTAGCTTGGCAGTTCTAAACAGGTTGAAGTAAAGTAATGGCATTTATTTAAACATTGTTAGCATGGCAATTACAATTTCACGTCAGTGTTTTCTATCACTCATAGGGTTCTCGCCTTTAGGTCGTGATGAGAAGGTCGTTCCTCTCACGGGGGCTTACCGTGATTGACGCTAACCCACCGCGTGCGGGTGGTGCTCTTGAGGAGAGTACCCTTCATACGCCCAGTGGCCGCTCAACCCTAACCCCACCCAAAGGTTTGCCGAAACACGAGCCGGCCTAGTCGACTCACACGACATCACGATGTCACGATACCGCCTTCGAGGCGCACGATTTCACGATGTCACTCTCTAATGACCAAGCAAGATGTTCATTCATTCATTTCAAGTCGTCAATGTTTCATTATTGCACAACATTTACAAAAATTGAAGGGATGTTGAGACGGATTACTGGTTACAAGAAACAATTTTCTATGTTAATGTCCAAAATTGAAACCTATCAAGTTATATGTCAAAATGTATGGAAAACAGTTTCATGCCTTATTTTACATGCAGTTTTCAAGATATGCAGATTAAAGTAAATTGACGTAACAATCATCAAACTTCAAAAATTCATACTTAATTGCACACTTGCCTGATTTGACGATTCGGATATCCAAGCGGACGTAGAAAGGGGTGAGAAGTATCTGTGCCAACGGATACGCGATATCAAGCTTAAAGAATTAAACATAAATTCTAACTTATTATATGCACCATATTCTTATTACTAGTTTAATAACATATCCTATTTTTAACTAACAAGTAGATTACCGATACAGAGGATATAAATGTGACATTAATAGTATATACATTAACAAGATAGTCAATAACTTACAGAAAATGTGACTGTTACCTAAACTACAAGGGAAACTAATTATTTAATTAGCTTATTAACAATTTAAATCGTCATGCAAACTTACTTTAATTAACTACTGGTTCATAACATTAACCCATACCTAAATATAGTAACACTTATCTAAAGAAGGACTGTTCACATGCATGGAGTCCCCTGTTTCATGCAACACATATAGATGATGATGTATATCTTACAGTACTCTAACATATAATAATATTACACTAGCCTGCTCACATTTATGGGGTACTGTTGCTATAAGAGAAGCAATATTAATTATTTAAACCACTTACGTGATGTGGTTTCTCTTCGACATTTGGTTTGCGGGAGGGCTATTGAGATGACGATGGCGATCGGAACAAGGGCTCAGCGACGGGAACGACAAATTCAGACGGTGGTGGCGACTGTTGACGATATCACCGGCGAGTAGGGGCGCGCGGTCGGAGGGTGACTTCGGCGGAGCAAGGGGACGCCGGGGCTGAGAGCGAACGGCAGGGGCGTCGGATGGAGATCAGGATGGGCGGCAGCTTGAACGGCAAGGCCAAAGGGTCTGGTGGCCGGAGAAGAGCAGGCGGGGGAGAGAGACTCAGGGAGGGCAGGCGGTGGAGAAGTGGGCATGGATCGAGCTCTCGGAGGTGGTGCGAGTTGTCGAAGTGTGCTCGGGCTATCGTGCAGCATTTCTGCGAGGCCTGGGGGGTGTTGAGCACGGTCTGAGAAGCGTGGAGATGGGGAGATGGCCGCTTGGTGATCGGAGAGGAGGCGCGGGCGCTCGCGTGCGTGCGCTGCGTGGAGATGACGATGTAGGAGGCAGCGTCTAAATGAAGAGGGTAGTAGGGTGCGGCTGTGGAGAAACAAAAGGCCTTGGGTTCTCTATTTGTGTGAGAGAAGATGAAGAACACGTGAAGCACTGTAAATTTTGTGGAGTAGGCTGTTGTAAGTTATAGTCTTAGGTTTATTATATAGAAATAGGTGGGGGTGGTACTACTATCTTTGGTTTCCCTTATAAGATTATTAAATAAAGAAAGAACATGGGAAGAAGCCATCACGTGGGTGGGGATAGGGAAAACGTGGGGAGAGAGGGGTTTTGTTGTAACGGCTGAAGAAGAAGGGGAGAGATAATGGGGTTTCGGTTTGTGGAGAGAGAGTGTGTACGGGTAAATGGGGGAGCAGTTGGGATTTGTTGGGTAGTAGATTTGGATGTTAGGAATTGTTTTTGATTACGTTTGAATCCTTCTTAAAACGTTTGTTTGAATTTCCTAATTTCTTATTATTATTAATAATCATGAAAACGGTAGCCTACAGATCGTTTTTATAAGAGATTAGATAATCAATTTATGAATATAAATATTAAGTTAATGATAATAACATGTTATTACTAATTTGTTTCCCGACGTCCAAAAAATTAAAAAGGAGATACCGGGGCGATCGCGCCTCGGAGGGGATCGTGGATACGGGGTCCGGTCACGCGCCTGAGCTACGGAATAATAATAATAAGCCAAATTCGAAATACTCATACAAAACAGCATACGCACAAAAATACGTTCGACCGGACGGTGGTCGTTACAGCAACGAATCTACACGGCGGCGACAACATCGGGGAAAACACGTGAGATCGGCAACATGCGTGGACTCCTAGGAGCAAGGGGGCTGCCAGGGATTAGAAAAGTTTGAAGGGGGTTGCTCGGCATGGTGGGTGGCTGACGGCGGCTGCGCGCAGCGGCGGTCGGACGTAAAAAGGTGAAATGGACAGTTTTGAGAAACCATGTCGCTGTTTTGGATCGCAGCGAAGATGTGGCAGCCTGAGGGGCAAGGAGGGTACTGTAGTAGATAGAGGGGATCGAGGGAAGTCTATTGGTGGCGGAGGTTGACGTCCCCTCAAAAGATGGTGTTTGTGGTGCATGCAAAGTGCAATAGGATTGGGGGCGCGAGATTTAAATATTTATAACCGCAAGCGCACGGTGGTGTAGTGTGGCTTGGGGGTTAAACACAGTGAGGCGTGGTTGTTCTTGTGTCAGAAAGGACCAAATTCACCCTATGGTTGAGCTAGCCCGAATCGGTAGATGGGTTGTCACGGAAAATGAATACGAGGGATAAACAATATAAAGGGAAACCCGGGACTTCGATTTCCACCCTATCATGTGTTCTTGCTACTACAGCCGGCGGATAGGATAACGATCGGAATTAGGGTCTAATGGTGAGATGTTGCCTCTAAGAGTGATACTAGCGTTCCATGGGCCCGATATTCCCGTCGGTGCCCAGGAAGATACGCCGGACTACCCGGGTTCGGTCAGTGGGCATTCCCATGTCCATTAACACTGACCGACTCCGGGAGCACTAAGCTCGCAACGATAACTCCCAACATCTAGTCCTGTCGTTTCCACGCGCTAGGATTCGATGTCTACGCTAAGGGCGTGAGATATGGCTAGGGAGTCAACCGCCAAGTTTATTCCCCCTTGGCCCAACAGTCAAAGGCGGTCTTTTTCCCGCCGATGACATTAAAACACCCCGCGTAACCAATAGATTCCTAATCCCTATCGATTTTCTAGTCCTATGGACGCATTAGGGAGAACCCACGAAGGGGTTTCCACCAAAATCCAAGATTTGGGAACTACTCACACATTTTAGGTAAAAAGCGATCTAAATGGAAATCGACCGTTAAAAACATAATCGGGCAATAGAAATGCGGTAGTAGTAATGCAATTAAGATAATATCAAAGGTTTACAAAGATCTGAGCACTTACAAATAACCAAAAAATTCCAGCTGTCGCAATAGAGAAAAAGACAGAAATAAAAGACAGCTCTCGTTTCTGAAAACCTAGGGTTTATATATATAGAAAACGACGTCACCCGATCGGGTGAAGAATCAACCGATCGGGTGACCTGCTGCAATCTTCGGCAGTGGTCTTCAAAAACTTCACTCGGTCAGACAACACGATCGGTTGGCAGAAGCAGCTAGTCGTTTGGGTCATGCGATCGTCGGGTGAACCAATCGGTTGATAAATCAACCGATCGGTTTGAATCGTCGCCCAAAAGACAGTAAGTTGCGACGTTTTGGCACGGTCAGCTGGCGGTCGGGTGAGCTCTCCGGGTCGTGTCTTCAGGGAATCG
Organism: Scilla litardierei; assembly: GCA_030789695.1. NCBI lineage: Eukaryota > Viridiplantae > Streptophyta > Magnoliopsida > Asparagales > Asparagaceae > Scilla > Scilla litardierei. Next base: position 103,952,946 of record CM061131.1, read on the forward strand.
GCTACAGATGAACCGATCGGGTGAAGGTCACCCGATCGGTTGGAATTCAGCTTCGATTTCCAGAGAAGACAGTTGGGCTGAACCGGTCTCTGACCCGATCGGTTGATGCCTACTTCGTTTCAGCGGCTGTCCAGGTCGTGCATGTGTGCATCACCTGATCAGTTGGTTGTATCCAACCAATCGGGTGGGGGGCTGAAAGATAGCAATCTTGGTCGTTTGACCCCCTGGATCACGCATGACTCCTCCCGTTGCTCCGAGGACTTATGACATCTTCGTTATGTGTCCCCTACGGTGACAAACTCCTGCAAACACGCAAAATCATGAAGAAGTGAAAGAAAACAAGAAAATACGAGAAAACGGATACGGGACGGTGGAAAATAACAGAAAAACACAAAAGAAGACGTGCGTGAATATATGAAATATAAACGCACGTCAAAATCTCCCAAGCGGAACCCTTCCTCGTCCTCGAGGAAGACGAGTGAGAGTAGGAGCTCGAAGGGAGAAAATAGAGTGAAAGAGAGAAAAAGAGAACTCTAAATCCCAAATCGCCCGTCAGGGCCAACAAAATCAAAAACGACACACCAAGCAAGCAAACACCAAATCACAACACTAAACCAAAGGAAACGAGTCCAAACGAGTGTCGTGGGTCCATGCGGTGAAGCACAAGTGAGTGTGGTCATGAGCTAGCAGACGGTGTCACTATCTACATTGTGCTATAAGCTCCATATACACAAATCCAAGAAAAGACCCAAATATCGATTCGATTTGAAGTAAGCGGTGAATATGTAGCTCAAGCATGCATGAGAGGAAAGTAAGAATCGCAACGTATCATGTGTCAGGGACTCCACAGCTAGGGACTTGGACATCACCACACTATCGCCTAGATAATAGCTAGAAATTCCATATTCCAAGTGTTTTCGAAAGCGATGGTGGGTTGAGATGATGTGGAGTAGAACACTCGGTGCAAAATCTCGCCTTCCCTTTATTCTCGGTAGGTAGGAAAATATTCACACACATTTTTTTTGGGTTTTGGATATATGTATTTTTTTGGATTTTTGGCTATACATATGTATTTTTTTCTTTTCTCTTTTCTCTTTTTTTTGGCTTTTTCTTTTCTCCTTTTTTGGATTTTTGGATTTTGGGGTATATACACGTGTGTACTCTCCCAAGTAGGAGAACGAAACACGACGAGGGGATTTGCACCAAGTAAAATAAAAAAATAAATCGGATTCTAAACGCTTGGGCAAAGGAGATTTTTTTCGCTAATCAGAGCATATGCTAAATGGGTTATCCTAGTCCTAATTGTGGAATCCCGACACATGCGAAATGAAGCATACGATATATATATATATATATATATATATATATATATATATATATATATATTCATGCATACAGAAGCAGACAGGAGAAGCAAATGCCGCATATTTAAATCAAAGCATGATAATCTAGGGGTCATTCCTGGACAGGTATATAAAACACAATCACAAAGTAGAAGCACACCAAACAGCTAGGCACGACACACGACTCACAAAAAAGCTAAGTGGACCCACGATGCATGAAATGCAAGAGGACTCGACTTCCTAGGGTTAGTGAATGTGATTATCGAAGCCATGATAGGTGTGTGTGTGATATTGTGGCAATTCATCATATGGGGTCATCTCTAGGAGAAAGAGATAAAAAGAAGAAAAGAAAAAATAAAAACACGATGAAAACGACTCAAAAACGAAGAAAAAGACACAAATGACGCACGAAGTGCGACTCTCCCAAGCTGAAACTTGCATTGCCCTCAATGCAATAAGAGTAAATACGAGAGGGCAATTAAAATGGGGGAGAATACGCACCGACACAAAAAGAAATGAAAAACAAGAAAAACACACATACGAAACTGAAAAATAAAGAAAATCAGACAACACGACATATGAACAGAAAATAAAGATATAAAATCACACGACACAACATATATAACAAGCACACAGAGAAAACATCACACGACAGCACACAGAAAAAATTGACTTCCCCCAAGCTAGACATGACAATGCTAGCGATATGATATGATCATGAAAATGCAGAGATATGCAAGGGGGGTCAAAAAACAAAAGAAATCAAAAAGCAGGAGAGGAATCGTCCTCGTCCTCCTCGGTGGAAGATGTGGGGGATGCGGGGGAGTGGATGGGTGAGGTGACTGGTGTGCGGAGACGTGGAGAAAGTGGTCGAGGTGATGGATTGGTGGGTGTGGAGGAAGTGTGGACGATGGGTGGTGTGGCAGTGATGACGGTGAGAGGTAGTGAAATGACGACCAAAGTGGTGGTGGATGGTGGGAGTACGGGGGTAGGTGAGGATGGAGGGGGAAGTGATCGCGAATGCACCTGCAATTTCTTATGGCGCGTGCATGGGGTAATGGAAGTGGTCGTGAGCGGAGGTGAAGTGGAGGGAATGGAAACGGTGGGAGTAAATGAGGTGGTGGGAATGGAAGTGGTGCTATGAGGGGATGGTCGCCTAGGGGGTGATGGTGGAGGTGAAGAATGTGATGGTGGAGGGGAAGATCGTCGAGGGGGTAAAGGTGGTGGTGAGGGGTGTGGTGTGGGTGGAGGAGGTCCGTGGACGTGAGTGAGAAGGTGGAGGATGGCGGCCATGTTCCTCTCAAGTGCGAGGAAACGTGGGTGAGTGAAGATGGAAGAGGATGGTACCGAGGAGGTAGAGGAAGAAGCGACAGCGTGCAATGCAGCTAACTCAACCTCGAGATGGAGGCGAGTAGAGGCGGCTCGACGAAAGGTGGAGGTGGTGGTCGTGCTGACCGGAGAGGTGGTGACAGTGATGGTGGGAACAGAAGCAGGGATAGCGCTACTAGGCCCAGCCCCAGGATCTCCACGGGACACAGGAATGTCCTGCTCACCTAAGTGGGCGGCATGGAAAGGTAGTCTGGGTGCGCCCGGGATAAAAGGAAGACGTAACCCCCCAAGAAACTCAGGATCAGGTGGGAAAGTCCAGTGTACCACAAGCTGATGGTCATGCGAGCGGGGTTGGGCAGAATGGTATACGGAGCTAGGGGTGTCCGTAATGGAAAGTGAAACGACCATCAGGACGGGGCTTAATCATGTGTATATGCCGCAGGACATCAAGATCTAGACGTGAGGGTCATGCGGCTATAGGTAGATCTCGGGGGATGACAATATTAAACTGGGGAGCCGAAGCTATGATCGTGATAAGGCCCCCGCAACAAAGCGTGCTCTTGTCGACACGGCTAATCTCAAGAAGCTTGGAAACAAGCCAAGCACTGGCATGGACGAGAACGATAGGGGCCCTAAAAGAAATCCCGTCATCCCAGCGAACAAAAGCAAAGGTCATGGCCCACAAAATGAAAAGATCAGGGATGGTCATGGTACCTGACTTATCCCTGGGGAAGAACGTGCAAGAAATGATTCAGTGGGCCAGATGGAAGATGGGGTGAATGATGGAGGAGGCCTTGGCCTTACCTCAGGGATAGCGAGCATGTAGGGTGAGGCGGAACCAAAACTGATCGACGTCAAATTCGGGGGGATACCCGTAGGGACGGATAGCGTCGTCCCCAAGGATGGGGAAACCAAAGATGTTATTAATGGTGTTCAGATGAGTGCGAATGGTTTTGTTACGGATGCGGAAGATGACGATCAACCCCGACTCACAGACAAGGGTGGATAAAAATTCGAGTGTGAGGGAGGGGTAGGATACCGCGGTGGCGTTGAGGAAAGTTAACCAACCTAAATTGGCGAAGAGAGTCTCAACCTCGGTGAATACCCCGAGATCGATAAGAGTTTGGTTATGGGCAAATTTGGTCGATAGATGCCCCCGTGCATCAAGTCTATGATAAAAATCTTTTTTCTCTTGACTCCTAAAGCGGTAGCCACGCGGGCCCATCAGTGGGTCCTATGCAGGGATGATAGGTTGGGGTTGGGGTTGGGGTTGGGGTTGTGCAGGCTGTGCAGGAGGAGGGCGTGAGTGTGGTGGACGTGAAGTCTTGCATCTCTTGCGAGACGACCCCTCCTCTCGCATGATACCCTTACCCTTAACTTGATCCCGGGCCATGTGGGTGTGTATGCGTGAGTGAATGCAAAAATGTGATGAGTGTACACACACACAGGCAATCGAGCAAATAGAAATTCTAGGGCAAAATATAAAATTGAGCTAAGGAGCAAAGTTACCCAGTCGAGATAAAGATCTTTGCTCGTAGATGACCCAACGCAGCGCAATGGGATGGAGTGTGAAGCCGCGGCGTTTCTTTTCAGCAAATTTCAAAAATGGGGGGGAGTGCGAAAATCCGGGTTTTTGTGGGGGTAAAAACGAAAATGGAAAGAGGGAAATCGATGGAGGGAAGGAGATGGAGAGTGGGGGAATCGATCTGGTGGGGTTTGTGGTCGGTTGAGGGAGTATCATCACCGGTTGGAGGAAGAGGAAGTCGAAACGGCGAGAAAAATCGAAATCGGGTGAAGGGGGAAATGAACAGGTGAGGGCGGATATTTATAGGGTTTAAGTCGAACCGATCGTGTGAAAGCTCACCAGATCGGTTGACAATTAGGTCGAAAAAGTTGCTGAAAAGATGCTACAGGCGAACCGATCGGTTGAGAACTCAACCGATCGGTTGGCCGCTTCACAGATTTTCCAGAGAATTCAGTGCTGCTCACCCGGTCGGTCACCCCGACCACGCTTCGTATCAACCGATTGGTTGATCAACTCCCAAATTTTCCAAAACTTCAACCCAGCTCGCACGGTCTGCCACCCGGTCTCACATTGCTTCACCCGACTGGTTCGTTGGAGAACATATACGGCCATTTTCTGATATGTCTCACCCGATCGGTTGATTGGTCACCCGATCGGGTGAGGGCTTGTTTCCTGCAAAAATTCACAAATGGCCCAAGTCTCTCGACGGAAGTTCCCGCGGCTGGATTTATCTATTAAAATAGAAAAAATAAAGCTAAAAATAATCCTAAAAATGAAGATAAAAGTTTAGAGCATGGGTTGCCTCCCATGAAGCGCTTTTGTTTAACATCGTTTGCTCGACGCACGTAGATGATATTCAAGGCAGACGGGGGTGATGCCCTAAGATTGGCATCACTTCAGATTCAGAGTTGGTGGCCTTTGGTGTCATCGGTAGTGACAAGTAGACTTGCTCGATGACCCTCCCTTCGTTGACAGGATCCTGGGCTTCTCCCTTATATTGGCGTCTACCGCCACTCGTTTCAAGATCCGGATCTCATCTCCGGTGAGCCCCATGGGCTCTTTCCCTTTCCTCCTCGTCAGAGGGGCTCTTTGAAATCCAGGAGGGACCGTATGTGCCGCGTCCGCTTTTCCAGCAACATCGTCTTTCTTCAGGCCGTCATGTTCTTCTAAGTCCCCCAAGCTGTCGGGGGGATTCCTCGAAAGTATTTCCCAGGCGCCTGCTTCCACAACTCTCTCTTCTTCTATGTCCAGCATATTGCATCCTGGATCATCCGGGGGGTTGGGGTGCTTCATTGATAACCCCAAGTCAAACTCCACCTTTTTGTTGCCGACGTTAAGGGAAAGCTTCCCCTTCTTCACATCTATTAAAATGCTGGCAGTGGCCATGAAAGGCCGTCCAAGGATGATGGGGGTATACGTATCTTCAGGCATGTCCATAACGACGAATTCCACTGGCACATGCACCCCACTTACGTTGACAGGCAGGTCATCTACAACCCCCACCGGATATTTGACCGATCGGTCTGCAAGCTATAGGGTCATATCGGTGGGCTCCAAGTCGCCCATCCCTATCCTCCTATATAGTGAAAGGGGCATTAAACTGACGCTCGCTCCAAGATCGACGAGCGCGCAATGGATCTTTACCTCCCCGATCGCACAAGGGATAGAGAAGCTCCCCGGGTCTTTAAGCTTAGGCGGATTTGCTCTCTGAATGAGAGCGCTGCATTCCGCCGTTAATATGACCTTCTCCTTTCTGGACCCTCTTATCACCAAATCCTTTAAAAGTTTTACGTAGGAGGGAATCGTCGCGATAGCTTCGAGGAAGGCGATTTGCAAGCTTAGATCCTTGACCATGGCAAAGAATTTGCCGTACTTTTCGTCTATGTAGCGACCGGTTCTTATCGATGATATTATCTGTATTTCTCTTCTGATAATTTTTGCACGTATCCGTATTAGGCGTATCCGTCCCCGTGCACGTGCCAATTTTTCCTTGTTAATTATTCCTATCATTATATTAAGCTATTTAGTTAATTTATTACTATTGTTATTATTATTATTATTATTATTATTATTTTAAGTATATTATTAATTCAAGCTTTCAAAATTTGAATTCGAATTCTGAATCTTCTAATGGTCAAATGAGGATTGCCTTATTTGGACCCTTTTAAACCTCCTAATAAATTATTTTTCCCTAATATAACCTATTCATTAATACCCCATTAACATTTCAACTCTTAATTATTTTTTTCTTCAAATTATTTCCCTCGCTGACCCTACCCTACCATGGCCGACCCCCCCTCATTCATGCATGGCCTGTTACAAAAAAAAGGAAGAAACAAAGGCTTTAAAAACCCAAGCCTAAGACCTAAGGCAACCCCATTCACGTGTTCACCAATACCCCTAGGCTAACTCTTTCACAGGCCAATGTTTTGTTCATGCTGCCTTTTGTAAACCCTAAGACTAAAGACCTAAGGCCTATAGGCACATGACACTATATTCAAATGAATGAACCTATAAACAAAAACCCCTAGGTCCCAACCTCACGTGCACTTGCCTATGCTTTATAAGAGAATGACCTAGGGCTACAACCCCTACACGCAGTCGCCTGTGCATTTCTCCTCTCCACGCATAGGCTAGCCCTATATTTTGTTAGCTTTATAATAAAACCCTAAACATCAACATCACCCTATATAAATAAACCCCTAGCTAATAAAAAAAGAGAAAACCCTAACCGACTCACAGCCGCCAGCCCCTAGACATTCTCACACACATCTCTAGGCCGGGTTCCTCCTCCTCTTCTTCACTTCATCCCCTACGCCTGCTCCTCTCCCCACAGAGCCACGACAGCCCCCCTCCCCCCCCCCCCCCCACAGGCCGGCCTCCTTCTCCATCTACATCACCAGCCCGCCGAGATCCCCCTCACAAGGCCGCAGCCTCCATCTCCTCCCCACGGCCTGCACCACCTTATCTCCGCAGCCACGGCCACACCAAGCCCCCACAACCCAGGTCTATCCCTCTCCTCCTTCTCCTTCATACGCAAAGCTCCCAAAACTGCCAGCTTCATCTCCAGCGACTCCATCCACGCGCCAACAGGCTGTAATTCCCCTCCTACGTGCAACAGTCACGCCGTAGCACCCCACGCTGATCAGGACAGTCGCTGACGTCTCCACGCGTGACGACGGCAGTTTTTCGACACTCGACGCTCGCTGTTTTGGAGTTTCACGCGTCGACACTGCCCGTTGACGTCATCTGATCCCTCGCTACACTTCAGGTCAGTAGATCTACCCTTTAATAACTCATAACCCCCACCGTAAAGTAGAGAAACCTAATAAAACCGGTTGACTAGACGTCGTAGGGGCTTTTTTTAATCTGACCTGAACAGAAAAACACAATTTCTGATTTTATACTCTACCAAAACAGCGAACCAAACCCTCCACGGCATAGTACTCGTCGAGACGGTTCCAACGACACCAAGAACGTCGAAAACAGGAGAGTATTCGATTTTATATGAATTTTTGAAGTTTCGGAACTTTTGCGTCACTTTTAGTTATAGATGTGTAACTTGAAAACTAGACGTGAAATGACGCATGAAAACGATGCCATGATAAACTGGACGAAAATTGGGATCCAACGGTATATCATACGATATATTCCCATATTAAACACTAAGAGAAAAAAATCATTTCTGTAGCAAGTTGAACAAAAAGGACGTATTCGTCATTATTTGAAATTACGGAAATGGTCGTTCGACCCGTTTCTGCTTTGTAGAACTGCCACCATAATACTTTAATATTGTTAACAGTAAAATTCAGTGAGTCCTGACATGTTTAACAATATGGACATCGTGAAATCGTGCGCCTCGAAGGCGATATCGTGATATCGTGATGTCGTGTGAGTTGACTAGGCCGGCCCGTGTTCTGGCAAACCTTTGGGTGGGATTAGGGTTGAGCGGCCACTAGGCGTATGAAAGGTACTCTCCTCAAGAGCACCACCCGCACGCGGTGGGTTAGCGTCAATCACGGTAAGCCCCCGTGAGAGGAACGACCTTCTCATCACGACCTACAGGTGTGAACCCTAGATTAGAATGCTAACACTTGACATGAAAAACTTGAAACGCTACCTTGGTCATCTTGAAATTGAAATGCTATTGAACTCAGAGTAATCTTAACCTTAATCTTGCAACCGTCTAGAACTGCATGCTAGGATTTCTAGTTTCTGTTTCTATAAATTGCTAAATATTAAATTGCTGCAGTCACTTTTCTTTAATTATTAATGCTTCTAAAATTCATATATCTGTCATATACTTTGCCTTGGGATGCTGACTTTTCTTGCAGACCCTTAGCTGACATACATTCATGTTTGTGGATGTATGTCAGGTTCAGAGCTTGAGTACCAGGAGGACCAATACGAGACGCCAGAGTTGGAGAGTCAGGAGTTCGCACCTGACGCAGTGCCTCTCCCAGCAGAGGACTAGTGGACCCCCAACACTTTACTGCTTTCCTAGTTTTCTTTTCAGTCGTCGTAGTTACTTTCGTGTACGTTCTTTTCATGTTGCTACTTTTAGCCCAGCTGTGGCTTGTTAAACTCTGTGTACGAACATTATTTCTGGATGTGGCTTTATCTTTTCTGGATGTGTTTCTGATTGTTCTGAATGACAGTTGCAAGGACCTCATCTGCGTTTTTATCACAGACGCTTATTAAACTCGAGCTTCACCGCTCCAGTTCAAGAGGACCGCGTAACGCTCTCGCTTCCGGTGTCTTTTGGGAAGCGGGACGTTACAGGTTTTGTTGGTGGCCCATGCAGGTCGTTGCACCTGCGAAATCCAGAACAATGAGAACACTTTCTTAAGCCAACCATCTAAAGTAATCATATACACGGGATTAACTCGGGCTTTCTTTCTCTTTTGCAGGATGTCCGGAAGACGCATCACCCGACACGGAGCCGGAGCCGGAGCTACTGGAGGTGGAGAGGACGACATCCGCCAGATGCTCAGTGTTATGAGAGATATGCTGGAGGTTCAGCATCATCTAGTCCAGCAGGGACGCCAGGCTGTGCCAGCTGCGCCAGCCGCACCAGCTGCACCAGCCCCGGGAGCCAAGCAGTTCAGAGAGATGCGTCCGAAGAGCTTTTCCAGACGAGAGGGCCCACTAGCGGCCGAAGAGTGGTGTCAGAGCACTGAGGATGATTTGGGCCTTGCCTGAATCCATAAAGATGAATGGATGGAGCTTGCCAGGAAGCAATTGACAGATAATGCCCGCAGCTGGTGGACTGCGGAAGAGGCCAGGCTGACCAAGCTGATTTCATGGGATACCTTCGGCAAGAGGTTTGATGCCCAGTACTTTCCCAAGTCGGTGAAGCGGATGATGGAGAGCCGCTTCATCAACCTGGAGCAAGGTACCATGACTGTCGACGAGTACGAGGCGGAGTTTACTATGCTGAGCCGCTATGCCCCTGCTATGGTAAAGGAACCTGAGGACTGTGCACACCGTTTCCTACAGGGCTTGGACCTGGACATCCAGAGTGTGCTGTCCGGGAATACTTTTTCTACTCATGAGGATGTCCTGGTGGCTGCAAAGAATCAGGAGCACGTCGCCAATCTGAAGAAGGCCCGACAGGCGGGCAAGCGCCCGATGGAGATGCTGAGGAGTGCACCTAGGCCCGGTGTACGTCCAGTCCAGACCACCCAGTTCAAGAGGCCAGCTGCACCTGTTTTCAACCGAGCTGAGCTGACTTCCCTTTTCTGTGGCAAGCTTGGCCATGTGAAGAAGGACTGCAGAAGGATGCTGAATCAGTGTTTGGTTTGTGGATCTTCTACCCATGTTGCGAGGGACTGCCCCAAAGGCACTCGACCTATGCCTCCTGGAGCATCTGGACTTGTTCAGCGGACAGTGCCTACACCTGGAGCTACTCAGAGACCAGTGCCTACACCTGGACAGCGAGGACCACCTCTGGTACCACAAAAGCAAGCCTTTCAGCAGGCCAACCCCCCGGTGCGTCGAGCTTACACTATGACAGCCGTTGAGGCTGAGGCCATTGACGACGTGATTGCAGGTAACTCCTAAACTAGTCTTTCCTTTTATATATATATTTGTTTGCTTAGTTAGTTTCCTTGTTTGATTTAGTTGCATGTTTCCTTAGGTGTTATCCTAGTTTCTTCTCACCCAGCCTTTACTCTGTTCGACTCTGGAGCTTTCATGTGCATCCTGTCACGGAAGTTCGTAGTCGAACACTCGATACCCACCTACACACTTCCCAAGTGTTGGAACATCACGACTGGGAATGGTGTAGTAAAGGTTGCGCTTGGTTGTCGACCTTGCCCATTGGTGGTTAGTGGACACGAATTGTATGCAGATTTCATCGTCCACGACCTACCCAATTTCGATGCAATTCTCGGCATTGACTGGTTAGGAAGCTTCTATGCCACGATCGACTATCATCAGAAGAAAGTGGTGTTTGAAATTCCTGGCCACCCAGTGTTTGAGTTCGTCAGCGGAGGACGTTCGCTTGGACCTGTCAAGTTTCGGGCCCAGCCGTACAGATTGACAGTTGCATCTATGATAGCAGAGCCGGAGAAGTCAGCTGTAGTACGAGACTTCAAGGATGTCTTCCCTAAGGACATTTCCGGTTTGCCGCCTGATCGAGCATTGGAGTTTAGCATTGATCTGATGCCAGGAGCTCAACCGATTTCTAAGGCGTCGTACCGTATGGCTCCAGCTTAGCTAGAAGAGCTGAGGAAGCAGTTGGACGAGCTGCTACAGAAGGGTTTTATTCATCCCAGCGTGTCTCCCTGGGGTGCACCCGTCTTGCTGGTGAAGAAGAAAGACGGATCGAGGAGGATGTGTATCGACTATCGGGAGCTGAATCTGATCACTGTGAAGAACAAGTACCCGCTGCCCCGTATTGATGATATCTTCGATCAGCTTGGTGGATCGAAGGTGTTTTCGAAGCTGGATCTTCGGAGCGGATACCACCAAGTCAGAGTCAAGAAGGATGACGTGCCCAAGACAGCTTTTCGGACCAAGTACGGGCACTACGAGTTTGTTGTCATGCCGTTCGGTGTGACCAACGCTCCTGCTGTGTTCATGAATCTTATGAACCTCATCTTTTACGACTTCCTGGACAAGTTCGTAGTGATCTTTATAGATGACATCCTGGTGTACTCGAGGAGCGAGGAAGAGCATGCAGAACACTTGAGATTGGTGTTGGAGACGCTCCGCCATCATCGACTATATGCCAAGTATAGCAAATGCGAATTCTGGCTGGACAGAGTTGCATTTCTTGGACATGTAGTATCAGGAGCCGACATCTCAGTGGATCCAGAGAAGGTCAGAGCGGTCAGTGAATGGCCTACACCGCGATCGGCTTCGGACATCAGAAGTTTCCTCGGATTGGCTGGCTACTACCGCAGATTTATCAAGGACTTCTCGAGGAAAGCTGAGCCGATGACGAGATCGACGCGGAAGGATGTCAAGTTCAGTTGGTCAGATTCTTGCGAGCAGGCTTTTTCTACTTTGAAGGAGAGACTGACGACTGCACCAGTCTTGGCTATTCCGAACAGAAGCGGAGGCTTTGAGATTTTCTGTGATGCATCTGGCAAGGGACTTGGTTGTGTTCTGCACCAGCACAACCATGTTGTCGCTTATGCTTCGCGACAGTTGAAGGTCCATGAGAAGAACTATCTGACCCATAATTTGGAACTCGCCGCTGTCATATTCACGCTGAAGATTTGGCGTCATTTCTTATTGAGTGAGAAAGTGAAGATATTCACCGATCATAAAAGTTTGAAATACATATTTACTCAGAAGGAGCTGAATATGAGACATCGCAGATGGTTGGAGTTGATGGCAGACTACGACATCGACCTTCAGTATCACCCAGGGAAGGTGAATGTCATACCGGACGCTTTGAGCCGACTGCCAGAGGTGATGATTCTCACAGCTCAGTGGAGATTACAGCAGGATCTGCGAGAGATGGATGTTGAAGCTGTTCTTCCGGGAGCCACTTCGTCGTTGATGAAAATGCAGATTCAGTCGACGATTGTTGATCGGATCAAGAGTGCTCAAGCTGGTGATGCTAAGTTGGTGAAGATCAGAGAGCAAGTCGAAGCCGGACTCCGGACAAATTTTCTGATTCACGAGGATGGATCTTAGAGGTATGGCAGTAGGATCTGCGTGCCTGCAGGAGATATCAGAGAAGAATCGATGAATGAGGCTCACAGTTCGCCTTATTCCATTCATCCTGGAGGTATGAAGATGTACAAGGATCTTCGTCAGAATTTCTGGTGGCATGGTATGATGAGAAGTGTGGCACGGTCGCCAAATGCCTGGTGTGTCAGCAGGTGAAGGATGAACATCATCGCACCGCCAGACTACTACAGCCCCTGCCTATCCCGGAGCGGAAATGGTAGCACATCATGATGGACTTCGTGACTGGCTTACCTCGGAGCACCAAGCTGAATGACGCAATCTGGGTCATCGTCGATCGACTGACCAAGACTGTGCACTTCATACCATTCCGAGTAGGACAATCCACGGAGATACTGGCAAGGAAATATATGGAGGTAATGAACCAACTCACCCTTTCGTATTTCCTTCTAGTACGAGTTGTGACGTGAAATATGTTGTATAGGAGATAGTGCGCTTGCATGGAGTCCCTGTAAGCATCGTATCTGATCGTGATACGAGGTTCACATCTCAGTTCTGGAAGAGTCTGCAGACCAATCTTGGTACCAGTCTGAAGTTCAACACTGCGTATCACCCGCAGACGGATGGCCAATCAGAGTGGACCATTCAGATCTTGGAAGATATGCTGAGAGCTTGCATGCTAGATTTCAAGGGTTCGTGGGAGGATCATCTACACCTGGTGGAGTTCTCTTACAACAACAGTTATCAGGCAAGCATTGGCATGGCGCCATTTGCTGCTCTGTACGGGAGGAAGTGTCGTTCTCCCCTGAGCTGAGACGACGTTGGAGATAGAGAGTTGTTGGGACCGGAGTTGATTGTCGAAGCTGTGGACATTATTCGAGATATCAGGGACAAGCTTCGGATTGCTCAGGACCGTTATAAGCATTGGGCTGATGCTAAACGGCGACCTCTGGAGTTTCAGCCGGGAGACCATGTTTTCCTGAAGATCTCCCCGAATCGAGGAGTGATTCGCTTTGGGAAACGTGGTAAGCTCAGCCCGAGATACATCGAACCCTTCGATGTTCTGGAGAGAGTTGGCGAGGTAGCCTACCGATTAGCCTTGCCACCATCTTTGGAGGGTGTTCACGATGTCTTCCATGTGTCTCAGCTTCGTCGGTACATCAGCGATCCATCTCACGTTGTGGACTACTCTGAGATCACAGTTCGTCCAGATCTGACGTATGACCAGCAGCTAGTGCAGATTCTTGACAGACGACAGAAGACACTCCGGAACAAGACTGTCGATCTTGTTAGGGTGATGTGGCGACACGGCTCGCCAGGGGAGTCTACCTGGGAGAGAGAAGATGAGATGAGAGAGCGTTACCCCCACCTTTTCCCTGACCATTGATTGTTAGGAATTTCGAGGGTGGAATTTTCTTTAAGGTGGGTAGGATGTAACGACCGGTTCTTATCGGTGATATTATTTGTATTTCTCTTCTGATAATTTTTCGCCCGTATCCGTATTAGGCGTATCCGTCCCCGTGCACGTGCAAATTTTTCCTTGTTAATTATTCCTATCATTATATTAAGCTATTTAGTTAATTTATTGCTATTTTTATTATTATTATTATTATTATTATTATTATTATAAGTATATTATTAATTCAAGCTTTCAAAATTCGAATTCGAATTCTGAATCTTCTAATGGTCAAATGAGGATTGCCTTATTTGGACCCTTTTAAACCTCCTAATAAATTATTTTTCCCTAATATAACCTATTCATTAATACCCCATTAACATTTCAACTCTTAATTATTTTTTTCTTCAAATTATTTCCCTAGCTGACCCTACCCTACCATGGCCGACCCCCCTCATTCACGCATGGCCTGTTACAAAAAAAAGGAAGAAACAAAGGCTTAAAAACCCCAAGCCTAAGACCTAAGGCAACCCCATTCACGTGTTCACCAATACCCCTAGGCTAACTCTTTCACAGGCCAATGTTTTGTTCATGCTGCCTTTTGTAAACCCTAAGACTAAAGACCTAAGGCCTATAGGCACAGGACCCTATATTCAAATGAATGAACCTATAAACAAAAACCCCTAGGTCCCAACCTCACGTGCACTTGCCTATGCTTTATAAGAGAATGACCTATGGCTACAACCCCTACACGCAGCCGCCTGTGCATTTCTCCTCTCCACGCATAGGCTAGACCTATCTTTTGTTAGCTTTATAATAAAACTCTAAACATCAACAGCACCCTATATAAATAAACCCCTAGCTAATAAAAAAAGAGAAACCTCTAACCTGCTCACAGCCACCAGCCCCTAGACATTCTCGCGCACATCTCCAGGCCGAGTTCCTCCTCCTCTTCTTCACTTCATCCCATACGCCTGCTCCTCTCCCCACAGAGCCGCAACACCCCCCCCCCCCCCACAGGCCGCCCTCCTTCTCCATCTACATCACCAGCCCGCCGAGATCCCCCTCACAAGGCCGCAGCCTCCATCTCATCCACACAGCCTGCACCACCTTATCTCTGCAGCCACGGCCACACCAAGCCCCCACAACCCAGGTCTCTCCCTCTCCTCCTTCTCCTTCCCACGTAAAGCTCCCAAAACCGCCAGCTTCATCTCCAGCAACTCCATCCATGCGCCAACAGGCCGCAGTTCCCCTCCTACGCGCAACAGTCACGCCGTAGCACCCCACGCTGATCAGGACAACCGCTGCCGCCTCCACGCGTGACGACGGCAGTTTTCCGACACTCGACGCTCGCTGTTTTAGAGTTTCACGCGTCGACACTGCCCGTTGACGTCATCCGATCCCTCGCTACACTTCAGGTCAGTAGATCTACCCTTTAATGACTCATAACCCCCACCGTAAAGTAGAGAAACCTAATAAAGCCGGTTGATTAGACGTCGTGAACTAACACTTTGTGAGCGCAGTTATGGAGATCGTCGCCAAATTCATATGAATATCAATTACGACGTCTCAAGACTTCTCAAAGCGCGTGATCGTATGCCTAAAGCTTCGTTGAAGCTTATGGACCAATTTAGAAGTCATGAAGATTCGATTGAAGCTATTGAAGACGGTATCGTCAAGTTTTATTTATAGTCTTTAAGCTTCTTTCGTAGAATGTTAAGCCTTGAGTAGGTCTTACGGTTTAAATCTTCATAACGCTCATATCTTAGCTCTAGGATCTTAGTTGAAGTCCATACAATCTTCCCCGAAGCATCGCGCTTCGATTCGGGACTTCTTGTGCATGTTAGTTGGTTCAAGAAGAAGAACTGACCGACTAGATGGTGATCTAGTCGGTCGGTAAAGCTTCTTGGACCGACTAGTTTCAGTCAGTCTTTTCCAAGCTAGTTACTGTTTATCATTAGTCGGTCTGTGTTCATTGATCGACCGACTAGTTGATGAACTAGTCGGTCAACTTTCCTTCTTGGACCGACTAGTTGAGTTTTACTGTACATGCCAATTTTCACTTGACTTACTGTTTATCGTTAGTCGGTCTATGCTCATTTGGCGACCGACTAGTTGATGAACTAGTCGGTCAACATTTGTTCTTGGACCGACTAAGTCAATTTGTGCTCAGACTTCAGTTTTATCTGTTAGTCGGTCTCAGTTGAGTAACCGACCGACTAGTTGTGAAACTAGTCGGTCAGCTACTCTTCTTGGACCGACTAGTTCCTTTTGTCTGTGCTTTGACCTTTTCTCTGTTCACTCATTAGTCGGTATACGTTGATTGACCGACCGACTAGTTGATGAACTAGTCGGTCGGTAGTTGTTCTTTGACCGACTAGTTGAGTTCAGAAAAGAGCCGTTGGAGCATTAATTGAAACGTTTTTCTTTCTCTCTCTCCTCTATCCTATAAATACTTGATGGGCTTCATTCATTGCAGTCAAGGCTGATATTATTGCAAGTTTAGAGATCAAGAGAAATCATTCCAAGCTCATTCAAAGCTCTTTCATTCCATTCAATAATCTCTCCCCACTCTTACTTCCAAAGAGAGATTCATTGAGTGTTGTTACGCCTATTTGGCCGAGACCCGTAAAGCACGAGCCCAGGAGCCCGACTACTGGTCAAAAGCCCATCTGCGTCCTCAAAGCCCATTCGACAAAGGCCCTACAAGGGACCTTCTCGAACGCCGATCCGACCCGGCCCCAATAACCCGTTGGTCGCTCGCCCACTCCTGCGAAAACCACTCCCCCGGACGCGCGACCACTAAATAGCGATAATGGGGAGGTGCTGGCAGGGCGGAGAGAGCGGCGGCAAGGGGGGACTGATGGGGCACGATCAATGGCGGACGTGGGACGTGGGTCAGAGGCGATCACGCCGGGGCTCTACAAAAGGGGCAGGAAGACGACGAAGAAAGGGACCGCATCTCAGGTAACAAAACCTAAGGTACTCCATCAACGACCTCGTTCCCCCAATTCATCTCCTCCCTCCCCCGCTCGCGCCGAGAGACGCCGTTACGATCTCCTCACGAGTCGGACCGTCTCCGCCGGGCCTCCTTTCTCAGATCTCTATCTGACTTAGGCATCGGAGGGGATTTGGCCGGAACCAAGGTCCGGCCCCCTGACGAGCGTTCTTGTCTGCGCAGGTGGACAACAGATCAACGGGCCGAGGCTACCCCTCGCCCCTCTCCGACCACACGATCAACCGGACAGTGAGGCTTCCCCTCACCGTCAGCCTGTCGTGGCCGAGCACGTCCTACCGAGGCCAAGCGTCCTAATCGGGTTCGAGACCCTCCCTCGCCACCCGTCGGCCGTGCGTCTTCCCGGGCGACTGAGGCTTCCCCTCGTCCCCCTTCCATTGGCGACTGAGGCTTCCCCTCGTCCCCCTTCCAGCCGAGGCCGAGCACACCTGTCCGAGGCCGAGCGTCTCAACCTGGGCCGAGGCTTCCCCTCGCCCCTTCTGCACCGATTCGAAGCCCCCGAGGGACCCAAAGCGGGCCCCTTGACCACGCTGACCGGGGTTCTCCACGGTCAACGCTTTGTAGTGAGAAAACACTCTGAAACATCTGGCGCCGTCTGTGGGAACCGAAGATCATCCCACGAAGCAGAAAACCACACCAACAATGGCACGGGCCAGCAATGGAAGGAAGCGCATGACCCCCATCCCAGAGGAGGGGAATGGCGCATCTAATGGCAACCCCGAGGACACGCATGTCGACGGCCACCCCGCCCACTCAATCGAAGAGACCGGCGGCTCAGAACTAGCCACACAGGGACAGCTCCGTGCCCTGGCTCAGGAGACCAACGTGAGCCTCCAGACGTTGGTCGCGACAGTACAGCAGCTTGTCGGCCGCGCGCCGCCCGACGGGGGCGCGCTGAACGATAGCCACCAATGGGCGGGGGGTCCCCCGCACTTACGGTCCGCGGTGGTCGACGACCACGGGACCCGGAAACCGAACACAGAGCGTCGGTTCACGCGATCCGGCTCCCGTCAGGCGAGGTCACGTGCCTCCTCGCCCCATCGTGAAAGGAGCCGGAGAGAGACCGAAGGGACGAATGGCGAATCGATGACGGCATCGTCTCGTCGATCACGGTCGTCCCACCGCAGGAGAAGCGAACGACACCAATCAAGAGACCGATCACGGCGGAGCAGGAGCTCCCGCAGGAGGAGTCGGGAGCGTCGGGTCAGCCCGACCCCCAGCGTGGCGAAGGCTGCGGAGCCAGCCCCACCGGCGCCGGTGCTACCTCCACCCCCGCTCGAGCCGGAGACAGGCGAATACCGCATCCCCGGAGGCATCCATGGGGACCGGTGCCCCTTATCGCGGAGAATAACCGACGCCCGAGTCCCTTCTTGATTCAGGATCCCGGTGCTGGGAAAGTACGACGGAATAGGAGACCCGGCACACCACGTGATGGATTACGAGGGGGACATGGCCTTCCAGGGAGCTGACGATGACCTGCTCTGCCGGGGCTTCTATTCAACTCTCAGGGGAGCAGCGAGGATCTGGTACCACAGCCTGCCCGGCCGCTCCATCGACAGTTTCGAGCAACTCGCCCAGTTGTTCTGCAAACAGTTCATGGCGGGGAGGCTGATCAAACCTAGTGCTGAACATCTGTTCAACATAGTGCAAGGCCCGGCCGAGCCACTCCGACAGTTCATGCGCCGCTTCAATGCGGAAAGGCTGAACGTGAACAACCCACCCGACCTGGTGGTCCAGACGGCTCTTAAGAAAGGGCTTCGCCACAGGGGCCTCAAGAAGTCCCTACACACCGACCCCCCAAAGGACCTCCCCGGGATCATGGCAAGGGCCGAACGCTTCATGCTGACTGAGGAGGCCTTGGCCGAGGATGCAGGAAAAACCGCTCGAGGGACCAAGCGTGGCGACGACGGACGAGCTAGCCCCGAAGGGTACCGGACCGAGAAGAGGCAGAGGAACAGGAAGCGGGGAGAAAGCACGAGGGATACCACCCCAGACGCCATCCTCGCCCAAGTACAGAAGGAAGAGCGAGCTGATCGCCCTCCACCGAAGGCTAAAAGAGGCAGGAAGAACCGGGAGAAGTACTGTAAGTACCATAAGGACGATGGCCATGACACAGAAGATTGCTGGCATCTGAAGAAAGACATTGAGAAGCTGATGAGCCGAGGGCACGCCAGGAATCAGGCCGACGAACCGGCCTACGGAGAAGGGACCTCCACGCAGCCGGATAAGGGGAAGAAGATCAACGCCATCCAAGGCCCCCTCCGCATCATAGAGTGAGCAGGCAACGACTCTTCCCCCGGCGACAGCCTAGTATGAGGGAGTTATCCAGTTTTACAGCCCTCTGTTTAGCTTCATTTCCTTTTTTCCGTTTCCTCCAAGTGTACCGGTCCGACAGGACTCATGAGAGTACAAACGCAATCTTTTTATTGTCTTTACTTAAAATCCCGACGGAGTTGACGTGTCGCCAATTACGCAAAAGGCCGGGGACCGCCGCCTCACTGGAGGAGGAAGAGGAGCTTTGCCCTCGCCGACCGTCTCCGGCACTCATAAGTCTGGGGGCAATTCCCCCAGCAGACGCGGACGCTGACCGGTCCTAAGCCGAGGAGCTTTGCCCTCGCCGACCGACTCCAGTGCTCATAAGTCTGGGGGCAATTCCCCCAGCAGGCACGGGCGCTGACCGGTCCTAAGCCGAGGAGCTTTGCCCTCGCCGACCGACTCCAGAGCTCATAAGTCTGGGGGGCAATTCCCCCAGCAGACACCGACACCGACCGGTCCTAAGCCGAGGAGCTTTCCCCTCGCCGACCGACGCCAGCGCTCATGAGTCAGGGGGCAATTCCCCCAGCAGGCACGGACGCCGATCGGTCCTAAGCCGAGGAGCTTTCCCCTCGCCGACCGACCCCTGCGCCCATAAGTCCGGAGAGAATCCCCAACGCCAGTTTTCGTCCATTCCCAAGCCAAGAACAAGGCAACAACGCAAAGTACACAAGAATTCCAAGTAAGTCGATTTCATTTATAATAGTTAACCCGAGTACAAAAATGCGTCTTATTTACAGGAGATCAAGGCGAAGGGAACACCCTACAAACAGTCTACTCACGACAAATGACAGAGTTCAGATCGACACCGACAAAGCAAAATTGGTTGACAAAAGACCCAGAGTAGGTGACCCAAGCTAACGGCCATGCAACCAGCAATTGTTGGCCGCGGGGCTGAAGGAGATGGCGGGGGCCGGGGATCCATTTCAAGTAGACTGGCCCAAAGCGAAGCGGATGCTTAAAAATTTGAGGATAAGGCTGGGAGGGACTGCTTAAGGAGCCCGAGCTCGGGAGGACACATCCTCGGGCACTTCGCCCTGCTCGGAGCGAGGGGACTCGACTGGCGGAGGAGCTTGCCGGACACGTTCCGCGCATTCCCGGAAGGAAGACTGGACGACTTCGACGATCCGGGGGGCGATGATGTCTATATACTTACCGAAGGCCCCCCTGAGAACCTCGAAGATCTCCTTCCCCAGGGTCTCGACGACGCCCTTCTCCACCTCCTCCGCCAGCCGCATTACCTGACGCCGGTCCGACAGTTCCCTCTGAAGCTCCTCCCTCTCCAGACGGAACGACTCCGCCGCTTCCTCAGCCGACTGATGAGCATCCCCTAGCTTTCCCTCGAGGTCACCCACTTGTCCCTCCAACGTAGCCACACGGAGGGCTAGGCGCCGAGACTCCATCTGGGCCTCCATCATGGCCACCTCGGCCGCCCCGGCCCACTCCTGAGCCCTCATGGAGGACTCCTCCAACTCCCTCAAGCGGACGGCTCGACACTGCAACTCCACAGCGAGCGCTGAACCCTGAAGAGACGAGGCATAGGCTAAGAAGAGGATAAAGAGAAAGAGAGGATAGCAAGATAACCGAACCTGTTGGAGGATCCAGACCAAGGAATCCGACATCTTGTCGGCCAGGATCTTCTTGAGGAGGCTGCGGTCCCGGGGAGGGACGGAGACCTCGGCGACCTGCTGGGCCACGGCTCGGTCAGCAAACATCGAACTCCCAGGGACGACAATCGAAGCCAAGTCGCTCGCCAACAAGGCCCCGACCCCTGGTGATACGGGCGAAGACGCTGTGAGGGGGGTGGCTGGCGAAGCTATCGAAGGATCCCCGGCAGTCGCCACGGGAAGCGCGGAACCCGCCGGGCCGGAGGGATCCACGTCCTCCTTCCTCTTCTTTCCCCCGTGGAGCTCCGAAGGCGCCGGAGGAGAACGCTTCCGCCTCGCACCATCCTCACCCCCCGGAAGGGGATCGCCAGAAGAAGAGGCGGGAGGCGCGGCCGCCACCTTACCCACGGCAGGCTCGGCTCGGCACACCTCCTCCTCAATGGTCCTCCGAGGCGCCCTTCCAGAGGTACTACCTCGGCTCCGAGCGGCTCCACGACGGATCAGCTCGTCAACGTCACGGATGAATTCGCGGCCAGCCATCCCTGCAAAGGAGACCGAAATCAGGATGAGTCATAGGGCGATCCGGGGATGAAAAAGCGACCTACCCGGAGACCACAAGACGGCCTTCAAGAGTAGGTCGTCCAGCAAAGACCAAATGGACTTCGTTTCCAAAGGAAGAGCCAACAGAAGCGCAGCGGCTGCCCGGTCGGTGTCTGAGAGAACTAACGACGGGCGAGAATGGACAGAACTGCCCCAGCTTGTCAGAATCTGGGCCTCGCCCAAGAAGACCACGAAGACATAATCCAAGTTCCAATCCCCTGACCAGCGGGGTAACCCGATCAGGCATTCCCTCCTCGAACGAGCTCGGAGTAGCAGCCATGACCCCGGACCGACCGTCTGGGCCTGGTAAAAGTAGAAGAGAAGGGGGAGAGTCGGCTCCAGACCACGGGTACAGCAGAGCGTTACGAAGCCCGTCAGTACCGCGATCGAACACGGGGTGAACTGACACAGGGACACTGTGAAATGTTCCATGACCTGGATGAAGAAGGGATGGAGCGGGAAGCGAAGACCCAGGCGGAACATCTCGACGTAGACGCCGACCTCATTGCTCCTCGGAAGGCAAATCCGCTCGTCGACAAATGGAACCCGAACCTCGTATGGGAAGCAGAGATATCTTTCCCGGATCTCCGCGGCCACCGAAGGAGGGGTCCTCGACGGCGTACGGAGGACAACCGGGGGCACATTAAGCCGTACGGCAGCCAACGCCACGTCATCACGGGCGTAGTCTGGAAAAAGTTTCTCCCTCCCCTTATCTTGAAGAGAACGACTCCCGGCGGGGGAACCAGACTCCCCTAGCCGGGGTTCGCCCCGCCCGGACTCCGGAGGACCCCTCGTCCTCCGGCCAGAACCGCCAATCCTAAGAGCAGCCATAGGATGAAAGCAAGAGAGGAATTACCTATTTTCAACTATTTTGGAGAGGACAAGGAAGCGAAGGCGACGGGGAACTCCGGGTTGCTGAAGGCTCTGAATACCGGGAGGAGCGAAGAAGAAGTGGAGATCAACACAACTGGGGATCTTATATGCCAGGGGAGAATTCGAAGCGCCTGACAAGAATGCGTGGCGAGGCTCGAAGAGTCGGCGGCGTTCCGAAACTGGCGCCAGTTGAAGACCAATCGATCCGCCTCATCATGACCTGCATTTATGGCCTCGCCTCGATTGAAGCGCCGCTCGGAATCCCAGGAGACATAACGGGTGATCTGAGCGAGCCGAGGCTGATCGACCCCACCAATGGCGGCTCACAAACCCTTCGGCTTCTCGAACTTAAGGCGACTACGCGAGCGGCGAGGATAAGCTTGCCGCTACACGTGGCAGCATCTGAAGGCCGACGGCGCTTCGGAACCCGCGCCTTAAAAACATCGAACGGGCCAACTCATGATGACGACTAATAAATGAGTCGGCATCGACTGGCGAGCTCGTCACAATCGGCAGTGGTCACATCGGCCGAGCCGAACCGGCCAAGGCCGATCAACCCGACCGATGGGGGCAATTGTTACGCCTATTTGGCCGAGACCCGTAAAGCACGAGCCCAGGAGCCCGACTACTGGTCAAAAGCCCATCTGCGTCCTCAAAGCCCATTCGACAAAGGCCCTACAAGGGACCTTCTCGAACGCCGATCCGACCCGGCCCCAATAACCCGTTGGTCGCTCGCCCACTCCTGCGAAAACCACTCCCCCGGACGCGCGACCACTAAATAGCGATAATGGGGAGGTGCTGGCAGGGCGGAGAGAGCGGCGGCAAGGGGGGACTGATGGGGCACGATCAATGGCGGACGTGGGACGTGGGTCAGAGGCGATCACGCCGGGGCTCTACAAAAGGGCCAGGAAGACGACGAAGAAAGGGACCGCATCTCAGGTAACAAAACCTAAGGTACTCCATCAACGACCTCGTTCCCCCAATTCATCTCCTCCCTCCCCCGCTCGTGCCGAGAGACGCCGTTACGATCTCCTCACGAGTCGGACCGTCTCCGCCGGACCTCCTTTCTCAGATCTCTATCTGACTTAGGCATCGGAGGGGATTTGGCCGGAACCAAGGTCCGGCCCCCTGACGAGCGTTCTCGTCTGCGCAGGTGGACAACAAATCAACGGGCCGAGGCTACCCCTCGCCCCTCTCCGACCACACGATCAACCGGACAGTGAGGCTTCCCCTCACCGTCAGCCTGCCGTGGCCGAGCACGTCCTACCGAGGCCGAGCGTCCTAATCGGGTTCGAGACCCTCCCTCGCCACCCGTCGGCCGTGCGTCTTCCCGGGCGACTGAGGCTTCCCCTCGTCCCCCTTCCATTGGCGACTGAGGCTTCCCCTCGTCCCCCTTCCAGCCGAGGCCGAGCACACCTGTCCGAGGCCGAGCGTCTCAACCTGGGCCGAGGCTTCCCCTCGCCCCTTCTGCACCGATTCGAAGCCCCCGAGGGACCCAAAGCGGGCCCCTTGACCACGCTGATCGGGTTCTCCACGGTCAACGCTTTGTAGTGAGAAAACACTCTGAAACAAGTGTGAAGCCTTCCAAGCCAAGTGCTTGATTCTAGGTCACCAACATCGCCATAGCTCTCCATCGCTGATCTACATCTTGGAGCTAGGGTTTGGTACCACTTCTTCTTCCTCAAAATCATCTTTGCCCTAATTCGTAAGCACTACTCAAGGGATAGGTATTTTGTCGGTAAGAAGTTTCTTATTTCATTTCAATTTCAATTGTAAGTTTCACTCTCGGTTGTGAGAGTGTGGTTGTGATCCCGGGTTGTGGAAGTCACAAATTACTTTGTGTATGATTTGACTTGTGGAGGTTTTTCACAAGTATTTCATAGTGGAAATCTTGAGTTAGGGTTTCTAACTCAAGTATCCGGAGGGGATCCGGGTGGTTGGGACGTAGGATCACCGGGAATAAGTCGGGGAGACTTGGGTGGATCCGAACCCAGTAATATCGTTGTTTGCGATTCTTTCTTTGTTGTCTAACATTTACATTTCCGCATTTTTCGCATTGTTTGGTAGAGTTTGCAAGTAATTAGGAATTAGCCTCTTAATTATTTTAAAGTACTATTCACCCCCCCTCTAGTACTTGTGCAGTAGCTTAGCAGGGCATTACATTTGGTATCAGAGCCAAGTTTATAGTTATGTGTGCCAACGACAACAAGACCGTTCGTCCACCTTCCGGCTATAGCACCTTCAGGAACCGTGAAGGAGCGTCTTCGGTGATAGAAGGACATTCCTCAACGAGGCCTCCATTCTTCAACGGTACCAACTACGGGTACTGGAAATGTCGGATGGAAACTTTCCTCCGGAGTGCATCTCTATGGAGGGCCACGATGAAGGAATACGTCGAGCCTACCGAAGAAGACTTTGAGAAGTGGACTCCCGCGGAGGTCGCCGCGGAGGTGAGCAATGCCAAGACAATGAACGCCTTGCAATGCGCCTTGGAACCCGAGGATTTCAATAAGATATGCACATGTAAGAGTGCATATCAAATATGGAATTCCCTCCTCATATTACATGAAGGGACTAGTAGGGTGAGAGACTCTAAACTCGTGGTAGTTAATAGAGATTACGAGTTGTTTCATATGATACAGGGTGAGAAGATGAAGGAGTACTACGCTCACTTCGTCGACATCACAAACGAGTTGGAGGCTCTCGGCAAAACCTACACCCAAAAGGAGAAAGTCTCGAAGATCATCGATGGACTTCCTTCTAGTTGGGAGAAACGGACCTTCGCCATCGAGGAAGGTAATGACATGAAAACCTATACCGTTGTTCAACTAATGGGTACTTTAATGTCATACGAGGTTCGCAAGGATAGCAAGCTTAAGTTGCAGGACAAGATGAAGTCCTATCTAAAGCAAGACGAGCCAAAGAAGAAGGCTATTGCTTTCAAGGCCGCTCCATCAACTTCCACATCAACCGATGATGAAGACTCGGAAAACGAGTTGGACTTGGAGTCCATGGCACTCATGGCCAAGAAGTTCAACCGTTTCTTCCGAAAAGGTAACTATAAGAACAAAGCTAAATTTGGTTCTTCTAACGCCTCCTCCTCTCCTTTGTGTTTCAAGTGCAATAAGCTAGGACACATGAAAGCGGAGTGTCCTCTAAATAAGCAAAAGGAGAAGTGGAAGGCGCCGAAATTCGATAAGTCCAAGAAGTACAAAAAGGGGTACAAAAAGGGACTTGTCGGAGCAACATTCACCGACTCCGAGGATTCCTCAAGCGGAGAGTCGGACGATGAGCAAGTGGAGCAAGCACACATGTGCTTCATGGCAAGAGAGGAGCATGATCAAGGATCTTCCTCCTCCGATGATAGCGACAACGAAGGCGATGAGGTAACCATGGATGACCTTAGGAATGCTAATTCTCAATTGTGGTCTAAGTATACTAAATTAGTAAATAGGTATACTAAAGTAAAAGATGATTTAGCTAGCATCCAAACCTCGCCTAAAACTATCATCACCAACAACGACACCGTTGTTGAAGAGTTGAAGAATGAGATTGTTAATCTCAAGACTCAACTTGAACATGTTAGCATTGAGGATCCGGAAGAACATAAGATAGAGGATTTGACTTCTCAAAACTCGACTTTGAGTATTGAGAATGAAAGTCTTAAATCTCGTGTTTATGTGCTCACATCGCAAGTATCCACTTTGGATACTTCTTTGCGTTCTCTCACCGAGAAATATGAGAACGCATTAGGCCGAATCAATGAATTCAATAAGGGTAAGGGCCATTTGGATAATATCCTAAGTGTCTTACCTCCGGTCAATCACCATGTTGGTTTGGGGTATACTTTGGGAAAGTCATCCAAGTAGGCCACTACTTTTGTTAGGCCAACTTCCGATGCCTCAACGAGTGGTAGCAAACACTCTATTGGTAGTTCATCTACCAATGGTGCTTCCAACTCGTCCACGCCGTCTTTTGGAAAGAAACCCACTTTGGGTGGACCTCCAAAGAAGGGGCATGCTTATATGTACACCAATACTATGCCACGTAGGAACACACATCCTACTCCACCGGCTCACACATATGATGATTTATATACTACACGTTCACGGGCACGTGCACACCATGTGAGACACCCTCACGCACGTGTTCCCCCACATGCATATGTTCACCCACGTCATCATATGAATAATTATCGTCGTGCACCATTCCATCAAGTTCCGTATGCCTATCCACAACCTGCATCACGTAGAAATCAACGTCGCATGCATGCACCCAATAGGATGAGGGCTCCCAAAATATTCACAATTTGGAGCCCAAAGGACACAAGCATGGATGAAAAACAAGCTTACATGATTGCTTATTTTTCGGATGTTGTGCATAGTAGAAATTATATGGGGAAGTCTAAGTCCAATTGGACTTGGCTTCCAAAGGTCTAATCGTTTGGACCCAATGACCTTGGGTACCATGATATGAAATTTTCTATCTTTAGGTACTCAAGGAAAAGAAAAAGAAAAGGAGCTACAAATTTAAATTTAGCTCCAAGGGGAATTGGATACTCGATAGCGGGTGTTCAAAACACATGACGGGTGACGCTCAATTGCTCTCCGGAGTGGTGCTCATTGCAAATGGGAATCGCGTCGTCTTTGGCGGCAACGAGAGCGGAACCATCATAGGTGTTGGTAAAGTGGGTAATCCTTCTAAACCCCTTATATGTGATGTTTACCTTGTTAAAGGATTAAACCACAATCTTATTTCAATAAGCCAACTTTGTGACAAAGGTTACAAAGTTAGCTTTGCGAAAGGAATGTGCCATATTTTAAATAAGAATACTAATGATGTATTATTTTCTGGCACACGTCATAAGGATATATATATCCTAGATCTTCCAAGTACACATGAACAATGTCTCATTGCCAACACAAGTGAACAACACTTATGGCATAGACGTTTTGGTCATGTGAACTTTGGAACACTATTTAAGCTTTCCAAGTTAAACTCTATTAGAGGCTTCCCTAAGCTAGTCTTTCAAAAGAAAAGCTTTTGTGACTCGTGTCAACGAGGCAAGCTTCCAAAATCTTCATTTAAACCTAAGAAAAGCATTTCTTCTAAACGGCCACTAGAGCTATTACATCTAGATTTATTTGGGCCAACTAGAGTTGCTTCATTAGGTAATGCTAGATATGGGCTTGTCATCGTTGATGACTTTTCTAGGTTTACTTGGGTATTTTCATTATGTAATAAAAATGAAGCTTTTGAAAACTTCACAATTTTTGTTAAGAAAGTACAAAATCTCATTGGAACCACCATTGTCACTATTCGTAGTGATCATGGAGGGGAATTTGAGAATGAGTCTTTTGAGACATTTTGTGATGAAGTTGGTATTACACACACCTTCTCTTTCCCTCATGCACCTCCTCAAAATGGTGTAGTTGAGAGAAAGAATAGGACGCTAGTGGAGTGTGCTCGCACTATGCTTGATGATAGCCAACTTGGCCATCAATTTTGGGCGGAAGCGGTACACACCGCTTGCTATGTGTTTAATAGAATACTTTTGAGGCCCGACACTAAACAAACTTATTATGAATTGTTGTTTGGTAGGTTGCCTCAAGTTAAACATTTTCGTGTTTTTGGTTCAAAATGTTTTATTAAGAACACGTATGGTAGCTTGGACAAATTCGATCCAAGATCCGATGAGGGGATTTTTGTTGGATTTTATTCGCGTTGCAAAGCCTACCGGTTATACAACAAACGAACCTCAACGATCGAGGAATCACTTCATGTGTCATTTAATGAAGGATTTGTTCCAACTAGAATTACGAATGATGATGACTCTATGGATGTCTTATGTGATTCAATTGGTAATTCTAACTCTAATGATTCTATTGATTCTATTGAGACTAACATGTCTAATGAAGTTGTTGAGAATGTTCCTAGTGATCAAGGTATTCCCAAACGGCTTCATACCGTTCGTGACCATCCTCATGAGCAAGTCATTGGCAATATCCATGATAGTGTCAAGACGAGATCGCAAGTGAACTACTTCGCTCATTGTGCATTTGCCTCCTCGATAGAGCCAAAGAATGTTAATGAAGCATGCGAAGATAGCGCTTGGATCTTAGCCATGGAGGAGGAACTCATTCAATTCGAGAGGAATGAAGTTTGGGAGCTTGTTCCATTGCCGTCGAAGAACCACACCGTCATAGGGACAAAGTGGATCTTCAAGAACAAAACCGACGAAAACCAAGTCGTCGTCTGGAACAAAGCTCGGTTAGTTGCTCAAGGCTACCGTCAAGAGGAAGGTATTGATTTCGAAGAATCCTTCGCTCCGGTAGCTAGATTAGAATCAATTAGATTATTATTGTCTTTTGCATGCCATAAGGATTTTAAATTATTTCAAATGGATGTTAAAAGTGCATTTTTAAACGGAGATGTTGTTGAGGAAGTTTATGTTTCTCAACCTCCAGGCTTTATTAATGAAAAATTTCCAAATCATGTTTTTAAACTAAAGAAAGCGCTTTACGGTTTGAGACAAGCTCCTCGAGCTTGGTATGATCGCCTAAAGAATTATCTTTTGGATTTGAATTTTAAAATGGGAGAAGCCGATTCTACACTTTTTGTTAAGCATTAGAATAATGATATAATTTTAGTTCAAATATATGTTGATGATATCATTTTCGGTGCTACTAACTTTGCTCTTTGCGAAGAGTTTTCCAATGTGATGAAGGAACAATTTGAGATAAGCCACATGGGTGAGCTCAAATATTTCTTAGGTCTCCAAATTCGCCAAATGGACGATGCAATCTTCATCCACCAAACGAAGTATACGGTGGAGTTGCTAAAGCGATTTGGAATGGAGAATGCCTCCGGAAAGAAGACTCCAATGAGCACGACTACGCATCTTGATAAGGATACGGGCGGTAAGGATGTAGACATTCGTCTATATCGAGGTATGATAGGTAGTTTACTTTATCTTACCGCAAGTAGGCTCGATATTATGTTTGCCGTATGCATATGTGCTCGTTATCAGTCTCAACCTAAGGAGTCTCACTTAGTAGCAATAAAACGTATTTTCCGTTATCTAAGTTATACACTTGATTTTGGATTACTTTATCCAAAATCTAGCACGTATGAGTTAATCTCATATAGTGATACCGATTATGCGGGATGCAAATCCGACAGGAAAAGTACTAGTGGCACTTGCCATTTTATAGGAAATTCCCTTGTCTCTTGGTTTTCCAAGAAGCAAAATTCCGTATCACTTTCAACCACCGAGTCGGAATACATTGCCGCCGGTGCCGCGTGTGCTCAAGTTCTTTGGATGAGACACACACTTAAAGACTTTGGTATAAACTGTGATACTTGCCCTATCATGGTGGACAACCAAAGTGCAATATGTCTTTCCAAGAACCCGGTACACCATTCCCATTCGAAACACATATATGTCCGACACCATTTCTTAGATGATCATGTTGCTAAAAAGGACATCATATTAGTGTACGTTGAAACCCAGAAGCAAATCGCCGATATTTTCACGAAACCCCTAAAGGAGGACTCCTTTGTGCGGTTGCGTCGAGAATTGGGGATTATGGGCGAATCCGAGATATAGGATTCATTTTTATTCAATATTCTTGCATGATATTCTATTCGTTATATTTGCTCATGCTTGAAGTATTGAAATTTTCTGGATTTTTGTTGAATTTTTGGAATTTTTGATCGATTTGTGCGTAATCGTTAAATTTCAGATTTTCGATGTTTAATGGGGTAGTATAATGATTAATGAGAGTATTTTGATGTTTCATCCAAGTGTGATTAGGAGAGAAATCAAATTTCATAGATTTTCAATTTTTGGACCTCTTTAGTCGGTTCATTTTCAGTGACCGACCGACTAGATTGAGATCTAGTCGGTCAGTAAATGAACACAGACCGACTAATTCCTGTCAGTAAACTTGGGTTCAGCCACTGTTTACAACTAGTCGGTTCAAGCTCATTGACCGACCGACTAGATCGTGATCTAGTCAGTCAGTGCTTGAACTGTGACCGACTAGTTGTGCCAGGGACTGATTTGTCTTTTGGCTTCTATTCGACTTACTTAGTCATCTCGACCGACTATTATCTCTTTTAGTCGATCGAAAACCCCTTCTCAGCTCAAACCCCCCCCCCCCCGACCCCTTGGCCTTCCTCCCTCTCCCGTCGCCGTTTTCCGACCACATCTCCGACCGTTTTCCGTCGACCTCCTCCTAGGGTAAACCCCTCTCTCTCTCCTATCTCCTGTCTAGGGTTAGTTTCATGTGCTTAGGGTTAGGGTATCATTCTATTTCGGCTAGGGTTTCTATTTCGGCTAGGGTTATATCACTTCGGCTAAGGTTTTCGATCTCTTTTGTCGTGCCGCGCTTATGGCTCGTACACGTATCCCGATCACTCCCTCTGGCCCTTCGCCCATGACCGTAGATTCGCCACCCTCGGACCATCCTCCTCCGAAACAACGTTCAAAGCCTACCGAACCCTCTTCGTCTTCGCCTCCTCTTAAGCGTAAGAGGACGACGAAAGCGAAGCCCCGTGCTCAACCCAAGCCCAAGCCCAAGCCTAAGCCCAAGACCAAGGTGCTTGCCTCTCCCTCCTCTTTCCACACTCCTACCGATTCCGATACCGAGTTCATTCCTGAGACTGAGACTCATAGGGAACCTACTCCTCCTACCCATCCTGAGTCTAGCTCCCGACCACGTACGTCTACCTGTAAGCCTAAGGGAAAGGCTCCGATGTCGGTAGGCGGTGTCGATATCTCGTTGTGTCGCGACGACCCTATGTGTCTCGCGGCTTACAACCGTATCGAACATTGCCCGCTACTTCTGGAGCATTTCGTCCAGATTAGTGACTTCATAGGGCTAGCTGATCTTCTGTCGTCTTCGGGTCTTATCGATTACCTTCGATATGATCCTAAGGCGAATCCTCATCCCTACCCTCGTTTAGTCAAACTTTTCTATGCCAATAGGATCCGGGGTCAGTACGACGAGACCCACTCGATTGAGACTACTGTTTTGGGGACTCCTATAGTCCTCACGGCAGAAATCTTAGGAGAGATTTCTATTGATGATATCGCCTCCCTTGATCAGGTCGTCCTATCCCAGATTTTCCATCAGATTCCTCCCGCCATGATTGGTGTACCCTCCAAATCCTTCAAGCCTAACGCCTGGGTCCTCAATTTGATTCTGAAGTCGTGCTTGCTTCCCAAGTACGGCTCCTCATCTCTACCGTCCCAGCCTTTTCTGAAGTTGATCTACGCTATTTTCATGGGGAGCTCGATTAACTGGGCTCGCATTATACTCGATAAGATGGTCTCTTTCGAGTGTATTCGCAAGACCACGAAGTCGGCTCACATCCCCTTCCTGTGCTTGTTGACCCTTGTTTTTCGCCACTTCCGTGTCACACTTCCTCGTGACGATGAGCGTCCACTTGGTCCTCCCCTGAACGCGACGGCCGTCAAGAAGTCTCTTGCGGCGCTTCGTCACGTTCAGAGGACGACACCTTCAGCATCTGCCTCTGCCTCTGCCTCAACTGCTCCCTCTACCACTCTTGTCGATGTCGTTCGTTCGATCCGTCTTTTGGAGTCTCGTCAGGCTCGTTCTGAGGAGATTCTCTGCCGTATCGCTCGACGCATTGATATTGAGGTCCCTCCGTCTTTTTCTGACGAGGATGAGTTGGATGATGAGGATATTGAGGAGCTTTGTCGTGCTTCTACTCGTGCCC
The DNA here is from genome assembly GCA_030789695.1 of Scilla litardierei. Lineage (NCBI taxonomy): Eukaryota > Viridiplantae > Streptophyta > Magnoliopsida > Asparagales > Asparagaceae > Scilla > Scilla litardierei. The sequence continues at coordinate 103,984,840 of CM061131.1, forward strand.
CCGAGGGCACTTCTGGTGCTGCTGCTGTCTCTTCTGCTGGTGACCCCGAGAGTACACCTGTTGCCACCACACCTGCGGTGGATACTACCACTGGTGCTCCCGAGGCCACTACCGTCGCTGCTCCTGAGATCGTCTCTTCTGCCGTGCCTGAGACTTCTGCCGTCGCTCCAGTTGACCTTCCAGCTGATCTAGTTACCACCTCCGCTCCTGTTGAGCCTGCAGTTGCTTCTGATCCTCCCGCTGCCTCTTGAGCTTCTTAGAGGCCTCTCCCGATGCTCATTGGATGACATATCTAGTTGTGAGAGATGTTGGGTAGGATAGTGTGGGTGGCTGTGATTTTTGGATCATTTTGATGATGTATTTTGATGTACTTTGATGATGTTGTATTTTATGTGACACTCTGATATCTGTTTGATATGATGATGTATTTTGTGCCCCGATCGTTGGATCGATGTTTTGTATGTCAGTGATGTATATTTTTGATGTACTCTGGTTCATATTTTTTTTATATACATCGACGTTGACATTTCATTCTATTATGCACATTATATTTTTATGTCTCTGATGTTTGATTTCGTCGCTCGACGATATTAACTTGGTTTAATAGAAAGTTGTTTTATGGAAACATAGAATTGTTTTCCATGCACTAAATTAACCAATAATGTTGATATTGGAGAGTATATTCCATAACTCAATCCGTAAAATTGATTTGAGTTTTGATGATTTCGTTTTACGATTTTCGTCTATGGTTTCATTGAAACGCATTGATTTTATTCGTATTTTTCTTTGGTGTCACTTGAACCGTCGTCGTTTTCTACGATTCTCGTGCTTTTTTTGAAGCCATTGTTGTTGTCGTTGATCTCCTCCCGCTCTTTTTGCTAATGCCAAAGGGGGAGAGATATAATAATAACGATGTGCTAAATGATAATTTAAAGCATTATTCCAAGAATCTAATTTGATATGTTAGATTCAGGGGGAGTTAAGATATATAAATGGATTTTTAAATCCGATATTTCAATAACCAACTTTTGGTATTCGAAATTTCAATAATCGATTCTCATTTATATACTTTACTCGTCTGCTTGATGCGTATTATTATTGTTTAATTTGGAATTAACGTGTCATCAATGCAAGGGGAGTAAGTAAATTACATTTGAATCATTATTTTTTATTATTATTTATGTTGGTTTGTCATCACCAAAAAGGGGGAGAATGTTGGATATTGGACTCCCCGGATTTGGTTTTGGATGATGAACAAACATAAATATATCGTGAACTAACACTTTGTGAGCGCAGTTATAGAGATCGTCGCCAAATTCATATGAATATCGATTACGACGTCTCAAGACTTCTCAAAGCGCGTGATCGTATGCCTAAAGCTTCGTTGAAGCTTATGGACCAATTTAGAAGTCATGAAGATTCGATTGAAGCTATTGAAGACAGTATCGTCAAGTTTTATTTATAGTCTTTAAGCTTCTTTCGTAGAATGTTAAGACTTGAGTAGGTCTTACAGTTTAAATCTTCATAACGCTCATATCTTAGCTCTAGGATCTTAGTTGAAGTCCATACAATCTTCCCCGAAGCATCACGCTTCGATTCGGGACTTCTTGTGCATGTTAGTTGGTTCAAGAAGAAGAACTGACCGACTAGATGGTGATCTAGTCGGTCGGCAAAGCTTCTTGGACCGACTAGTTTCAGTCAGTCTTTTCCAAGATAGTTACTGTTTATCATTAGTCGGTCTGTGTTCATTGATCGACCGACTAGTTGATGAACTAGTCGGTCAACTTTCCTTCTTGGACCGACTAGTTGAGTTTTACTGTACATGCCAATTTTCACTTGACTTACTGTTTATCGTTAGTCGGTCTATGCTCATTTGGCGACCGACTAGTTGATGAACTAGTCGGTCAACATTTGTTCTTGGACCGACTAAGTCAATTTGTGCTCAGACTTCAGTTTTATCTGTTAGTCGGTCTCAGTTGAGTAACCGACCGACTAGTTGTGAAACTAGTCGGTCAGCTACTCTTCTTGGACCGACTAGTTCCTTTTGTCTGTGCTTTGACCTTTTCTCTATTTACTCATTAGTCGGTATACGTTGATTGACCGACCGACTAGTTGATGAACTAGTCGGTCGGTAGTTGTTCTTTGACCGACTAGTTGAGTTCAGAAAAGAGCCGTTGGAGCATTAATTGAAACGTTTTTCTTTCTCTCTCTCCTCTATCCTATAAATACTTGATGGGCTGCATTCATTGCAGTCAAGGCTGATATTATTGTAAGTTTAGATATCAAGAGAAATCATTCCAAGCTCATTCAAAGCTCTTTCATTCCATTCAATAATCTCTCCCCACTCTTACTTCCAAAGAGAGATTCATTGAGTGTGAAGCCTTCCAAGCCAAGTGCTTGATTCTAGGTTACCAACATCCCCATAGCTCTCCATCGCTGATCTACATCTTGGAGCTAGGGTTTGGTGCCACTTCTTCTTCCTCAAAATCATCTTTGCCCTAATTCGTAAGCACTACTCAAGGCATATGTATTTTTTCGGTAAGAAGTTTCTTATTTCATTTCAATTTTATTTGTAAGTTTCACTCTCGGTTGTGAGAGTGTGGTTGTGATCCCAGGTTGTGGGAGTCATAAATTACTTTGTGTATGATTTGACTTGTGGAGGTTTTTCACAAGTATTTCATAGTGGAAATTTTGAGTTAGGGTTTCTAACTCAAGTATCCGGAGGGGATCCGGGTGGTTGGGACGTAGGATCACCGGGAACATGTCGGGGAGACTTGGGTGGATCCGAACCCAGTAATATCGTTGTTTGCGATTGTTTATTTGTTGTCTAACATTTACCTTTCCGCATTTTCCGCATTGTTTGGTAGAGTTTGCAAGTAATTAGGAATTAGCCTCTTAATTATTTTAAAGTACTATTCACCCCCCTCTAGTACTTGTGCAGTAGCTTAGCAGGGCATTACAATAGGGTGCCCGGTAGCTAAGGTTGGGGTGGTTCCGGTTGTTTGGAGAGTAGGCCGGGTTGGAGCTAGTCTGTGGTGGATACGGTGCATTTCCTGTAGGATTGTAGAATAGTGCGCTCGCTTGGTCCAACGGTGGTGAGTTGTCACCACCCTCGAAGTCCCCCATGACTTGTGCGTCCACCGCCGCAATATGTTGTGTACCGGCACCACCGGCTCCTACCATCAGCGCTGAGATCTGGGTCGACAGCAAGTCAAACTTGCTGGATAATTTATCGACGTCCTCGACCCTGTGGATACCCCCAGATATAGGTGTGGCTCGCTCATCACACCATCGCTCATTGTTCGATGCCATATTTTCCAATATGTTCCCGGCATCTTCTTCACTTTTGGACATGAAGGACCCCCAGCCGCGGCATCCATCAAATATTTTAAATCATCCCTCAATCCGTTGTAGAACAGATTAATTATCTGCCACTTGGGAAGCTCTTGATGAGGGCATCTCCGCTGCATTTCTTTAAATCTTGTCCAAGCTTCATGCAGGGACGCATGGCTGGCTTGGGAGAAGGAGGAGATCTCACTCCTCAGCTTCATGGTCTTCCCCGGAGGAAAGAACTTAGTCAAGAAGGTGTTTGAAAGCTTCTCCCAAGTGTTGAACGTGTTCGGGTCCTTCCCCCTAAGCCACAGTTTGGCCTTATCCCACAGAGAGAAGAGGAATAGCTTCAGACGGATCGCCTCAATTGTGACACCATTAATCCGGAAGGTGTCACATTTCTCCAAGAAGGAGTCCAGATGTTCGATGGGTCTCTCCATGGGTGCCCCAGAGAATTGATCATGCTGGATCCACGTCACTAGAGACGGCTTGAGCTCGAAGCTTTGCACCGTAATAGCAGGAGGTCGGATGGCGAAGGTGGACTCGATGGATGGTATCGAGTACTCCAGCAGGGACTTGTGAGGTGGGGTGTTCTCCCCCATGGCTTCGGACTCTTCTCTTCTTCGCTTCTCTCGGCCAGACGCCTTAGGGTGGCGTTTATCTCAGGATCAACAAGAATCAAGTCGTCAAGACTCCTTGTGTTCTTGCGCATTAAAAGCAACAAACACCCGTGAAGCGAAAAGTGGAAAAGAAACAGATAAAATAGAAAATAAAAATAAGAAAATAAAAAATAAAAAAGAAGAATGCGAAAATTATTGCGAGATAGAGATGTGAGCTAGACTCAAGGGTTCAAGAGATCCAAAAATAACAAGCACGTTGCCTCCCCGGAAACGGCGCCATAAAGCTTGACGTCCCCTCAAAGGATGATGTTTGTGGTGCATGCAAAGTGCAATAGGATTGGGGGCGCAAGATTTAAATATTTATAACCGCAAGCACACTGTGTTGTAGTTTGGCTTGGGGGTCGAACACAGGGAGGTGTGGTTGTGCTTGTGTCAGAAAGGACCAAATTCACCATATGTGTGAGCTAGCCCGAATCGGTAGATGGGTTGTCACGGAAAATGAATACGAGGGATAAACAATATAAAGGGAAACCCAGGACTTCGATTTCCACCCTATCATGTGTTCTCGCTACTACGACCGGCGGATAAGATAACGATCGGAATTAGGGTCTAATGGTGAGACGTTGCCTCTAAGAGTGATACCAGCGTCCCATGGGCTCGATATTCCGGTCGGTGCCCAAGATGATACGCCGGACTACCCGGGTTCGGTCAGTGGGCATTCCCATGTCCATTACACTGACCGACTCCGGGAGCACTAAGCTCGCAACGATAACTCCCAACATCTAGTCCTGTCGTTCCCACGCGCTAGGATTCGATGTCTATGCTAAGGGCGTGAGCTATGGTTAGGGAGTCAACCGCCAAGTTTATTCCCCCTTGGCCCAACGGTCAAAGACGGTCTTTTTCCCGCCGATGACAATAAAACACCCCGCATAACCAATAGATTCCTAATCCCTATCGATTTCCTAGTCCTATGGACGTATTAGGGAGAACCCACGAAGGGGTTTCCACCAAAATCCCAGATTTGGGAACTACTCACACATTTTAGGTAAAAAGCGATCTAAATGGAAATCGACCGTTAAAAACATAATCGGGCAATAGAAATACGGTAGTAGTAATGCAATTAAGATAATATCAAAGTTTTACAAAGATCTGAGCACTTACAAATAACCAAAAAATTCCAGCCGTCGCAATAGAGAAAAAGACAGAAATAAAAGATAGCTCTCATTTCTGAAAACCTAGGGTTTATATATATAGAAAACGACATCACCCGATCGGGTGAAGAATCAACCGATCGGGTGACCTGCTGTGATCTTCGACAGCAGTCTTCAGAAACTTCACCCGGTCAGACGACACGATCGGTTGGCAGAAACAGCCAGTCGTTTGGATCATGCGGTCGTCGGGTGAACCGATCGGTTGATAAATCAACCGATCGATTGGAATCATCGCCCAAAAGATAGTAAGTTGCGACGTTTTGGCACGGTCTGCTGGCGGTCGGGTGAGCTCTCTGGGTCGTGTCTTCGGGGAATCGGCTACAGATGAACCGATTGGGTGAAGGTCACCCGATCGGTTGGAATTCAGCTTCGATTTCCAGAGAAGACAGTTGGGCTGAACCGGTCTCCGACCCGGTCGGTTGATGCCCACTTCGTTTCAGCGGCTGTCCGGGTCGTGCACGCGTGCATCACCCGATCGGTTGGCTGTATCCAACCGATCGGGTGGGGGCTGAAAGATAGCAATCTTGGTCGTTTGACCCCCTGGATCACGCGTGACTCCTCCCGTTGCTTCGAGGACTTATGACATCTTCGTTGTGTGTCCCCTACGCTGACAAACTCCTGCAAACACGCAAAATCACGGAGAAGTGAAAGGAAACAAGAAAATACGAGAAAACGGATACGGGACGGCGGAAAATAACGGAAAAACACAAAAGAATACGTGCGTGAATATATGAAATATAAACGCACATCAGAGGTAGTCGCTGGTAGCGGCCGGAGGGCGGCGGCCGTGAGCAACTTCCGGCAGCGACAGGTTGTCAAAAAAATGGGTTGCTTGCGGCTTTAGGGGGAGAGAGAGAGATAGAGAGAAGGAGGGAGAGAGGAAAGAGGAGAGAGGTTGCCAGAGCTTTGGGGTGGCCGGAGGCTCGCCGGCGGCGAGAGGAAGGAGGAGGAAACGCAAGGGAATGGGCGGCGGCTGAGTATTGAGCGTGACCTAGTTTCATGCGGGTTGGGTTTTGTTATAAAAGAGAAGTTTGCTAAATAGAGATGTATATAAGTGATGGGGGAGAGAGAGTGTGAGATAGGGTGTGCAAAGAGGGAAAAAGTTAGGTGAGAATAGCCATAGGAAATCCCACATGATACGTATGAGAATCCCATGTGATTTGGCTTAAGATTTGAATTTCAAAAATTGATTAGGGCTAAACAGGCTTTGATTTTAATTTGTGTGATGAGCCAAGAAAACTGTGTCCGAAAATTATAAAATAAATATCGGGACGACTGTGATGACGAGAGGCTTGGGGGTAAGGTAGTCGATCACGTGCAAGGTTCACAAAAAATGAACAAAAAAATAAAAAGGTCCGCCATCGAAGTCTAAATTCACTACGTCTCTCCAATCAAAGCTGATTTGTGGGAGAATGACCCATGAAATGACGTTCACTAAAAATCCCACAAATAACTACTCTTCCATATGGTCACAATGACATATAACATCGCGTATTCCGAATAGAAGAAAGGACTAAGAAAAATACGCGTACAAAAGGGGAAAGTACGCGCGAAAAACGAACGGTCGGAAAGCAGCCGTTACATTCTACCCACCTTAGATATAAAGTCCGTCATCGGACTTTCTAGCTATAAATATACCTAGCCACTCTAGTAAGTATCCCAATCACATCACACTATAACTCAAATCAGGTATAGTTACTACAAGTGCTTATATATACACTAAATAGTCAAACATTAACACTACAAACATGTATACATATATATATATATATATATGCACATTCTATACTTATACCTATCATAGACATTCAAATTCATACATGTACTTCAATCATTCATATAGTCACATGCATCCTTTTATAACTATCACACACTATCACATAACCAAGTTACACATACTCATATAAAAATAGTTTCACACTAGTAAACACAATCGTAATTCTACATATATAGATATTTAACTATGCACAAAACAACATGGATATACTACTCCCTAATATCTCCTAGTGTACATTCAATACCAATATATCAACGCATGTAGTCATATCATACAAAATTAAATCATGTAAGCTATATCTAATATACATCTATCACTACTATAATACACCAATATCTAGTTATTCAAATACACGCAGATACATCATCTTATATACACATCACATACAATCCTAAAACTATATTCAAGACGTGACACACATACCATAGTCGCAAACACCTATAGCTAAGCACATACTTACCCGTGCATGGTGCTGTAGGATACCATCATGCGATGGTGGAGGATCGAAAGAGAGGTGACTTACGTTAGCGTACGCTTCGCTATAATCTCTGAACTTCGCCCTTGGATTCGCCACAATGGTCGATACTTCATCACAGATGATCGAAGCAGCGTTTCACCGTCTAAATCCCTAGTTGGAAGAAGAACTTAATGGAAGGGCGAAGAGGAAAGAAGATTGCCTTATGCAAACTTATGGCATGAAGGATTAGCCTTAAAAGCCATACCCTTGGGTCCTATTTATATGCCTAAGGGGTAGTTATTGTAGGAAATAACTATATATATGCTTATTAGCTTATATTAGTACCATTGCTTATCCTCTTCCTTATGCACTTATCAAGTGCCTTTATACACTTATAAAGTGACTTTTTCCACTTATTGAGTGGTCCTTTTCACACATGTAAAGGTTCCATTCGCACATGCTTTCATGTACGCGACATCCGAGGTCCATAGACCCTCATACATCCCCTCATGGGTGTATATATGTCGTCCATATCCAACATCTCCCACTCACACTTGAGGGGATTGTAAGGAAACATCTTTTCCTTTAGTTCTTCTATTTATCATACTGAGAAATAGACCGTGTGACCGTCATGCGCATAGAGTCCGTTGTTGTGCACTTGTTAGAGATACACAACACTCCTTGGGGTGCAAAGTTGAGTAGATTAACGCATGTTTTACCCTAGATTATTTCTTCACATTTCTTATACTTTATATTCAACAATTGAATCCCATCTGGATTACAATTGGCTGGCCAGCTTTGAATCTCTAAAGTCCAAATGTGAATATGAAATTAATCTTCCTCTTCTTGAGATCCTTTCGATCTTGACTTGACTCGCTTTTCTAACATGCCTCGCCGGACCGAATTGACCATAGTCCATAAGCAACATGCTAAGATAGCGATCACCCAGTCAAATCTAAAGGAACCAATTAGAGTCCATAAGGGTAAGAAGTTTAAGACCTATGTGGTCTTTGGGTCTCACATAATAGTAAACATAATTATTATTCTAACCCAATGGTCAAATGCATACGTAGTATGAATACGTATTACAACATTACTCCTTTCCCAGGGAGCGTATGTCTTAATGATGTTGTAAGGATGATGATCAGACACCACAATATCTGACTTTGAGTCCCTTTTACTACTCAGTAATTTCCTGGACCCACATCCCGCATAAGACAGATAAGATTTAAAAAATCTTCTTAGATCTTTTGTAAGCATCCATATGATGCAGATCTTTCATACGACCATTTTGTTTAAGTCATGACTCTAAATCATCCGTCTGACGATTTTGACTTTAAACAGGTCTCATCTTTATCTTATCCGTCTGATAGAATAAAGGCGGTTGCTCATGTGAGAGAGCCAACCTCAATCTGTCCGACTTACTAGAAAAACGTAGCTGAGATTAAAAGAAATGTACACAAACATTTTCAAGAAACTCATATAGTGTTTGTAAAACACATCTCTGGGGATCGCCTTCGTAAGCGGAGCCACTATCATCTCATGCGTAGATATGTATCTAATGTCTACCTTCTTGTTCTTATCATAGTCTTTTGCAAATTTGTAACGGATATCAATGTGTTTGGTCTTACAATGGAATTTTGGATCTTTGACATAGGCTATAGATGCTTGACTGTCACTGTATATTGGTACAGCACCTGAGTCACTTGTATCAATTAGCTTGTCTAAGAACTTCCTAAGCCAAACAGCTTCTTGGACCGCCATGCTAAATGCTACAAATTCGGCTTCCATAGTTGAAAGTGCGATGCAGGATTGTTTTTTGCTACTCCAGGATATTGCACCAGATCCGAGTAGAAAAACATGTCCTGAGGTCGATCGTCGCTCATCGAGATCACCCGCCCAATCAGCATCAGTGTAGCCTTCGAGTCTCAAGGCATTTCCTTGATAGCATAAAGCATAGTCCGCAGTTCCTTTAAGATACCGCATTATCCTCTTAACCGCTTTCCAGTGTGCTTGCCCTGGATTGGATTGGTAACGACTTACCATTCCAACGGCAAAACAGATGTATGGTCTTGTACACATCATAGCGTACATAAGACTACCAACTGCACTGGAATATTGAACTTTTTCCATAATTTCCTTTTCCTTTTGGTTCTTTGGACACATTTTCAGACATAAATTATCGCATTTGCTTATAGGAGTATCAATGGACTTACCGTCCTGTATATTAAAACGTTCTAGAACCTTCTTTATATAAGTCTCTTGTGAAAGAGAAAGAAGTTTCTTCGAACGATTCCTTGAAATCTTAACTCCAAGGATATATGCGGCTTCTTCCATGCCTTTCATCTCAAATACTGATGAAAGTCAAGCCTTGATATCCATCACAAAGCCCTTGTCATTTCCGGCTATTAAAATGTCATCTACATATAGAGACATAATAACATACTTGCTTTTGATCCTCTTGATATATACACAGTTATCTTCATCAAGCATGGTAAAACCATTTGATAAGACAACTTCTTGAAATCGTATATACCATTGCCTCGAGGATTGTTTAAGACCATATATGGACTTACGAAGTTTACAAACCTTATGTTCGTTTCCTTCTTTTACAAACCCTTTTGGTTGTTCCATATAGATCTCCTCGTCCAATTCTCCATTGAGAAAGGCAGTCTTTACATCCATTTGATGTAATTCGAGGTCTAAGCAAGCTACCAAAGCCAGAATCAAGCGAATCGAGGTAAAACGAACAACAGGTGAGAAGGTCTCTTCGTAGTCTATCCCTTCCTGTTGCGTAAAACCTTTCGCGACAAGGCGAGCTTTATATCTGTCTATAGAGCCATCAGCCTTATGCTTGATCTTGAGAACCCATTTGTTCCCAATAGCTCTACGTCCTCTGGGTAAGTTAACCAAGTCCCAGACTCGGTTAATTTTCATGGATTCTAATTCCTCCTTCATCGCTTCCATCCATTTGTCTTTTGTAGGGCATGATACGGCCTGTTTGAAAGTAGCAGGCTCGTCATCTTCTTGTAGTAAAGTCACAAAGGTTTGTGGGAATTCATCCTCAAATCTTATAGTAGCTAACCTTGTACGACTACTACGTCGTATTTGAGATTCTTCAAGTCCTTGTTGACTCGAATTTGGATCAATTCTAATATTACTCCCACTTGGAATGTGGTTAGAATTGGTCCCACTTGGATCATTATTCCAATATGGAATATGATTCGCATCATTCGTATCATCCATTGGTGAAGGTTGAAATGTATTTTCGTCTTCACCAAGAATTCTCCCACTCGAATGAGGTAATACTTCTTGATCATAAATCTCAAATAGAGATAAGTCCTGACTTATCTCGCCCTGTCTTGGAAACTCATTTTCCAAGAAAGTAACATCCCTCGACTCAAATTCAATCAGTCCTCCATTGTCTTCCTGACCAATGAAAACATAACCTTTGGAGTTTTCTGCGTATCGTATAAAGATACATTTCCTCCCCCTTGGCCCAAGTTTGTCATACTTATGGGAGGAAATATGTGCGTAGGATGCACACCCCCAAGGTTTTAAAATGCTTAAGTCAGGAGACCTTTGGTTCCATAACTCAAAAGGAGTGGAGCTAACTGATTTTGAGGGTACGCGGTTCAAGATGAACTCAGCCGTCAATAATGCATCACCCAAAAAGGTGATTGGCAAGTTAGCTTGCGCCATCATTGAACGGACCATTTCCATTAAAGTCCTATTCATCCTTTCAGCAATACCATTTTGTTGTGGAGTATAAGGCATAGTTATTTGATGAACTATACCCTTTTCATCACAAAGTTCCTTAAAACTTGTTGATTGATATTCACCACCTCTGCCGGTTCGCAAGACCTTAATCTTGCGATCTAATTGATTTTCCACTAAACTCATATAGTTTTTAAAGCAGGTTAATGCTTCATGTTTGTGGGATATCAAATAGATATGTCCGAATCGGGTGACGTCATCAATAAAAGTGGTGGGACTTCTCGCATCTTGTCTTGACATTCATCGGACCACATATGTCCGAATGGATGAGCTGTAATGGAACTTCGGCTCTTGTGCCGGTTCCAAACGGCTTGCAACAAGATTTCCCTACAAGGCAATGTTCGCAAGTCGACATTTCGACCTTTGAAACATTGGATAGAAGGCCACGTTTGGCAAGTCTATCCATACGTGTTGGTCCAATGTGACCAAGCCTTGCGTGCCAATAAATTACATCAGATTCACAAACCGAGGAATTTGTAACAAAGAAATTTTCATTAAAAGTAGAGGAATCGTACATAGTATTTAATACAATGAATCCCTTAAAAACATACCCAGAACCAATTAAAGAATCAGTACAAGATAGGTCCACATTACAATTATGAAAGAACCAACTATAACCAAGACCCATTAATACAACCACAGATATAATATTCCTTCGAATATCTGGACCGAAGAGGACATCATGAAGTAAGATAGTGCGGCCGTTGTCCAAGACGAGCTTGCACGTCCCAACGCCTTTCACTTCAACACGTGTGTTGTTTCCTACATATATCCACTTCGTTCCTTGGGGTATCCGATGATACTCCACGAAGGACCGTCTGTCCCTTGCTATGTGGTCGGTGGCACCTGAATCAATTATCCAAAATGGATTAGATTCTACAAGAAATATTGAACTAGAAACACATATGTAACTAGTATTATTACAAGTTACCTTGTCACCTCCATCCGTACAAGAACGGGCATAGTGACCTAACTTGTTGCACTTGAAGCACTTGATCCTCTTCAAGTCTTTCTTCTTGTGCCATTTCTTGTTCCCACCCTTCTGTTTGGGTTTCTTGGTAGACACTGGTTGCTTTTGCTGGTCATGAGCAAACTTCGAGTGATGTTTACGTTTCCTTCCCCCGTGTGAGGAACTAGCAACCATGTGCACTTCTACACTTGGCTTGGTGGCCGCAAGCCGCTCTTCCTCTAACTCGAGGTGCTTAGAAACATCGTTGAAGTTCTTGATGCTCTCATTATGAGTGAGATGCATCTTCATGTTGTCCCATTCTATTGGTAGGGAACGTATGACCACTTGGATTTGTTGCTCATCAGTTATCATATGACCTGCATCCTTTAACTCTGAAATAAGATTCACCATGTGTCGCAGATGCATTCCCATGGAATGATCTCGACGCTTTTTGTACGAATCAAATTTTATAGTTAAAGAGCGAAGTTTGGTCACCGAGGTGCCACCAAACTTCTCTTCGAGCTTGGACCATATGTCCATAGCTAGGTTATATTCTCGGAAGATTCGCATTATGTCGTCTGCCATACTTGACAGCAATGTAATGCGAGCAATTTTGTTCTTCCGAGACCAAGCATCGAAAGCTTCCTTGTCTCTTCTGTGTTGGGCCGTAGTGCCCAACTCAGGTTCAATCATTATGTTCTTCAGAGTTTCGAGCACGTCTTGCTCCTTTAGAACATATTGTATCTTCATGGACCATAGTTTGTAATTATCGCCATTGAGTTTTTCACCTTTGTTTAACTCAGCGACGATGTTCTTAGCAGCGGAAGACATTTTAGTTTTAAAATGCTGCAAAATATATAAAACAAGTTTGATCAAAAACATTGCATAAAGTTTTCATTTTAATAAGTTACTTTCGAAAAATATTGAAGATGTTGCTCTAGAATCGGAAAGGTCATTACGATGCCAATCACCATCTAGAACAACTTTCAATATTTCCCCATCGCTTATCAAACAATAGTACTCTTATAGTACTTGCAGCGGAAAAGCATTTTTAAAAAAACGTATTTTGAAAAACATATTTTGCAAACGTATTTTGCAGCGGGAGATAGTGGCCTGCCCCGGCCATTACCGGGGTCGAGCCGTGGCCGTGCCAAGGCCGGATTCTCTACTCTCGTATGGATCCAAGCCCTCCCCCCGGCAGGGGGCTTTGCCGTAGGCAACAGCCGCCGGCACCGTAGGGGCCGGCCATACAGGTGGCCGGGGCCGAAACCGCCGGCACCGTAGGGCTCCTCAGCCTGGCCTGGCCCTGGCCGATGCCAGGACCAGCCTGGCCTGCCCCTGGCCGAAGGCCGGCCAGGGCCTGGCCGAAGGCCAGGGCTTCCTCTGGCCGGCTAGGGCCTGGCCTCGGCCAGGGCCGGCATGGCCCTGGCAGAGGACAGGGCACCCTGCCCTGGCCTCTGCCAGGGCCGACATTGGTCCTGGTAGAGGCCAGGGCCTGCCCTGGCCCTGGCCTCGGCCAGGGCCGGCCTCTGCCCTGGCAGTGGCCAGGGCCGGCCAGGGCCTGGCCCTGGCCGAAGCCCTGGCCGGCCAGGGTGGGCCAGGGCCTGGCCCTGGCCGAAGCCCTGGCCGGCCAGGGTGGCCAGCCGGCCGGCCTCCTTGGAGTCCGACCGGGCCGGCCGGCCGGCCTCCTTGGAGTCCGGTCGCACACACCCCCCCCTATGGGGTGGTGGTCTTGGTTGTTATTGGCCGAAGCCAACCCCTTCCCCTTTGGGGAGGGGGGTGCATCATGCACCAAAGAGATACGTGTTCATCTCCTCCAATGAGAAGTATGAAACCACCTTCTTCTCCGATGAGACACCCGTTCATCGAGAAAGTAGTTATTCTTTAATGGCCGTGTGCCAAAAAAAATAACACACCTTCAAGACCGCAAACTTCACGCTCTACATGAAGAGAGTTCACATTCCCTATTGAATGGAGACTCAGCATCCATGAGGAGTGCAAGTTTGGCGAGATGAACGGTCAGTTCTTCCCGTCACGGAGAGTTCTTGCCATATCCGTAATGGCAAAAGACCCTAACGTGAAAAAAACAACTTTCGCGTTCTCTCCGTCACGATGCGCTCCTACCATATCCATAATGGAAGGAAACTCATTCGTGAAAGGGACAACGCGTCATTCATCGGTGAGACCGGAGCGAACCCGTATGGCTCTGATACCAATGTAGGATACCATCATGCGATGATGGAGGATCGAAAGAGAGGAGACTTACGTTAGCGTACGCTTCGCTATAATCTCTGAACTTCGCCCTTGGATTTACCACAACGGTCGGTACTTCGTCACAGAGGATCGAAGCAACGTTTCACCGTTTAAATCTATATTTGGAAGAAGAACTTAATGGAAGGGAGAAGAGGAAAGCAGATTGCCTTATGCAAACTTATGGCATGAAGGATTAGCCTTAAAAGCCATACCCTTGGGTCCTATTTATAGGCCTAAGGGGTAGTTATTGTAGGAAATAACTACATATATGCTTATTAGCTTATATTAGTACCATTGCTTATCCTCTTCCTTATGCACTTATCAAATGCCTTTATGCACTTATAAAGTGACTTTTTCCACTTATTGAGTGGTCCTTTTCACACATGAAAAGGTTCCCTTCGCACATGCTTTCATGTACGCGACATCCGAGGTCCATAGACCCTCATACATCCCCTCATGGGTGTATATATGGCGTCCATATCCAACAGGTGCACGCCCACACATGCTAATATGCCATTCATACATACCACTCATACCACTATATAATTAGCACATTCTACACACCTAGTTTAGCTAACAGACATACATTCAACCTGTAAAACCTTAGTAAATAACTATACTATAGGACCAACACCTATAACTATATAATGGTATAGCCACCCACAATCATGTGCGTAGCACAACTAGACATAACCAATCCTATCACTATACATACATCATCCATTACTATATTCATAGTACTACACGCAAACCACAGACATATGTAACAATATACTTAGAGTTTACCCACTCTAGCTTGAGTGAGACTCAAAACCCATATCAGAATGATCCATATACATAACACGATATTTATACATATACCAACACCACTCCAATATATATACATCTACCAACGTAACCACATACATACCATAATAATATTACAAACATCAGCACACGTATATATTCAAATACACTATCCCACATATGCATGCTTCGTTTCATACTAGAGATGACTTTTCTATGATGATGATGACGTGGAGTTAGCTTACTCTATATGCATGCTATATTTGTCATGTCTTAGACTTTATTTCTGATATCATATGCTATGACTTGCCTTGCATTTAGAGGTAGTAACCCACACTTTTTCCACATAAAAATGGATGAAATTTTATTATTAGCTGAGTCTGAATATTCATATGTATGCTATCACAGAAAACACACCATGATTCACGCATTGAATGCTTATATCTGGAGTACCGATTTCTTTTCCTATATCACTTCTATATGCATGAATTGTACATTTCACTTCAGGATGATTGAATGATGTTAGCTATGATAAATCTGGATTAGTTAGCTTTTTTGTGATCGAAACTGAGTAGATTAGATTACCCTGCTGAAGTTGTCGTGCATGTCTTATAGAGTGAACAGAGAGATATATTTATTTCTTTCTCCACAAATCTTGAACATCATTTCTCTACTTTTAAAATCATTGGTGAATCTCCCCTTAGCAATTCTATTATATGGCATTTCCCCCGCTATTAATTCCTAGCTCCAAATTTCCCAAACAAAAAAAACCAAAAAAAAGAGAAAATATTCTTGTATATCATTATCTCTCTTTGAGTTGGGATCATTGTGTATATCTCTTTAAAAAAAAGAAAAAGAAAAAGAAAAGAGGAAAAATCCTCAATAAAAGATCTCATCTCACCTTCTTTCTTTCTTCTCTCTTTTCGTGTTCATTTTTATTACTTTTGGAGCTTTATAAAAATAGGGATGTGAATATTTTTTATGCCACCATGCTCATAGATAAGCTTGGGGGAGGGAATCCATTGATGTGTGAGAGAGTGACTACTTGACGTTGCACGACAACCTAGGCTAAGTAATATTCTATACTCGGTGTGATTATTTCTAGCTTTACGAAATCCAGAAATCTAAGCCTAGCATTCATATCATGAAATCCACACTTTTCTATTCTCTCTATTCTATTGTGTGATACTCTTATACTCCTCATAGAAAGCATTCAATTGAAAAGTGTGTGATCTGCGATGTGTATACCGCTTTAAATGATTCAGACGATGTTAATTCTAAAATTATTCCGTTTTTCATGATTATATCGTTGTTCGTGGGTTTTCTATTTCTACTTGCACTATTATACTATGATATCAAAATAAAACTCTTTGACATGTATTTTTCATTCAGTGCATGCTATATGAGTAAGCGGAACCCACGTCTTGAGAAAATGATCTAGCAGCTTACCTCTTCGCTTCTTTCTTTCTTCTTTGTTTTTATTTCGTTTTTCATTCTTCTCCGCTTTTCATTTTTCATCTTACGCCGTTTTCGTTTTCCGAATCCACCGGGTTCGCCTTTTACTTATCTTCCTCGAGGACGAGTAAGAGGTAAGCTTGGGGGGATTTTGATCACTCCTTATTTTACACTTTTTTCCCGCATGTTTGCATGCCATTTAGATCGCCCAAATCATGTTTTTCACGATATATCGACGATATTGCGATGCTTTTCACGATTTGTTGTTTTTGTCGCATTTCAGGTGATTTGGAGCGATTTGGAGTGATCTCGAGATACGCCTACTCCAGAGTGTCACCGACGACCTCCCCGAGGGGTATTTTACTGTTGGAGAGGAGCGGAAGAAGAAAGAATGTCGCAGGAGCGACGAGGAGGCTAAAACAAGCTGTTTGGGCATTTTTGGTGTCCCACTCGGCCGAGTGAAGGAGTCACTCGGCCGACCAGCGAGACACCGCTCGGCCGACCAGATCGGATACGTTTCATACGTGCACTCGGCCGAGCGACGGAGACCACATCGGCCGAGTGACGAGATCCCGTCCGCCCGAGTGGCGCCCAGACGAAGCCATTCAAAAATCGCCAACTTACTGTTTTTTGGCTGCCTGAGCTTCAGAAGACCCACTCGGCCGAGTGGATAATCCCGACCGCCCGAGTACCAAGAAGCCATCGGCCGAGTGACGACAACTCACTCGGCCGAGCCGCCCCCGAAGTGAAGACCCCTAAAGATCAAGACTTACTGGAAATTTACAGGGTTTCTCACTCGGCCGAGTGACTTTTGTCACTCGGCCGAGTGCGACGCGCTGCCTGTAGCGAAAATTGCGGATTTCAGGCTGCGCAGGGGTATTTTGGTCACAGTTTTTGGACGATTTTGGGGGGTATTTAACCCCTGTTTTTACCCTAGTTTTAGAGAGCTTTTTCTCTTAGATTTTTGCAGCTTTTTAGATTAACTTTTTAGCTTTATTCTTGTGATTGGAGAGGAGACAAAAGTTGTTTTTTGTTGGATTATTTGAAGAACTCCATTGGTTTGTGTCTCTCTCTCTCCTAAAAATTCTATTTTTATTGCTTATCTCGATATCGTGATGAATTCTCTTGTTTATTTCATTGATTATTTTTGTGTTTGTGCTATGAATCGTGAGTAGTCTCCACGTCTTGGGGCGTGGGGATGAACCCTACAAGCCCAATTTCATATTTGTGATGAATTGGTAGAAATTTTGCTAATTTTGTTATTAGGGATTAGTTTGGGAGCGATTTACTACGGATAGCTAGGAGTTCATATCGATTGGGATTTGCAAGAGATTGGATCCCAATTCGATAGGAAACCCTAGAAATCTGAATTGGATTGGAATCGAATTTCCGTAGTATCGGTTTGTAAGAGATTGGACCGATACTAGGGTTCCCGGTTGCAATTCTGTGCCGATACCCGTTTGCAAGAGATTGGACGGGTAGAAAATATCCCAACCTAGGTCGTGGGCCGAGTTTGCAAGAGATTGGGCTCGGTGTGCGATTGAACGATGATGTTGATCCTAATGCTACCTTCCCTAGGCTAGGGTTTGCAAGAGATTGGACCCGAACCTAGGATAGCTATAGACCGGAAACAACGCGAGAGCGTGAGCTTGGTTCTACATTCAGTTGCAACTAGTTCATCCAAAATCTTATTCTAGCAATTTTGATACCGATGAACCACATTGACGAGATACGGTGAGTAGCGGGAATTCCCCATTCCCTAGATGTTCTTTATTTGATTTGATATTTCTGTACTTTGTCTGACGATTGTGACACGATCGCCAAAGGCAAATTTCTCTCTTTTCTCTTCTTAATAGCCAGGTTGATTGGAGCAAGCACGGTCATTCGTCCTCCCTGTGTTCGATAACCCGCTCGTCGCTATACCGTGCGCTTGCGGTAAAACTACAACCGTTCTTTGGGTTACATTCCGGAGCGATCAATTAGTACCATTGCTTATCATCTTCCTTATGCACTTATCAAATGCCTTTATGCACTTATAAAGTGACTTTTTCCACTTATTGAGTGGTCCTTTTCACACATGAAAAGGTTCCCTTCGCACATGCTTTCATGTACGCGACATCCGAGGTCCATAGACCCTCATACATCCCCTCATGGGTGTATATATGTCGTCCATATCCAACAAGTGCACGTCCACACATGCTAATATGACATTCATACATACCACTCATACCACTATATAATTAGCACATTCTACACACCTAGTTTAGCTAACAGACATACATTCAACCTGTAAAACCTTAGTAAATAACTATACTATAGGACCAACACCTATAACTATATAATGGTATAGCCACCCACAATCATGTGTGTAGCACAACTAGACATAACCAATCCTATCACTATACATACATCATCCATTACTATATTCATAGTACTACATGCAAACCACAGACATATGTAACAATATACTTAGAGTTTACCCACTCTAGCTTGAGTGAGACTCAAAACCCATATCAGAATGATCCATATACATAACACGATATTTATACATATACCAACACCACTCCAATATATATACATCTACCAACGTAACCACATACATACCATAATAATATTACAAACATCAGCACACGTATATATTCAAATACACTATCCCACATATGCATGCTTCGTATAGCCACATACCTATAATATATATTCACGACATAGCAATTTACATATAATTAGTATACTAATACATATACTTATCCATACATAGTTAAGGTACAATAATCGTGTATACCTCTTGGTATATACGCACACGCACAACATCCCGTAAAGGCAAGCAATACCAAACAAAATTATAACCATATTATCGTACATATATTACACTTATTCATATAGTAAGCACATATCTACTCAAGGCTAAGTACATACATATCTATGTACGAGCACACACTCACACATACTAATATATAAATCATATAATAGGCCTACACACTTTACTATAAGCACATCCATTATCATTACACTTAACATGCACATGACTTACTAGTATATTATTTCAAGCATTTACAAGTATCTTCTAACCACATACTCCACTAGTAGATATTTCAACACTAAATCTAATATACGCAGACATCCCTAAAGTGGTATAGCTAACCACACTTATATAAATACCATCATTCATACAACTTCATACATATATCACGAATAACACTGAGAATACGTACATGACACAAGAGACGATCATTAATATTCTAAGTGTAGCACACTCATACAGGTCCACACACTCTACCTATATACATGCACCACGACGACATCACAAAAAACCAATGGGCCCACTACTAAACTAGAGTTGACACATGCAACTACAAGTACTAATGTCTACACAATAGAAAGGAAATCGATACCAAAAGTGTACCGGAACAAGATCGGAAAGAACGAGTTCAAATAAGGCGAGGATAAGGAGATAGTTGGTTGGGTGGGACAAAAATATTGCTCTAGATAATTAAATAGATGAAAGAAGGATACGTATAAAATATGGTATCATATATATACTTATAAAAATATGTAGGAAAAGCGAGCGGATGGTAAAATTTTACAACTCGGAAAAAGGGTTAAACGAAGAAATAAAGAGTAGGATGAGGTAGTGATTGTTTTGCAAAAGAAAATAGATTTATACATAGAGTTTGAAGTATGAGCACGATGAACATGGAACTGATATAAAAAAATTTGAAGTTCTATTTAGCTTGGAAAAATATTCTAAAAGTACGTACGGTAAGTGGTAAAAATAAACTTCGGTGTTTAGAAAATGATGATATATTTGAATTATCAAATTGGTAATAAGGTTTTAAAACTGAAATGCAAAAGATACCGGTTAGAAAATGGTTAGGAGATAGTAACTAAAAATTACGACCAAGAAGGTTTCAAAATCCAAGAAAGAATTTTAACTCAACCGAAAAGCAAGAAATTTAAATATATAATAAGGGGTTTTCAAAGAAGTTAAACTGAGCGAAGAATTTAATAAGGAATTTCGAAAATACTTTTACAGGAATCAGGATTTGCAATGGGGAAGATTCGAAGTATTTATGATAATCTTCATGAAGCGATCACGTGAATCGAGGGCAAAGAACATGATCACATGATGAATACGCCTAAGATATGATTCATGAAAAGCTACGATGGAAATCATCGGTCGATAACACAGAAGTGTAATGATTAGGAAGATGCTAGAAATCAGGGGTTCTAATTATCGGGATGTCTAAAGATCAAGAGAACTCAGCACTAAGACTTCCTAATGAACTAGACTGTAATAGAGATCTCAGGGAAGGGTCCTAAGAGAATCAAGATTACGTTTTGTTGGGCCCGAAGTTGATTGACCCGAGCGAACGACTAAAAGAAGGACTCTAGAAATCTAACATGGTCAGAGCCGGGTGAGAGGCTACTAGGGTATCCTAATACGAGTATGACTAAATCTTAACCAAGGCGCCTAACTATCAAACATGGACGTCAATCTAAGTCTTCCTACCATCTAAGACAAGGAAAACCTAATATAGACTTGTACATATTAAACTGGATATTAAATGAATGTGGTACTCTTATTGTTCCGAACTTTTTGCATGACCTGCATGGGCCACCACTAAAACCTGTCACACCCCGCGACCCATTATACGGGTGCGAGAACGAGACTAAGGTCCGCATGGGTCGGAGCTGCGAAGCTCGGACCTACTAAGCGTCTGTGAGGTACTCCAAAGCATTAAACAGGTCCCTGCATTTAAAAGATACGGAACAACAAAAGTACTGAAAGGGAAATGCATTCATTTTATTCAAAAGATATCCAGAAAGTACAGAAGTCTAAACAGATGCCCAGCATGGCTACAAACTGTAGAAAGAAAGTACCGGTGCAAGCACCCAACCTAGACAAGAAGTAAAAACGGTGCCACGCACCCAAACTAGAAAGCAGGAAATCTCTGAATCGGCAACAGTGAGTGACCTCTAGGTCTGGTCCTTGTCAGGAACGTACTTCGGGTCGACGTCCTCCGACTCCAAGTACTCAGGTAGGTTCAGCCCGTCCACGTACTCTGGCTCAATACCTGACGTACAGCACCCAAGAGAAAAGGAACTGTACATCAGGTAAAGTCTACAAGGTAGAGGTGAGAGACTCTACTGCAAGTGTGAAGTAATTTAAGAGCAACACTTTACTGGTTGATTACATGCTGTTGTGATTACATGGCAGTTATACTATGCAAGAATTAAAGCGGTGCAGAAAAGTAAACGTGACGGGCAGTAGCCGTAGCATGTGCTACCGGCTACGGGACTAAGCTAGACGGAACAGGACAAACAAGACAAGACGTGTGTGTGACACCAAAGAGAGTTCGCGCCTGCAGCGTAGAGAGTGGCCAAACTCTCTATCTAGTGGCCACTCACCCAACCCCAACCCAAGTGCTCAAGTCAAGACAAGACTGGACTGTACGAGTACCGCTCAATCCCTTGGTGAGTGCCTCTCCCCACGGTCTGTCGGGACGCTCACTCCCCTGGTGAGGCGCCGAGACTCCCGTAAGGTGTACACGAAAGGAACACCCACTCCCTCGGTGGACTCCCTAAGATCCCCCACGGTCTGCCGAGACGCTCACTCCCCTTGTGAGACACCGAGACTCTCGTAAGGTATACACGAAAGGAACACCCACTCCCTCGGTGGGCTCCCCAAGATCCCACACGGTCTACCGGGATGCTCACTCCCCTGTGAGACATCGAGACTCCCGTAAGGTATACTACATGAACTAAAGAAGACAAGATATGACCAGTTATGAATGTTCTGTTGTTCAGTTGTTATTCTAGGGGGTCCGTATGCACGCACACATAGAATAGCCCTAAGGTGTCAGTTTTTTTGCCCAGACTTCGTCGTCAAGTCTAGGCAGTAGTAGGGGTCCCGGACTCTATCATTTCACGTCCGACTCTCTTATTATTACTTTAACTTTTTAAGAAGGTAATGGCCTAAACGTGGCCGTAAGTACACAAGTGTAAACACTTGCCTGCGAGGCGAGTGAGTCGTCGGTCTGGAGCGTCTCGTCGAAGCGGCGCATCGGCGAGGGTCCGTCTGAAACAGGACAACGGCGATGTCAGATCGCGTTTTTCATCAATCCTATTAGGGTTCGTTTCTAAATTCAGCGGGACTACCCTAACAGTCAAAAGTCACATCTTTTTGATTCGTTTCAGCCTAATCGACGTTCTACCCTATGTGCACAGATATTCAACTCCGTTTGTCGATGTCTAAGGTTGAACAACATTTTAAAGGAGCAGAAATGTAAACTTAGTTATCGTTGATGACTTTTAGATTAGGTTTTAGATTCGCTACGATGTGGGTTCTTACTACGCGTTAGGGGGCTAACATTTTCGACGTTGATCGTATATCGGACGTCGGGTCTGAATGGCGGTAGATCCTCGTCGTCAACGATGTTTCAGCTGTAGGTAGCGTAGCGAGACCAGAACAGACAGCGATGGGAAGGCGAGAACAGCGAGTGTGGCGTCGGGATCTCTCCGGTTGCGAGTGGCGCAACGGATCTACCCGACGGCGACAACGTCTGGGAAAACACGCGAGATTGGCGACGTGCGTGGACCCCTAGGAGCAAGGGGCTACCGGGGATTAGAAAAGGTCGAAGGAGGTTGCTCGGCCTGGTGGGTGGCTGACGGTGGTTGCGTGCAGCGACGGCTGGCTGTGAAAAGGTGAAATGGACAGTTTTGAGAAACTGGGTCGATGTTTTGGATCGCCGTGAAGATGTGGCAGCCTGAGGGGCAAGGAGGGTACTGTAGTAGATAGAGTGGATCGAGGGAAGTATGTTGGTGGCGGAGGTGATCGCCGACGGTGGCCGGAGGGCGGCGGCCGTGAGCAACTTTCGGCGGCGGCAGGCTGTCAAAAAACTGGGTTGCTTGCGGCTTTATGGGGCGAGAGAGAGAAGGAGGGAGAGAGGAAAGGGGAGAGAGGTTGACTGAGCTTTGG
This sequence comes from Scilla litardierei, assembly GCA_030789695.1. Classification (NCBI taxonomy): domain Eukaryota; kingdom Viridiplantae; phylum Streptophyta; class Magnoliopsida; order Asparagales; family Asparagaceae; genus Scilla; species Scilla litardierei. The sequence goes on from CM061131.1 coordinate 104,008,434, forward strand.
GGTGGCCGGAGGCTCGCTGGCAGTGAGAGGAAGGACGAGGAAACACAAGGGAATGGGCAGCGGCTGAGTATTGAGCGTGACCTAGTTTCATGCGGGTTAGGTTTTGTTATAAAAGAGAAGTTTGCTAAATAGAGATGTATATAAGTGATGGGGGAGAGAGAGTGTGAGAGAGAGGGTGTGCAAAGAGGGGAAAAGTTACATGAGGATAGCAATAGGAAATCCCACATGATATGTATAAGAATCCCATGTGATTTGGCTTAAGATTTGAATTTCAAAAATCGATTAGGGCTAAACAGGCTTTGATTTTAATTTGTGTGATGAGCCAAGCAAACGGTGTCCAAAAATTATGAAAAAAATATCGGGACGACAGTGACGACGAGAGGCTCGGGGGTACGGTGGTCGATCATGTGCAAGGTTCGCAAACGAACAAAAAAATAAAAAGGTCCGCCATCGAAGTCTAAAGTCACTACGTCTCTCCAATCAAAGCTGATTTGTGGGAGAACGACATGTGAAATGAATTTCACTAAAAATCGCACAAATAAATACTCTTCCATACGGTCATAATGACATACAACATCGCGTATTCCGAATATAAGAAAGGACTAAGAAAAATACGCGTACAAAAGGGGGAAATACGCGCGAAAAACGAACGGTCGGAAAGCGGCCGTTACAGTTTGTATTGAATCTCAGCTCTCCTCTGGTAACTGTTTCTTCCTGAATTTCTTGTGTGCCAATTTCCTCTTGGCTTTCAGGTTGCTCTTCGTTGTTCGTTGGACTGCTTTCTTGTGGTACATTTTACTCTTCTTCATTCTCCCTGCAATCCAAAGATCCTATTTAAGATTCATCAAATTTTACATAAATAGATTCAACAATAGTAAGGGTGTGTTTATTATATATCACGTCTGCTTGGCTCCTCGTTGAATATCCCATGAACACTCCCTCATCTATTTTGAATTCAAATGTGCCAAGTTGATCTCCAGTATTTAGTATATAGCACCTGCATCCAAAAACTTTAAAGTAAGAAATGTTTGGAGTGTTTCCATGCCATAGCTCGTAAGAAGTTTTGTTCATTAATGGTCTAATCATAACTCTATTGCACACATAGCAAGCGGTACTAATGGCCTCGACCCAAAAAGACATATGCAAGCTATATTCATTTATCATACTCATAGTCATCTCTTTTAATGTTTGATTCTTTCTCTCGACCACTCCATTTTGTTGGGGTGTTCTGGGAGAAGAGAATTCATGTAAACTTCCTTTTTCAAGGCAAAAGTTTTCAAAAATTACATTTTCAAACTCACTTACATGTTCACTTCTAATTTTTATAATTGAAGTATTTTTCTCAATAGAAACTTGTATACAAACATTTTGAAAATTTTCAAATGAGTCTGATTTTTGGCTAGGAAGTAAACCCATGTGTATCTAGAGTAATCATCAACCAATACTAAACAAAACTTTTTACCTCCTAGACTAGCAATGTCTGTTGGTCCAAATAAATTCATATACACTAGTTCTAATATAAGTGTAGTGGCAACTTCTTTAATGCTAGAGAATGTAGATCTAGTTTGCTTACCTTTTGTGCATGCCACACACAACTTACCATTTTCATAGGTCTGATGCGGTAGTCCTCTTACCAGATTTTTACTTTCAAGATTCTTTAGCAATCCCGTACTAGTCTTCTATGCCATAGCGTGGCCTCTTCTTCCCTGATAAGCAAGCATTTAGAAACAGTTAGTTCTTCAATCATAATAGTATAAACATTGTTCTTTCTATTTGCTGTAATAATAATGTCACATGTGGAGCTATCAATAATTCTACAAAGTTTTGAATCAAATTCTATTTTCATACCTTTGTCGCACAGCTGACTAATAGAAATAAGGCTGGGTGTAAGATTTTCCACCCATATGATATATGTAAGCTAAAAGGTGTCGTTACCTACAACACCTTTACCAATTACCTTGCATTTTTCATTGTCCCCTAAAGTAACACTTCATCCTTCATGCTTTACAAGGCTAATGAACTTTTCACTATCACCTGTCATGTGTATTGAGAAACCAGAGTCTAAGTACCACTCACACTGTCGTCACTTAGCCATGTCATGTACCTACACATAGGCCGAACATGATACGTGTGACCTAGGAATCCAAATAGGTCCACTGGTGTTAGTCACTGTACCTTTTGGAACCCAAATTTGTTTAAATTTAATATTATTGTTCCTATATTTGCAATTATAATAAGCATGACCAACACCCCCACACGTATAGCATTTAGCAAAAACACTTCTCCCCACACCAGTTTCTTTATTAATCTTTTTATTAATTCTTGGCCTTTCATCAATTTTATTACCATAGCCCAAACCACGCCTATTGTTACCATGTATCTGATTTCCAAGTATGATGTCTAATGATTGCTTTCCAACTCCAAATTTTTTAATGGTTAGCTCAAGATCAGATACTTTAGATTTTAAAAACATGTTTTCATTGACAAGCATGGTGCATTTACTTACGAAAGCCTTTTTGCTCTCTACCTCATTCTTTGTAAGATTTACCATCTTCTTTTCTAGCTCAAGAACTTTTTCTTTATGCATGTTATTTTCTTTTAAAAAAGTAGGACAATTAAGATATTCATCTTTTTCATGCATGCTACATTTTTCTTTTTTCAGCAAATCAATGGCAGATTTGTATGCAACAATTTTAGCTTTCAGTTTATCTACTTCTTTTGAACTGTCACAATTTTCTTGTTGCAGTTCATAATTAGAAGTTCTAAACTTCTCTACATTAGATTCTAGGCCTTCAATTTTATCTTGTATTTCTTTACAAATATTCAGAATTTGAACTTTAGTGCAAGATTTTACCTCATTAAGCTCTCCCATCAAGCAAAGGGAGGAGTGGACAGTGTAACGGTACGTTTTCGTTGTACTTTGTTCGTGCACGTGCTTTTGGCCATGCACGTGTTTATTTTAGACTTTATTTGATTGTGAACACTTTTGTGTGATATGCCGTTGTGAACGTCTCTGAGAGTATTAAATAGTGGCACTATCTTGGAACGACACACCTCGAGTCGTTTTTCCACAATTTAAACTTACTCGATGAGACGTGACGATTCTCACTCTTGACGGGAGACGTTTCTATTTTTAGTTTTGTCGTCCGACGTCGAATTTGAGATCCGTCTTCTTAGTTAGCTCACATTCGTCATCACGATCACCACAATATTTATTTTATAATTTTTGGAGTTTATTTGACCACTTTAATATTTTTAACAAGTTTTATATTATTTTTAATAATTAATTTATAAATTATTTTCGGCCAAATAAAATTTATTTGAGTTTTAAACGTTTTAAAGAATTTTTGAGCCAATTTCCAGCTCATTTGGACCAAGTCAAATCCTTGGGTGAGTTGGAGAAGTTGAATTTCAAATTTTAAATTATTTTAAACTTCTAATCCTATTAGATTTAGCCCTAGCCCAAGTCAACTCATCTATACTATATAAGCAACCCCTAGGAAGACTTATTTTCGCAAGAAATTAGCCCTAGCCTCTTCCAAAACCAAAATTGGACGTTGCGACGATTCGTCGCAACGTTGCGACGTTCAGCCACCGCTCTGACCGAGAAAACCAACCAATTTTCCCCGCTCCGACCGCTAGCCGCCCCCGCATCCATCGCCGCTCGCATCGCAGCGCACCGCCCCGCTCCGTTCCCTCGGTCTGACCGAGGGCTTGGCCCGCACCCGCTCGCATCCGCTTCGCATCCCCGCTCAGCACAGCGCTCCGCATCAACCCCGCCTTGTCGCCCCGCTCCGCACAGCGCCTGACCGATCGGGCCGCCCGCACCGATCGACGTTTGCAACGCTACAACGTAGCAACGTTGCAGCCGCTCGCATCCAAGCGCACGACCGACCCTCCCTACCGATCTGACCGAAGGAGGCCCCCGCACCCACACTGCTGCACACCCCCAAGAGCCGCACAGCCCCGTTCCCCCGCAGCGACCGAGAGATCTCCCCGCATCGAGGATGTACGACCGAGAGTCATTCGTCGCAACCCCGCATCCGTCACACCACTTGCCTCCGTGGGCCCCCCAAGTTCTCCAGAGGTATTGTGGGTCCCCCAAAGGTCCCTAGGACTACTGTGGGCCCCACCTAGGTGTGTTCTCTTCGACGATTTGCCGCGTACGACTTCGTGGCACGTCGTAGCCCATCGTCGCACGTGCTAGCTTTGGAATATGGAATCGTCGTCCCGGTTGATTGCTCTGAAATTTCCAGCGAGGAATCTAATTGGAATCTGGACTTGGAGCGCGATCTTTTATTCCAACCCCCGGCGTCGCTACCCGACGCCGGTGTAGCTTTCGCGTCGTGTTGAGGTAACGTTTTGCACCCCTAGGACCCCCAACCCAATTGCATGCTAATCAAGACTAAAAATCTGTATTTTAAAGTATTTTAAATGTTTTAGCAACCACTAATCAAGATTAATAAAACGGATGTAGGCCGGTGGGCTTGTGCACGTAGGAATCGTGACTTGGGACTCGTTGGACGGTGTTTTCTTGACGTGATAGTTGCAGGCAAGTGAAACTTGCCAAATCTTGCTTAGGGCCATGTTTTTAGGCCACTTACTTGTTTTTAGCGTAAAAGAGACTAGTCAGTGAAATGATAGCTGGCTAGACGCCTACTTGATCTAGTTTAACAACGAAACTAGATTCGTCACCTAAATGATCTAGCTTGACAACGAAGCTAGATCCAACTCCTTAAACTTGTTGATCATGCATGCTTAACTGTCACGTTTATTTTCCTTACCTGTACGCTTTACTACTTGCCATGTCATGTCATCCATGCATTGAATGTCGCATTCGTAGCACACGCTACATACTTGTACTTGCTTGTCCCGGGCTAGGTGCACCCCTACGCCATACTTGTTAAAAACACTTCCTGGCTCGTGATCCAGAAGCGAGCATTCCCATTCGGGGGTAAGGCCCTGGCTCGATACACGTGGAGGGGTAGGGTTGAGCGACCACTCAGTGTAGAAGTGTGCCCGTACAGCCTCTTCAGCTGTAAGGCGTGAACTCTGTGCACGAGGTGCTTACTTTTCTTGTCTTGTACGTGTCTTGTGAATGTCATGCCATGCTTGTACTTCACTTTACTTTACCTTACTTGTTGCACTCATTACATTAACTGCCATGTCATTACATCATGCTAGAACTTTTAGGTTGCTTTTACTTGTACTTTCAGTTTCCTTGCACAAGTCTTTTTAGACTTGCTGACATGTGCCCCTTGCTCTTTTGGGTGTCACATGTTAGACCCTGAGCCAGAGACAGTCATTAAGGACGAGGTGTTTGCTGACGCTGAGCCTGAGCCTACGTTCGTCGAGGAGTACGAGGACACCGGAGACCAGTCTTAGTGACTGTTGAGCTGTTTTACTTTAGCTTGCTGTTAGTTGTCGGTGCTTGCACCATTACTTTGCTTTCGTACTTTGTACTTTTGTTGGCCATGTTGGGCCTCTTTTAGACTCTTTTATTTTAGCCTGGTGGCTTTTCTGCGATGTTGAGATTTATTATTATGGATATTCTAAGATTTCTTCTTTGTCTCTTTTCATTATTATTATCTTTGTTTCATTTCGCGTTGCAAGGACCTGCAGTTAAATTTGATTGACGCTTATCGGACTTGCAGCTTTGTAGCTTCAAGTCTAAGCGGACCTTCTCACGCTTCGCCTCCACGTTTTTGGGAAGCGGGGCGTGACAGGTTTTGTTGGTGGCCCATGCATGTCCCTCTTGCGATTGCGAATTAACGGAACAACGGTAATAATGGAATGTCCATTAAATAAATTGCAACATCCAAGTCATTAAGGTATTGAGTCTAATTTGTTTGTTCGTTTTCTATGTCATTAGATGGCTGGACGACGACAGACCCGGTCTGGCAGTGGGCCCAATCATGCTGAGGAGCCGGATAGAGAGCCCACCAATGCTGAGATCATGAGGATGATGCATCAGATGATGCAGGTGCAGCAGGGCATGCTCCAGAACACTCAGAGTGCTCCTCGCTTCGAGCCAGGAGCGAAGCAGTTTCGGGAGCTGGGCCCGACGTACTTTGATGGATCTGAAGGACCGTTGGCTGCAGAGGAGTGGATCAGAAACACTGAGGATAATCTGAAGATGTCAAAGGTCAACCCGGCTAGATGGGTTGATTTGGTGAAGAAGCAGCTTAAGGATAATGCCCGAAACTGGTGGGATGCAGAGGAGGAGCTGTTGGTGAGCCCTATACCTTGGGCTACTTTCAAGTCTAGATTCGATGAGGAGTACTTTCCGAAGGCTGCCATGAGGGAGATGTTGCAGCGCTTCATTGAGCTGAAGCAGAGGAACTTGACGGTGGACCAGTACCACTAGGAGTTTACTAGATTGAGTCGCTTCGCGCTGAAGATGGTAGAGGATGCTGAAGAGAAGGCTCAGAAGTTTTTGCAGGGTCTATCTCTAGACTTGCAGAGTCTGGTGTCTACGTCAGATTTGGAGTCATATCAGAAGTTGCTGGTAGCTGCTCGGAGACAGGAGAAGATTGCGAAGCTGAAGAGAGGACAGATTTCTAGAGCTGGGAAGAGGCCTATGGAGCAGTCTAGGCCCGGGGTCAAGCCTACCCAGCCAGTGCAGTTCAAGAGGCTAGGTGGGCCTATTGTGAAGACTTGCCATTTCTGCGGCAAGACTGGTCACATCAAGGAGCAGTGCAGGAAATTTCTTGGGTAGTGTCTGATCTGTGGAGATGCTACTCATGTAGCGAGGGATTGTCGGCATGCGAACCAGCTGAGGAGAGGACCTGATGGAGCACAGACACAGAGGGGACCAGTTGCAGCCCAGCCCTTGCAGCAGAGAGCACCTGTACCTGCTGGACGTGGAGCGCCTCTTCTTCCACAGAAGCAGGCGTATCAGCAGGCTATTCAGCCAAGGAGGCGGGCGTACTTGATGACTGCAGTGGAGACCGAGGCTGTGGACGAGGTTATCACAGGTAACCCTCTGTCTAGTTGTTCTTTCCTTAGTTAGTTTTGATTGTTAGATTATGTTTGTTGCTTGCATATGATTGTTTGTTAGAATAGGTTTGATTGTTAGTCTGTTTGTTAGGTGTGATTTTGGTTTGCACGTTTTCTGCACGAGTCCTCTTTGACTCAGGTGCATCGATGTGCATTATTTCTCGGAGCTTCGTGGAGAAGCATTCCTTGACGACTTCCCCTCTTCCCAAGAGTTGGAACATCGTTACGGGAAATGGCGTGATCTCGGAGCATCGTGGGTGCACTTCTTGCCCTTTGGTGGTCTGTGGACATGAGCTTTACGCTGACTTTATTGTCCACGACATCATCAACTACGATGCCGTGCTCGGGATGGATTGGCTTGCGAGCTTCTATGCTACGATCGATTGTCGGAGGAAGAAGGTGGTGTTCGAGATCCCAGGACATCCGGTGTTTGAGTTCAATCGAGGTAGCAGTTCGCTTGGCCCTGTCAGGTTTCGGGCCAGACCGGTGGAGCTTGTTGCTATGCAGATGGAGCAGGATAGACCAGCTGTGGTACGTGAGTTCGACGACGTCTTCCCCGAGGAGATGTCTGGACTGCCACCCGATCGAGCTCTCGAGTTTTCGATCGACCTTGTTCCGGGAGCGCAGCCTATTTCGAAGGCGCCATTTCGTATGGCACCAGCAGAGTTGGAAGAGTTGCGTAGACAGCTGGATGATCTTTTGCAGAAGGGATACATCAATCCCAGTGTGTCTCCGTGGGGAGCACCGGTGTTGCTGGTGAAGAAGAAGGATGGTTCGCGTCGCATGTGTGTGGATTACCGGGAGCTGAATGCTGTGACTATCAAGAATAAATATCCCTTGCCTCGTATAGATGATATCTTCGATCAGCTCGGAGGTTCGAGGGTGTTTTCTAAGTTGGATTTGAGGAGTGGCTACCATCATCTTAAGGTGAAGAAGGACGACATCCCGAAGACAGCGTTCAGGACAAAGTATGGTCACTACGAGTTCGTGGTTATGCTCTTCGGCGTAACCAATGCGCCCGTAGTTTTTATGAACCTGATGAATCTGGTCTTCTACGACTTTCTAGACAAGTTCGTCGTCATCTTCATTGACGATATCATGATCTATTCGAAGTCGGAAGAAGAGCATGCATCGCACTTGAGGACAGTATTGGAGATCTTGAGGAAGCATCGTTTGTATGCTAAGTATTCCAAGTGCGAGTTTTGGCTGGATAGAGTTGCCTTCCTCGGGCATGTGGTGTCTGGTGATGGGATTTCTGTGGATCCCGAGAAGATTGTGGCTATCAGAGAGTGGCCGGTTCCGCAGTCGGCGTCAGAGATTCGGAGTTTCCTCGGGCTTACAGGATATTATCGGCGTTTCATTAAGGACTTTTCTCGGATTGCTGAGCCGATGACCAGACTGACGCGGAAGGATGTGCCATATGTTTGGTCTGATGATTGTGAGAAGGCTTTTGGTATTCTGAAGGAGAGATTGACGACTGCCCCTGTACTTGCTGTGCCTGATCGCAGTGGGGGATTCGAGATCTTTTGCGATGCATCTGGAAAGGGTCTCGGATGTGTGTTGCATCAGCATGGGCATGTGGTTGCGTATGCTTCTCGTCAGCTTAAGGCTCATGAGAAGAATTACCCGACACATGATTTGGAGTTGGCTGCTGTCGTGTTTGCGCTGAAGATTTGGAGGCACTTCCTGCTGAGTGAGAAGGTGAAGATCTTCACCGATCACAAAAGCTTGAAGTATATCTTTACTCAGAAGGAGCTCAACATGCGACAGCGTCGATGGTTGGAGCTCATGGCAGACTATGAGATTGATTTGCAGTATCACCCTGGCAAGGTGAATGTGGTTCTGGATGCGCTGAGCAGACTTCCAGCGGTGATGATGTTGACCTCGCAGTGGAGATTGCAGCAGGATTTTTGCGAGACTGGTATCGAGATCATTCTTCCTGGAGAGACTTCCTCGTGGATGAGCATGTAGATACAGTCGACGATCGTGGCTAGGATCAAGGCCGGTCAGGCTGGAGATGCTAAGCTGGTGAAGATTCGGGAGCAGGTGGAAGCCGGTCTGCGGACTGACTTTTTGATTCACGAGGATGGTTCGTTGAGATTTGGAGCCAGGTTGTGTGTGCCAGCTGGAGATATCAGAGAGGAATTATTGGTGGAGGCACACAGTTCGCCGTATTCTGTGCACCCTGGTGGGACCAAGATGTACAAGGATCTTCGCCTGAACTTTTGGTGGCATGGTATGAAGAGGAGCGTGGCTCGGAGTGTAGCCAAGTGTTTGGTTTGCCAACAAGTAAAGGCGGAGCATCAGCGTACGGCAGGGTTGCTGCAACCGCTTCCGATTCTGGAGTGGAAGTGGCAGCACATCACTATGGACTTCGTGACTGGACTACCTCGGAGTCCGAAGCAGAATGACGTGATTTGGGTAGTCGTAGACCGATTGACCAAATCTGCGCACTTTATTCCTTTCCGAGTAGGACAGTCTACCGAGACGCTAGCAAGGAGATACATGGAGGTAAATTCATTTACTCTCCGTTTCTATTTCCTTTTACTAGTTTAGATAGTGTTGTAACGTGAATCGTGCAGGAGATCGTACGACTTCACGGAGTCCTCGTGGGTATCGTGTCGGACAGAGACACGAGATTCACATCTCAGTTTTGGCAGAGTCTGCAGAAGAGCTTGGGTACGAGTCTGAGTTTCAGCACGGCGTACCACCCGCAGACGGATGGCCAGTCCGAGAGGACGATTCAGATATTGGAGGATATGTTGCGAGCTTGCATGCTGGATTTTAAGGGATCTTGGGAGGATCATCTCCATCACGTTGAGTTTGCCTACAATAACAGCTACCAGGCGAGTATTGGAATGGCGCCTTTCGCCGCGCTATATGGAAAGAAATGTCGATCGCCACTGAGCTGGGATGACATTGGAGATCGGGAGCTGTTAGGACCGGAGATGATCGTGGAGGCCGTGGATGTTGTGAGAAACATTCGAGAGAAGCTGAGGATTACGCAGGACCGTTTCAAGCATTGGGCAGATGCTAAACGGAGGCCTTTGGAGTTTCAGCCTGGAGATCATGTATTCCTGAAGATTTCTCCGAACCGCGGAGTTATTCGATTCGGGAAGAGAGGCAAGCTGAGTCCGAGGTTCATTGGACCGTTCGATGTTCTGGAGAGAGTTGGAGCTGTGGCTTATCGCTTGGCGTTGCCACCGTCGCTGGTGGGAGTTCACGACGTATTTCACGTATCTCAGTTACGTGATACGTTAGTGACCCCTCTCACGCTGTGGATTTCTCAAAGATTACGGTTCTTCCGGATTTGTCTTATGATCAGCAGCCCGTTGAGATTCTGGATCGTCGACAGAAGCAGCTGAGGAATAAGACCGTCGACTTGGTTCGTGTGCAGTGGCGTCACGGTTCCCCTGGTGAGTCCACCTGGGAGCGTGAAGATGAGATGAGAGAGCGTTTCCCGCACCTTTTCCCGAGCAGTGCTTGATGTTGATTCCGAGGGCGGAATCATTTCTAAGGTGGGGAGGATGTAACGGTACGTTTTCGTTGTACTTTGTTCGTGCACGTCCTTTTGGCCGTGCACGTGTTTATTTTAGACTTTATTTGATTGTGTACACTTTTGTGTGATATGCCGTTGTGAACGTCTCTGAGAGTATTAAATAGTGGCACTATCTTGGAACGACACACCTCGATTCGTTTTTCCACAATTTAAACTTACTCGATGAGACGTGACGATTCTCACTCTTGACGGTAGACGTTTCTATTTTTAGTTTCGTCGTCCGACGTCGAATTTGAGATCCGTCTTCTTAGTTAGCTCACATTCGTCATCATGATCACCACAATATTTATTTTATAATTTTTGGAGTTTATTTGACCACTTTAATATTTTTAACAAGTTTTATATTATTTTTAATAATTAATTTATAAATTATTTTCGGTCAAATAAAATTTATTTGAGTTTTAAACGTTTTAAAGAATTTTTGAGCCAATTTCCAGCTCATTTGGACCAAGTCAAATCCTTGGGTGAGTTGGAGAAGTTGAATTTCAAATTTTAAATTATTTTAAACTTCTAATCCTATTAGATTTAGCCCTAGACCAAGTCAACCCATCTATACTATATAAGCAACCCCTAGGAAGACCTATTTTCGCAAGAAATTAGCCCTAGCCTCTTCCAAAACCAAAATTGGACGTTGCGACGATTCGTCGCAACGTTGCGACGTTCAGCCACCGCTCTGACCGAGAAAACCAACCAATTTTCCCCGCTCCGACCGCTAGCCGCCCCCGCATCCATCGCCGCTCGCATCGCAGCGCACCGCCCCGCTCCGTTCCCTCGGTCTGACCGAGGGCTTGGCCCGCACCCGCTCGCATCCGCTTCGCATCCCCGCTCCGCACAACGCTCCGCATCGACCCCGCCTTGTCGCCCCGCTCCGCACAGCGCCTGACCGATCGGGCCGCCCGCACCGACCGACGTTTGCAACACTGCAACGTTGCAACGTCGTAGCCGCTCGCATCCAAGCGCACGACCGACCCTCCCTACCGATCTGACCGAAGGAGGCCCCCGCACCCGCACTGCTGCACACCCCCAAGCGTCGCACAGCCCCGTTCCCCCGCAGCGACCGAGAGATCTCCCCGCACCGAGGCTGTACGACCGAGAGTCATTCGTCGCAACCCCGCATCCGTCGCACCACTTGCCTCCGTGGGCCCCCAAGTTCTCCAGAGGTATTGTAGGTCCCCCAAAGGTCCCTAGGATTACTGTGTGCCCCACCTAGGTGCGTTCTCTTCGACGATTTGCCGCGTACGACTTCATCGCACGTCGTAGCCCGTCGTCGCACATGCTAGCTTTGGAATCTGGAATCGTCGACCCGGTTGATTGCTCTGAAATTTCCAGCGAGGAATCTAATTGGAATCTGGACTTGGAGCGCGATCTTTTATTCCAACCCCCGGCGTCGCTACCCGACGCCGGTGTAGCTTTCGCGTCGTGTTGAGGTAACGTTTTGCACCCTTAGGACCCCCAACCCAATTGCATGCTAATCAAGACTAAAAATCAGTATTTTAAAGTATTTTAAATGTTTTAGCAACCACTAATCAAGATTAATAAAACGGATGTAGGCCGGTGGGCTTGTGCACGTAGGAATCGTGACTTGGGACTCGTTGGACGGTGTTTTCTTGACGTGATAGTTGCAGGCAAGTGAAACTTGCCAAATCTTGCTTAGGGCCATGTTTTTAGGCCACTTACTTGTTTTTAGCGTAAAAGAGACTAGTCAGTGAAATGATAGCTGGCTAGACGCCTACTTGATCTAGTTTGACAACGAAACTAGATCCGTCACCTAAATGATCTAGCTTGACAACGAAGCTAGATCCAACTCCTTAAACTTGTTGATCATGCATGCTTAACTGTCACGTTTATTTTCCTTACCTGTACGCTTTACTACTTGCCATGTCATGTCATCCATGCATTGAATGTCGCATTCGTAGCACACGCTACATACTTGTACTTGCTTGTCCCGGGCTAGGTGCACACCTACGCCATACTTGTTAAAAACACTTCCTGGCTCGTGATCCAGAAGCGAGCATTCCCGTTCGGGGGTAAGGCCCTGGCTCGATACACGTGGAGGGGTAGGGTTGAGCGACCACTCAGCGTAGAAGTGTGCCCGTACAGCCTCTTCAGCTGTAAGGCGTGAACTCTGTGCACGAGGTGCTTACTTTTCTTGTCTTGTACTTGTCTTGTGAATGTCATGCCATGCTTGTACTTCACTTTACTTTACCTTACTTGTTGCACTCATTACTTTAACTGCCATGTCATTGCATCATGCTAGAACTTTTAGGTTGCTTTTACTTGTACTTTCAGTTTCCTTGCACAAGTCTTTTTAGACTTGCTGACATGTGCCCCTTGCTCTTTTGGGTGTCACATGTTAGACCCTGAGCCAGAGACAGTCGTTGAGGACGAGGTGTTTGTTGACGCTGAGCCTGAGCCTACGTTCGTCGAGGAGTACGAGGACACCGGAGACCAGTCTTAGTGACTGTTGAGCTGTTTTACTTTAGCTTGCTGTTAGTTGTCGGTGCTTGCACCATTACTTTGCTTTCGTACTTTGTACTTTTGTTGGCCATGCTGGGCCTCTTTTAGACTCTTTTATTTTAGCCTGGTGGCTTTTCTGCGATGTTGAGATTTATTATTATGGATATTCTGAGATTTCTTCTTTGTCTCTTTTCATTATTATTATCTTTGTTTCGTTTCGCGTTGTAAGGACCTGTAGTTAAATTTGATTGACGCTTATCGGACTTGCAGCTTTGTAGCTTCAAGTCTGAGCGGACCTTCTCACGCTTTGCCTCCACGTTTTTGGGAAGCGAGGCGTGACAGACAGTCTCTTTCTGAGTTTCATCCTCGATATCCTCATCCCACGTTACTATCAAAGATTTTTCTTTCTTCTTCGTAGTTTTATTCTTTTCTTGTGGGCAATTCTTCATATAGTGTCCATGCTTCCTGCATTTAAAACAATGGATTTCATCAGTAACATCCTGCTCAGAAGATTTTTTAGCAAGATTAAATTTGTTAGAGCGATTAAACCTTTTTGACATTTTAGATCTTCCTTGCTTTGTCTTGATGAATCTTCTGAAGCCTCTTACCATCAGTGCCTGCTCCTCATCAAGTTCATCATCTTCATCTTCCTCAGCTTAGAATGCTAGTGCTTTTGAGGTCTTGATCTCAAATTTCTCTCTAGTTTCAATAATATGCAACTCAAGGTCATGTGACATCAAGTTTCCAATCAGGTCTTCCACTCTCAGCTTTGCTAGATCATTGGCTTCCTGAATGGCTATGACTTTTGGATGGAATGAGCTTGGCAGAGCCCTCAAGATCTTCCTTGCTCCAGACTTGAGTATGGCTTTCCAAGAGAACTGATGGACCTTGCAAACATCTCCTTGATGGACTCTGATGGAAGCATACGGAAGCTTTCATATTCTGTACTTAGCAAAGCAAGTCTGGACTCATTCACCTGCGATGTTCCCTTATGTGTCACCTTCAGTGTATGCCAAATTTCATGCGCAGTTTGACATTGAGATATACGATTAAACTCAGCTTTATCCAAAGAGTAAATAAGTGCATTCATAACTCTACCATTCAGAGAAAAATGTTTTCTATCAACATCATCCCATTTATCTTCGGGTTTTAGAATTTCAATGTCTTCAATTTTAATAATTGGGGGTTTATATCCTTTTTCAACAATGTTCCATACATTATAATCCACAGACACTAAATAGATTCACATCCTAGTTTTCTAGTAAGCAAAATCAACACCAATAAACTTAGGGGGTCGGGAGATGGACTGACCCTCAGCAAAGGCAGAATCAGATATATTCATGGTCATCTAGCCTAGATCCTCTAACCTGCTTTGATACCACTTATTGGATTTGGATCTAAGCCTAGGGGGTGAATATGCTAATAAAAATTTACGTGATCACACAGGCAATTATCAGCACAAATAATCAGATGCAAAGTAAATAAAGCCAATCACAGAGTGCACGAGAGATTTACCCTGGTTCAGTTGCCCCAATGACATACTCCGGCCCCAAAGAAAATACTAGATTCAATAGTGTCAAGGGTACAACTATAAAGAGCTACCAGCACCCACTCTACGCTCACCAAGTTCCATACCGCACTCACCAAAGTGCCAAACACTAATAACCTAGTAAAATCTCTCTCTTGACGAGCCCCAACTAGCCAAGTCGCCCAAAGAAAGAGTATAAGTATCTACAAAGACCAATACACCAATTTCACAAATATAAAGTAATAAGGAGTTTAGAATCGCTCAATTTGTGTCGGTGTCGTAATCTCTGTCGTTTAGCACGTCTTCAGCTTCAGTCTGACGTAAACGGTATCTCGATTTGACCTCTGGATCTCAATCTGTAACTCCACAAACTTCGGAAGCAATCACGTCTATGTCTATAGCAAATCCAGTTTAAAGTTCATTTGAGGGAGGGATGTGCACATAGTAGCTCTTCAAAAAACTTTGCATGCATGCACACCCACGTCAGCATCCCCTCAAACAAAAACTCAGCTTCTCTAAACCCTTCATTTTTGCACAACCTTCCTCTCAACGCAAGCAAGGTCCGCGGCAGCAGCAAGGATGGTGTCGGTGGCGCTGATGAACGGTGACTAGGACCGGCGCGGATGAACGGAGACTAGGGCAGCACGGCCGGTGCTGATGAATGGCAGTACGGGTGTCACTGATGAAGGACAGCACGGGCAGCGCTGATGAATGGCAACACGGGTGACGATGATACGACAGCGATAAGATCTCCGCAGCTGCACAGTTGCACCCTTCGGACGATGATGAAGTCGGAGACGTTGGGCTTTTCTTTTTGGAGATGATGACTTGCGTGTGTGTGTTGCCCTTTTAAAGATGGAAGCTACTTTTCCTTTCCTTATTTTTTTGTTGGAGACAAGAGCTTGCAGCAATGGGTGTAGGAGACTAGGTTTTTATTTTTGTTTTTTCTTTTGTCCGCTTGGTTTATAATGTTTGGCCACTACTCTCTTTCTCATTGGAGATGGGGGTTTAAGAAGGGAATGGATGCGCAAGTTTGGATCAAAGACAATCTCTTGATTGTAGGGATTTGAAGAGATATACAATTTGAATAAGATTTGAAATAATTATATGAAAGATCTCTTTCAATCAAAATTAGATTTGAAATTTTTCACCATTGGATTTGAATGAGATTCCCTCCTTATCTCTCCATCTTTGACCAAGTCCCATTTGCACAAGAATTGCAATTTTCTCCATCACTTTGACCAAGTCTCTCTATGAGGATTTACAAGCTTGCCACTCCTGAAAACACTTAGCACACACATCAAAATGTTCACACGCGTTTGTTATCATCAAATACGAAGTCATCGATCGTTGTAGCATCCAAAAGAAAACACAACCAGTGAAGCCACAACAAACATCACCGAAGGAGAACAAGGAGAACAAGGTGCTCTGAGCGTGGTCGCCAGGATGATGCCGTGGTTGACTCGTCTCTGGTCCACCCGGGCCTTCCATCCACCCCCGAGGTGGGGGTGAGGGACCGTACCGGGATGAAGTTCGACATGGTGAACCGTTGTTTCGGGTTGTCGTCCTCGCCACAGTGGTTGATAAGCACGGTCGAGCGGAGCAGATGACGGAGCTCCTGTCGGTCGGGGATGGCTGTTGAGCCCCCCTCCGGGAAGCGTCGGTTGCCCGCGAGCTGTTGGATTACCACCGCCAGTGTCCGAAAGTGGGCTTTCGTCTCTTGGACGAAGAGACAGAGTTGTTCCTAAGTCACCAAGGTGAGTTGCTTGTGCCCTCGGTGGTGTGGATGTGCCCGTTTTCGGGCGAGACGTAGTTGCCCTCCTCATTGATGGGGGGCATGCGTCCTGTTCCATTGCAAGCCGGTTCCATTTTGGCGATGCGGTTATTTGATGTGGGTGTTTGTTTGTTTCCCACAAACGGTGCCAGATGTTTCAGGGGTTTTCTCACCACGGAATGGTTGACTGAGTGGCTGGAGGTCAACGCGCTCGTAAGGATCACGTGCGGCCTCCAAGAGCGGGACTCGGCTCGTTCGGCTTTGGCAAAGAGCGTGCAGGTCTGAACGTCGACGTGTCGAAGGGAATCCTTGGCAGGGCAACGACCTCCTTTAGGGTGTAAACGAACAGACTTGGGAGCGAGCGCGTTCGGCTGCAGTCTAGCTGGGCATCGAAGGGTAGCCTCGGCGCGGCTGGATCTGCTTGACCTGAATAGACGAGAAAGCTTGTCAGGGAGGTCGGACCTTGGTTTCGACCAAGTCCCCTTCGATGCCCAAGTCAGAACAAATCTGATGGGTGCTCAGTGGGATCGGTATGGCACACGGGGAGGTCAATACGCGAGTCCTCGGGCCGAGCTGTGGATGAGGAATATTAGGTGGAAGACAAGGTCGTATGAGAGGAATACCTCCGTCCTTTGGGTATCCAGGAAGTCATCCCATTGTATGTTGTACCTCGAGTCTCTTTATAGGAGCCTTCCCCGGCCATGCCTCCTCAACGTCCCTAACTTCCGCCACCACGTCTGCCATCTTGATGGTACCTTCCTGGGTCATGAAGGTGGGCGTAATGTGGCCCCTTAATGGTGATTAAGGGAGCGCGCTTTAAGGAGAGCGGTTAACTCCTGCTGATGTAGGCCAGTGGTGCACCCGCTCCAGTCCGACGCCGGCCCGACTCCAAGTCTTTGTGAGGGCCTCGCCGCTTGGCCAGTTCATCTTCAGGGCCGCTAGCTTGCGATACGGGCCTGGGCCGCCGGTTTCAGCCCATCATAGGAGGGTCGTATCAGAATCTTAATCAACAACAATATCTTGCAATAACATAAGCAATGGAAATAAAACACAAATGCAAGATAAAGATACAAAGATATAAAGAAATGCAAACTAATCAACACAGTGGTAAATACAAAGATTTATCCTGATTCAGGCATCATGTGCATTACATCTAGCCTTACATCCAAATTTGGACAAATTCACTATTCTTCGAATGGTACAACATGTCCCCTTTACTACACTCCGGTGAATGGACCAACACATCTCTAATGAAACAAACATGTCTTCTCTAGATAGCATTACCTCACACTTGAGGTTTATACTTTAACTCACAAAGATTAATACTCCCTAAGTCTTAAAGATGAAGCACAATATGTTTGTTGTGTGGTTAGGGATTTGGATTTCTACCATATAGGATATAATCTTTGGAAAAGTAGAAGATGCTCAAAAGAATAGAGTCGGAGAGCAAGAGATTAGAGGAGTTTTGGGCTATTTCTCTTATTCTTTTCTTCTTATTTTATATTTCATTTCATCGAAAATCCTTGCCAATTGACCTGAGGTCATCTACATATATAAGGGAAAACTATACAAGAAAATTTCTGAAAACCATTCCCAACGGCTAGAAACGGCTAGTTGAAAAAGCTGCAACGACTAGTTCTAGTCGACTAGTGTTCATGTCCTCGTCGAGTAGTCACAACTAGTCGATTAGTGACTGAACTCTAGTCGACTGGGCCAGTCATTACAGAGAGCCAGTTTCTACAGCCATTTACGCTAGTCGACTAGAGGACATCAGCTAGTCGACTAGTTGTCACCTAGTCGACTAGCCCTTGTACTCTAGTCAAATAGGCTCAGCCAAACATTGATTAAGCCTAGTATCAGTCTAGTCGACTTGGGGTATGTTCTAGTCGACTAGTACACAGAATTGAGATGGTTCGCTATTAAACCTAGGTTTTTATGCTATAATTAATACTCTATTAATTCTAGTTGTTTACCTAAGGTTTCATGTCTCTATTACATCTTCAAGGCATTACAAATCATTCTAAGAAATGAATAAAAATATTACAATAAATACATGATAGGTTTACATAGGGTTTATTTCTTGCATCCTTTAAGTCCTCATCTTCATCTCAAAGAATCCTTCCTCTTCAATTGTTGCCTTAGAATCATACCAACACCAATTGCTTGCCAAGCTTGCTCTGATATTATTATCTTCTATACTTGAACAACATTGACCAAAATATCACTTGGTCTAATTTAATTTTTCATATTTTGGTCTAATTTAACTTTTCATACTCAATGAAATTCATTAGACCAAAAAACTATGTTTGCTCATCATCAAAACATGTATGAGAATATCCAATAAACGAAAACGGTCATGCTTAGGTCACATAATTCGAATCCAATGTATTGTATCCAAGGAAATGACGGCAACAAGAAAAATCACCTTAGGAATAAATAGGAATAAAGATGATCTTTGCAAGGAAGATAGAGAAATGGAGTAGTATGGAGAAATATTCTTATACATGTTATGGAAAAATGTTCGTATATATGTTGAGAAGGTAACAAGAACTCCTAATTATAAGGAAAGCTAAGGTTTACCATTGCCCCTTTAATTCAGATCATTGGATCTCGATTGAGCGGCCAGAGGGTGCTCTAGATCTTTCACCCAAAAATCCCAAACATAAAAAATCTAGGTTTAGGGGAGGAAGCGGAGTCTTCCCTTTCCCCTAAATGGGATGTCGCTGGCCAGGACTTTGCCTTAATCTGTGCCCATAAAGGCAGGTGCAAAACCTGCTTCTTTAGGGCCAAGCAGGTTGGGTCCCGTCACTGCAGAGTGAGTCTCCAGACTTGTTAAACCCAACACAAATAGTGTAGATTCCATACCCATGTAAATAAAGAAATTCAATACTGTGTTATGAGTAAGGGAGGCTTTTGGCCTCCCCACCTCTCTATCCCTCCATTACTCCCACTACTTAGTAGTGTGGACCTTTGGTATTTCATGGATATGAATATATAGAGAACCATGGCTATGAGCCATGGTTACTCTTTCTTTGAGTTTTTCCAACACGTTATCAGCACGAGTTATGCTCGTAGAGAAGGAAATGATGCGACGAAGCTCTGACGAATTTTTTTTTCCGCGCCGGCACGAGAGAAGAATTGATGCACGGAAAAGGCTTCGTAAGACGACAAGATCTAGGGTATTTCTAGATTTGTGCCAAAATCCTATTTTTAATTCATGATCATGATTTTACTATTTCTAGATCTAATTTTTAGATTAAAATAGCATTTTTTAATGCCTATAGATCTAAAATTATCATGATTTTTAGGATCTAGAGACCTAATTACAATTTACAAACTTGATATTTTTTTGAGATATTGTGCAAAAACTTTTCAGTTGCGTTTGAAATTTACATTAAAATTTAAAGATCCCTATCAGATCTGACCTAAATCCATGATCGGCCATCCACGCACGGCCTGAAGTCGTCTTGACCTGCATGCGTAGGCCCCTTTGGGCACGACGAGCAGCATGTTGCCCTGCTTCTGACCGGCCTTGATGTACTCCATGAAGCCGGAGATCTCCCAGTTGGAGATTGCATTGCGTGAAATCACAAAGGTTCCGTTTATCTGGCTGGTACTCGGGCCGGTCTCGAAGTTCCCATTAGGCGCAACTCCAAACGTCAATTGTGGATTGCTAAAAATTCTCAGTTTAATGTGAATAAATAAGACAACTGAATCATTGCTCCTCCTATAAACAAGGATGTAATCAACGTTCATGTGCGTTTTTTTACACGGATTTTCGAAACTACCCTTTGAATAAGTTTACTGGGTTCTCTTTCTTTTCTTTCTGCATGTTGCTTCATATGTTTATCATATTTTACGAAAGGTATTATGGATGATATCGAGTATTGTGATGTTTTGTTTGTTGTGCAAAATTAAATTAAATTAATCCATTTTGATTTCTAATTGCACTTCTTCACATACTAAAATGTGACAGTATTCACAATAAATATAGACTAATAATAATTGATTTTGTTAGTAGCATTATAGAAGGATGTTAATGGTCAAAGTCAAGGGACAAGAGTCATTTGGGTTCTAGTTTCAGTTATCTTGTTAATTTCAAAGTCATGTTTAAAATTTTCATGCTTGTCATCATCCATCATCTTTGGTCCCCGGAGATGCCTAGCATATTGACAAGTTACAGATTATAGCAGACAGGGCCTGCGGTTATTGGCTATGTTTTAATGGGTCATAATCTCTTTACTGGATCTTATACATAATTGGTTGTTGTTAAGGTCATGGCCATAAGACAAAGAAAAAAAATCAATAATATGATCATGTATGCATATAACCTTGTTTGGGGATATAAATAAAAAAATGTTTTCGGCTACATTCAGTTTTAAATTTTTCCTGAACATGATCCGATTGACCCGGTGCATATCACGGGTGGCCCGAAGCCTCCGTTTCCACCACGTACCAAACGAAAATGTTCTTTTTGGGTTAAAAATCCCACAAAATTTTCATTGGTGGGTCATATAATTCAAGGCATCTTCTGAACAAAAGATTAATACACAATTCATTATAATATCTTATTTTCTGTACATCACTTTGGTTCTTTTCATGTATATAATTGTCTTATATGTATCATGAACTGCCTGTGATGAATGCTCTATGTTGTTTGCATGATTTGTTTTTACATGTTATTCATGCATATGTACTCACATTGAGCTTATGGTACATGATTATAATCTATCAAAATTTTAAAATCATATCTATAATTGAACCTGAAGTTCAAATTCAAATTTCAACACCATTTTTCTCAAATAAAATGAAAATAAAAAATGCGATGGATTATGCGATACATATTGATGTGATCTTCGTAAAGATACACATTTCGCGGTAAATAGATCTCACAGATCAATGGTCTATATAGACCAATGTGGACACCGGAAGTCTGTCATAACACCGCTAAACTCTTTTAGAGTAATCTCATTTTACAAGGAAAGACTCTTGAATCTAGCCTTAAGTATAAGCTCACTCCTGAAGTCGTGGCTTAATACATAAGTGAAAATAATTTATGACATTCGCACCCATGTATTTATTCCTCTTATGCATGTTTCTCTATCCACATAAAATTTAAAATTGGAAGTATAGAAACAAGCTCTTTCCCTTGAATATGTCTGTTTAGATATACTAATATTCATTCTTCCTTATAAATAATAATATGGAAGACTGAAAACATGGAAAGTCCTGAATAAAATAAGATATGAAAGATATGATATACCTCGACATGGAGTAAGCAATGACAAACCAATATCAGATCAGAAGTTCTGATAAGACCCCTAATGCTTTTGCAACATGAATGTGCATTAACTTATGTCATATAAAAATATATACATATCTAGTCTAAACGACGAAAGTCGATTGAACTTATGTATACTTTGCTACTCCCGAGGACAAATAAACTTTGAAAACAAATTTAATCTGTTGCCATAACATAATTCCTAATGAGTATAGTTATAGACGTATGCTTCCCAAAGCATTTAACCCTAATAATAGTCCAATTGATAACTATTTTTTGGGACGTCTACTTGAGATTCAGGCTTTGCAAACCTGAATACTCAATATGAGGATGTCCAGTACTCTCAAAAATCAATAAAAGAAACTCACCAAGTTTCGATGGATATTCGTCAAAACGAAATCCCTAATTAATGACTCAAGAAATAAATGAAGCCTGAAGCTTTGTCCCATAATGATCCGCACAATAGTCAATGTGAAGATGTAATCCTTCACATTTTGAACACAGTTCAACTATTACCAGACAAAATTAACTTGAGCATTTTAATGGACTTTTCAAAAGTCCCACATAAATTCAAAAAGAGGAATTAATTTGGAACACCAGAAGTGTCCAGAATCGACCAACTTTGGATCGATATCACCTTGGATTGATGATGCAAGACATCATCAACCAGACGAACCCGACGATTCTTCAAAAAGGGTGAAATTTTCATTGTCCCATTCAAAAGGGAAAAATGATTGTGAGCTCATCTCCATATCATCTTCTTTTCCAGAACCTCTAGAAGAGATGAATCTGGAATAAATTGGAATTTTATCGAATAATGTACGTACATGGGGAGGTGATTGGATAAAAAACACTTGTCGACAATTACTCACATTTCATTTTGCCCTTTAAATAATAATTATAAATATCGTTCCACACTCCGTTTCCTGAAGCAAACGTAGAGATTGGCCAATAATGTGGAACGAGGCAATAATAAGTTGAGCTGGACTCACTTATGAAATGTGAAGTGTTTGGACCTGAAGTCCTGATATCAAAAGATATCAAACCTGTGGGTTGCCGAGTATTGTATAAATAAATAAAATCGTATGCTATAAGCAAAACGATATAGCTTAAAGGTTTATTTCGCAGAAACCAGGAAGTAACCATGTAAGATGAGCTTAACTCACTTACAAAATTATTTAAACTGATGCATCAGGCTCTCTGGTCATAGTTGCGAAAACCACACGATTGGCAAAGAAAATTTTAGGCTATGTTGCTATGGATGATGTGACAACATACCCTCACGAATTACCATCCTGAAGATGAAATCATCATCCTGAAGATGAGATTATCATCCTGAAGATGAAACCATCATCCCGAAGATGAATAATCGTCCTGAAGATGAGACCATCATCATGAAGATGAGACCATCATCCTGAAAATGAATTATCATCCTGAAGATGAAACCATCATCCTGAAGATGATACCATCATCCTGAAGATGAAATACTCATTCTGTAGATGATACCATCATCCTGAAGATGAATGTACATCCTGAAGATGATACCATCATCTTGAAGATGAAACTATCATCCTAAAGATGAAATACTCATTCTGTACACGATAACATCATCCTGAAGATGACTGTACATCTCGAATGTGAAAATATCATCCTTATGATTATCCCATCATACTGAAGATGAAATAATCATCCAGAAGATGAATAATCAACGAGAAGATGAAAACATCATCCTGAAGATGACTCATCATCATGCAGATGAGAACTTCATTAACCCGAAGTTGATGAATAAACATGGACAATTGCATTCCACTATATACACGAACTGGGTGTCTGGATGCATATTGAAGACCTTTTCCCCTAGCTGGAAGAGGGGGAGAATATCCTAGGTCCTGAAGTACCCAACTCCTTTATCTGGCCAACTGCACGTGTCTTTATAGAACGTTTGCAGTAAAGCTGTTAGCCAGATACAGTGCAGTGCCTGTAGCGCAACACTGGACCATGGATACATATCTTCTGCGCTCTCCAAGGGTCAAGGATCAGAAACCATGGAAATATATTTGCACATGCAGGTTAAAGATCATTGCGATGACTACACACAAAATGAACAGCCATTTCCTGAAGATATACACAACATCATCCTAAGTCTACATCAAACTTCTATTCCGAGAAGCTCATCATCCAAGAATCAAATCGAATATATGCACAACCAGGTCCTACAGTACCTTGTAGATACAGTGACGACTGGGTCAAAGTCTACTGACTTGGAGCCATCTGCCAAGTTTCACAGAGCATACCACATCAGAGCCCCCTCTTGTTTCAGCGACTTCCAGATATGAGTGCAACTTGTATAGATGAGTGATTATTGTATTTGTTTTTCTTTTTGGAATTTCATGGAAGATGTATAGATACTTAGGATATTGGTGTATAGATACATAGGATATCTACAAGCCTGAAGCTTGTATGGTTCAGGGGGAGTAACTTGTGGGTTGTACTCTTTTTCCCTTAAGCTGTTGGTTTTTCCCACTGGGTTTTCCACAGCTAAGGTTTTAACGAGGCAAACACGATTACTCTGGATCTAGAAGTATCCACCCACTTAGATTTATACGCTAAGACCATAGAAATGGGTGGATAAGGGGGAGTGTTATGAGTAAGGGAGGCTTTTGACCTCCCCACCTCTCTATCCCTCCATTACTCCCACTACTTAGTAGTGTGGACCTTTGGTATTTCATGGATATGAATATATAGAGAACCATGGCTATGAGCCATGGTTACTCTTTCTTTGAGTTTTTCCAACATACTGCACATTAATAATCCATAAAAAATATATAAAGTTGACATAAATTTTAATCTTGCGTTAAGTACCTTTAGGTGTGCCAGAGGGGGAAAATGAAAAGCGATCGACTAGGCGATATGAGTAAGCATCGAATGTCTCTGTTGCTTAACATCTGAGTAAGTTTTTCATGGGCAGATGAAATGGATGAATATTTGTTGAGACTTATGTGGGAGGTGTCCATCCGAAGGGCCACTTCTTTCATGAAGAGAAAGATGAGGGACCTGAAGTTATCTTCACAGTCAGAATGTGAATGAAATTTCAGTCCTACATATGATCGCTGGGTGGCAGTGTTGGAACTTATCCAACTAAGTTGGATATTAATCCAACGTTGGGCTAATATGCGATAAATAATTATATAAGTGCTACGATGTCATATTAAGCCCAATATATTAGTGATCTGATTTTAATTAAGCTAAGTGGGCTTAAATGAGTCGGGTATGTTGTGGGCCTTTATGTGTGGTGACTATTGGGCTTCAATTCGTTGATGGGCCGAATTGGAAACCCTAGGGCTAAGGAGGCTAGCCCATATATATATGCGGTCATGATCCCCAGAGCACACGAACAAGTTAGCCGTCTTTTCTATGCCCCGTCTCTAGGAGAGAAACCGGGAGAAAGCCAAAGGATTTCTCCAACGGTTGATTCGTGCTGTTCTGGAAGATCATCCGCCACGTTATCGTCAAGATCTCTTTCAGAATATTGGCGATGGATTCAGGTACGCTTCCGCTAAGCAGAGTATGTAACGTTTTAAGATTCAGCATGCGTAATCTAGATCTGTATTATTTGGCTTGAATACATTAATCTAGATCTTTAGTTTCTACAAGTGGTATCGGAGCCGCCATGCTTGGATCTTAAGATTTTGCTTGCTTGTAAATTCAGATCTGATAAAAATCAGATTTTTAATCTGTTTCTGGATTTGGATCTGATAAAAATTCGATTTTTTAATCTATTTTTTAATTCGGATCTGTGATAAATTGGGTTTTTTGATTGATTTTCCCTGGTTAAAAAATTATTTTTCACGAACCCTAGATCGGGGGCGGCCCGCCGGCCGCCGCCCGACACGGCGAAAGAGGGGCGGCTCTATCGCCACCCGTCGGCAGATCGGCGCCGGTAACACCGGCGCCGACGCGGAACAGCAAGGGGTGGCACAACCGCCACTGTTTAAAAAAAGGGGAGGGGCGGCGGAAGCCGCCCCCCATCGGCATCAAAGGGGGCGGCTTCTGCCACCCACAGCGGGATTAGAGGGGGCAGCGGAAGCCGCCCCCGCTGGCATCAGAGGGGGCGACGGATGCCGCCCCCGGTTGGAGAAGAGCAGGCCCCGTACTGGGGCCTGCCGCAGTTGATCGGAGGGGCGGCACCCTGCCGCCCCCCCGTCGAGCTTAAAGGGGCGGCGACGGCGGCCGCCGCCACCCCCATACAAACCCTAAGAACCAATGCCCCCCTGCGCGTTTGTTTTTTTGGGAGACCAGTGGGCCGGTCTCTGGGCCGGTCCACACTGTTAATTTTTTAAAAAAAGATTTAAAGGGACTGGGCTTTTTTATTTGAACGTCTGTTTAAAGCGTTTTTTTGTGGCCTTTTATAAGGCTGTTTGAACACAAAATCTGGGCATTAATTTGGGCATTTCTAGGCCATTTGGACTCCTGTTTTGGGCCAATTTTGGTTAATTTTGACACAAATGAAAGGGGAAATAAAATGACCATTTATAAATATGTTTCCTTTATATGTTTTGTGTTAAAAATTCAGGTTTTAATCTTAAATTTACTTTTAGGCATGCTACATTATATATATTTCGAAATGATTGTAATTAAATCAAAACCCCACCAAAGTGGGCTTTATCGTGGCGATTACTCTTATTTCGATATATAAAAAGCTACGGACATACTTTGTATGTAAATTTAATGCCTAAAATTTTAAATTTAAATTCGTTAAAGGAGGAAATAAATGGTTGTGTATATATATTTCCTTTAGGCCCAATTTTGTGTGTTAAATTATATTCGTTCCATTTTAATTCTTTTAGGCATTCATTATTTTATTTATACGTTTCGAAATAATTTTAATTATTACGAGACCCCACCAAAGTGGGCTCTGCAGTTAAATTATTATTATTTCGGAATGTAAATGGTTAAATACATACGTTGTATACGGTTAGATACATACGTTGTATGATTGGTTGCCTAATATTGAATTTAAATTGGATTGAAGGATGAAATAAGAATCTTTAATGTATATTTCTCCTCAAAGATAAATTTTGTGGTAAAACAGATTAAATTCTAAATTCATGACATAAGTACACACACACACACACACACACACACACACACATATCGGTATATAACAAGTTGACTTCATACCTTGGTATGAAAATTCAGTTTGCCTAAATTTAGATTTAAATTAAAACACAAAATTCAAGTGCTTTCTTCTGGAGCAAATAAAAAGCTTTAACATATATTTCTCTTCAAGGATAAGTTTAAAAGGCCTTAAGGAATTTTGTGCACTAACCATCAAGTAAATGGCCTTCAGGAAATTTGACACATTTTAAAGTTATATATAAAATGGGATAGGGTGTGTGTATATATATATATATCTTTCTATGTATGTTCATATACACATTAGAACACATATATACCCCATTTTAAGAAGAAAATTTGTGTTGAAGTTATGGATTTTATTTAACTCAATATAAATGATTTGAAAAGTGGAATAAAAGGTTCTTATATATATTTCCACTTAGTGTAATCATTTGTGTTAAATTTAGTTTAGTTTCAAATTCAATTTTTGGTACAATTAATTATATATTTCGAATATAGATTGATTGGATCATCAACTCACCAAAGTGGGTTTTCTTGTGAAGATTAGTTTTAATCTCGAAATGTAACAAGTTCAATACATACTTTTGTATGAAAATTTTGGTTGCCTTAAATTTGATTTTGAATAAAAGCAGACTTGAATATCTCCACTTAAAGTGTAAATTCATGTATTAAATTACGACATAGATTCAAATTTTGTAAAGGTATATATTTTTGAAATGAATTCGTGCAATCATCATCTCGCCAAAGTGGGCTCTGTTGTTTTGCATTATTTAATTTCATAAATATAAAAAGAATTTAATGTGCCAATAAATTTCGTAAGAATGCTTAATCGGCCCAAAGGAAGATTACCGTTCTATACCATTTCATGTGCACCTGTGGCAATAGACAGGGTGATGATTAGTGAGATCAATGCATGCAAATTTAATTCGGCCCAAAGGAAGTTTTGTTTTTGGCATGTTATTATTGTCATTGTCTGATTGCTATAATAAGATGTCAATAGATTATCAAAAGATAAATATTGGGCTAGTGGGGGATGTCTTGAGATGGGAAAGTAGCATTAATTTGAATTTGGTGTTGTTTTGTTTAATACTCATATGAACATGTTAAAATTGTTTTCTTGTTCTCTTTTTCAGCTATTATTCCTGGAAAATTTTCTGCCAACCTCAAATCTATTGCAGTACTTAATGGCACCAACTTCAAGGCATGGAAGAAAAATCTTTTGATAATCCTCAGAGTCATGGATCTTGATCTGGCATTGAGGACTCATAGTCCCCCACACTCATTGATGAGAGTACCTCTGATGAACAGAGAGAGATAGAAGAGTGGAAGAGATCAAATTGCATGTGCCTAATGCTTATAAAGAATGCCATTCCAGAATATCTCAGGGGCTCTATTTCAGAGAAAATTGCCACGCTAAATGGTTCCTTATTGAGCTTGAAAAGAGGTTTGTCAAGAATGAAAAGAGTGAGACTAATATACTCTTGACACACCTAAATTCAATGAAATATGAAGGTAAAGGAAACATCAGGGAACACATATTGAAGATGTCTAATATTGCTTCAAGGTTGAAAGCACTTGAGCTTGACCTCTCTGAGGCTCTGCTAGTGCATTTTGTTTTGATATCTCTTCCATCTCAGTTTAACCAGTTTAAGATGAGCTACAATCTGAAGGATGAGACTTGGTCTCTGGATGAGCTCATCTCATACTGTGTAAAGGAAGATGAAAGGCTTGAGCAAGAAATGACAGAAAGCCTCACCTGACATCCACCTTCAACAAAAGGAAGAAGGATACTGAATCTGCAGATACAGCTTCTCAGAAGAAACAACAAATGGAACTGAAAAGTTCAGAAGGTAATGATTGTTTCTTCTGTGGAGCTGAAGGGCATGTAAAGAAGAACTGTACAAATTATCATGCTTGGCGTGCTAAAAAGGGTATGTTTCTTTGATTTGGTTTAATTCTAAGTTAATTTCTTTTCTTGCAAACTTTGGTACTTATAGACACGTGATAGAAAGATCCTGGTATAACCATTCACATCATTGTGTCTATGCAGGATTGCCTAAGATGCCAAGAGCCAAATGATGGTGAAAGATACATCGATATGGGCAATGGCAAGATGGTTCAAGTAGAAGAAAATTAAATTTAGATTGTTTCTTTTAAAGGCTAGATTGTATTTGAATTTTATGAGACTATTATGTACCGTTTTCAGCGGAATTTGGATTTCTATTTCTACTTTGAACAAATTCGGTTATCATTGGTCAATTATGAATGAAAAATTTGGTTGTCTCATGATTCAAAAACAGTTTATTCTGGTTCTTTAAAAGTTCATTATAATTTTCATTTATTTGGAAATGTTGCTTCATCTATTGAATTCCTGCATTTAAGTATATGTGTTGTAATGAAAGAATTAACAATTTAGAATTTCAGTTATTTTTGGACTGCAGCATATATCCTTAATAATGTTTCAACAAATGAATCATTTGCATGTTTGGAGATGTCCTACTAAGGTAAGGCTTTATAAGCCTAATAAAGGAATATGATATAGTGCTAATGATTTTCTAGTTTTGTTGAATAGTTTAAAAAGTTGATATTATTTTGTATGATTTTACATAATCCCACTATTAAGTTAGTTTACGAATTAGGAAATGCACACCTATTTGAGGATGCTGAGTTTGAAGGGGAAATTTTGTTAGTGACATTATTCTTGAAGAGGATTATATTTCCACAGGTGTTGTTGGCATTATTCAGGATAGAGTTCCTGACATTGTTCAAGACATAATAAATTCAAGATAATATTGCAATTCCTCCCATTCGGAAAATTGTTCATAAGGACAAACTCTAGCCCCTCAAGTAACTAATTGCCATTCAGGAAAACCATTAAAGAGATAAAAAGCACATTGTTGAATATTACATTGTAATTCTCAAGAACATATGGTAGACATTAGGATGATGGAAGTTCGACTTACATCAAGTTATAAAAGTTCTACATCGATCTCTAAAATGGATTAATGCATTAATTAAGAAAGTCTTTGAATGATACTTAAAATCTTTTCTCATTGCCATAAGGTTTGAACCCTATAGATTGTAAATAGTCTTTTTATAATCAAAAGGAATTCAAAAGGGTATTAAGAAAAGATTTAAAGCGTATCACTCAAAGAATTTATACGGAAAAGAATGCATTAATTGTAAAGAGACTTTCTATTCAGTTTTCTTGAAAGACTCTATTAGGTTTATAATGGCATTAGTAGAGCATTTCAATATCGTTAATGATATATTAAATTCCATTAATTGATCACCTCGTTCGGTTTTGAGATAATTTTTAATGATGTTATATATCTTAAGTTCTATGGAAGCATGTAATTTCTATAATATCTATGTGGTAATGAATGTTAAATTCTGTGGGAGACAAGTTTAGTCTCAATAATTGACCTGAGAATAATCTTCAAAAGATTACCTCACCATTAGGGAGTCTAAAGTATGCTCAGTTTTATATGCATTTGGTTATTGCATATATTACAGGTGTGTTGGGCAGATTGTTAAGTTCAGGAGTATACCATTTGACAGCAGCCAAATGGGTCTTACGGTATTTATGGAGAACAAAAGGGTTACATGTTCAAGGATCAGTAGTCAAAAAGGTTTGAGATCATTTTGGTATACTGAATCTGATCATTTATTGGATATAAAGAATGTATGAAAATCTATGTTAGGCGCCATATACTGAAGAGATTTGAATGGTCCCCTTTATATAGTCTCTTCTGACATGGCTTTAGATTTCATATCATATTATGTGACATCCAAATCATGAAATATATCTGCGTATTTTGTCACCATGCTGCAAATTAGGGATGGTGTTGGAACACCACACAGTTTATTTAGTGACAATGAAGTCTGCAGTTTTATATTCCAACAACGACAGGAACTCGACAAAGTTTAGATATTCAGAGATCAAGTTTCGAGATTGTTGATTAATAATAGGAGTGTATAATAGTCTAATGAGCACATCGGAACAAACCATGTAATTACGGATCCGTTATAGTAAGGAAATGTCATCCAAAAGGTTTTGTGAGCTAGCTACTCATATGGATGTCATTTCATTAAGAACATTCAGTTTAGTGGGAGTTTGTTCTTTTGGGTGCTCATATGATAGACAAAATTAAGTCTCCAGCTTAAGCTTGAGGTTATTTTTCGATCAGAAATAAATTTTTTCAGTTCAATTCGGCTTCACTCCGATTTTGGTTTGTTTATGATCTCACTAAGGTTAAGGAGGATCAGTTCGAAATAGACATGTTAGATCACATTACATGTAATTTTCATACTACACATCCACTACATAATCCATGTCATTCTTTTGTATTAGCACGGTGACCACTGATGGGTCAAGCTGCAATTGCTGCGGCGAAGATCTCCTTGATCCCTTGCTAATCTAATTGATGGACCGGATTGTTTTGACTCATTAAAGAAATGATAGTAAGTTAAGATCTTATTTGGTTGTATGCACTATGAAATATAATTATAAAGTATAGCATAGAGCCCAAGTGGGAGATTGTTGGAACTTATCCAACTAAGTTGGATTTTAATCCAATGTTGGGCTAATATGCGATAAATAATTATATAAGTGCTACGCTGTCATATTAAGCCCAAGATATTAGTGATCTGATTTTAATTAAGTTAAGTGGGCTTAAATGAGTCAGGTAGGTTGTGGGCCTTTATGTGTGGTGACTATTGGGCTTCAGTTCGTTGATGGGCCGAATTGGAAACCCTAGGGCTAAGGAGGCTAGCCCCTATATATATGCGGTCATGATCTCCGGAGCAAACGAACAAGTTAGCCGTCTTTTCTAAGCCCCGGCGCTAGGAGAGAAACCGGGAGAAAGCCAAAGGATTTCTCCAACGGTTAATTCTTGCTGTTCTGGAAGATCATCTGCCACGTTATCGTCAGGATCTCTTTCAGAATATTGGCGATGGATTCAGGTACGCTTCCACTAATCAAAGTAGGTAACGTTTTAAGATTCCGTAATCTAGATCTGTATTCTTTGGCTTGAATACATTAATCTAGATCTTTAGTTTCTACAGGCAGAACAAAATTGGATAGAAGAAGCCACCTAGTATTGCATCCAGATAGTATACCCACAAATATTCTCTGTTTTAAATTGCATATTACGACGAGAAGAATGTAATTATGACTGCTATGCAGTGCTTGGAATTGAATCTTGCCCGCAAAAAGTTTCGCACCTGGTAGCAGCTTTCCATACAAAGAAAGCTGAAGATAGACTACTACTCTTTATGCTCAATAACCACTCGATATCCGTCTGTGCATATAATCAACTAGGTCAGACTGGACCAAATCTACATTGATGATCGAGGCTGAAGTTTCCCTCTTTTGTCAGAGGATCAATGTTCTAATGAAGCAGACACAACAACACTGCTCATTCAAGAAATACTGCAAAGACATGGTAATCAGAACTTTAGAACCACACATGCTTCCACATCAACTTTGTATGCTGTTCACAAGACTCATGAGCAAGAGATTTCGAAACATTTTGCCCATCCAGGATCCTTGTGGCAGAGTACAATCGCAGCCCATGGATCAACTGCTTGGATAGCCTTCGATGTTGCAGGACAGGTATTGCAACGTGAGACCTCGAGCTCTCACATGTTTATAATTGCTTTCAGCATTGCACGTGCCACGTTCTTTTAGAACAGCGGTAACTTAAGAACCGCTTTAGAAGAGAAACCTTAGAGAGTTGCTCTCAATTTAGCTGCCATACTGCACGCATCTTAACCTTGCTTCGTTATGCAACCGCATATTCTTTGGCATCTAGAAACAGATGGAGTTTGAATGGATTCTTAGGTGAATGAACAAGGCACTATTCAGTCGCTATCAGTATCAGATGATCCAATGATGACTGTTGTGATTTCAGAATCATAACCATCATAATGGGGAAGCTTCATTCCAAAGCTGAGCAGTTCGAGCATGTCATAGATATTCTCGGACTGCATATGGCCCCTATCTCCGGACACAAACTCATGGAAAGCACCACTGATCTCTACGGCACTAAATCCAGGACTCTTCTTTATTCCAAAAGACTTCATCATGTTCCGCACTTTCCCCGCTCCATCCCATCTCCCAACTGCAGCATATATATTGGATAGGAGCACGAAATTAGAATCCGTGCCGGGCTCCAAATCTACCAAATAACCCATCAACCTCTCCGCCAAGCCAACATTCTCATGCACCCTGCAAGCCGCAAGGAGAGACCCTAGCACCACCTCGTTTGGCCCCATGATCGGCTTCATCCTTTCCACCAAGCCCAGTGCCTCATCTAGCCGCCCAGCTCGACCCAGCAGATCTACCACACACCCGTAGTGCTCGATTCTCATTGGGATTTCACTATATTTTTGCTGCATGAGCTTATAATACCCCATCCCTTCATCTACCAAACCAGCATGACTGCAAGCAGTAAGAGCTCCCGTGAAGCTAACACCATCCGGCCTGAAGCCCATCTTCTGCATCAAATCAAAGTGATCAAGAGCCTCGCGGCAGCATCCATTGATAGCAAACCCAACTACCATCGAATTCCAAGTGACACGTGTCCTCCTCCCATTCTCCACCCCATCAAACACCTGGCAAGCAAGGTCCACACGACCACACCTCGAGTACATGTCGATCAAAGAATTCGCAAGCCGAACGCTGCTACAAAGATCTCCAGCGCAGCTCATTGCGTATCGATGCACCCACATGCCCTGTCCAAGAGCGCCAAGGTCCGTGCATGCTGCCACGAGGGCAATAATCATGACATAATCCGGCTCAATCATATGCATTAGCTTTGGCTGCTGCTGGAATTCCCGAAAGTGTTGTAAAGCTTCTTCTAGAAGCCCGTTCTTGACGAAGCCATCGATGAGCGCTGTCCAAGAAACCTTGTCACGTTCACGCATTGGGATTTGGTGGAAAATGGAGACCGCATGGTCGACCTCGCCCATCTTCATGTGGCCGGCGATCAGGGCATTGTAGGTGAAGGAATTCCTTGTGGGCATTCGGTCGAACAAGTGGCGGGCGAGGTCGGTGCGGCCGCATTTGGAATAAAAGGTGAGCAGTGCGGTGTTGAGGAGGAGGACGACGTGGTCGGAGAGGGAGAGGGGGAAGCGCTTGAGAATGTGAGCATGGAGGGATATGCCGAAGGGGAGCGCGGAGTGCAAGGATGAGGAGAAGTCGGCGCACGCGGAGAGAAGAGTGAGGAAAGTGATGTGGTTGGGATGGGTGTCGGGGAAGGAGAGCATGAGAGAGAAGGTCGAGAAGGCATCAGAGAGACCGCCGCGGCGGGCGTGGCGAGCGATGGAGGAAGTCCAGGAGACCACGTCGATGGGTTTGTTGGAAGTGAGTCGGGTTGAGGGAGAGGAGGATGAAGAAGAAGTTGTCGGGATTGTTGCAATGTTGGAGCGGGGAAGAGAGGACAGTGATGGCGAGATGAGGGGAGTGAGAGTTGGAGAAGCCATCAGCGAATATGAGCAGCTGCTGCCGGAGAACGAGGGAAGTTGTTGCGGCGGGAAGCTAAATCTTGAACGATTTTATTGAACTTTTGTTGATGCATGAATTCTTGCGGGACCGGACCAAGCCACCAAACGTCGGGACAAAAACGCAGTGGCAGGCAAGCCCGCAACAGTTTCATCGGGCTATACCCCTTTTTCCGTACCTGAAATAGAGAAACAGATGTACCAGAGGACCGGACGGCCAACCCCCCCGGGGGTGGGGCCTCCCCTCGTTGTCTATGTCAGGCGATAATGGAGAAAAGGAGGTGATGGGCGTAAGATAGCCCATGTGTGATGGCGGCGTATGAGGTGAACGTGTGTGTGCCCATAGCCATTAGGGTTTTGAGCTAGGGTTTTGCGTACCTAGAAAACGTACCTAGTGGAGGAGGAGCTCTACAACTTATATAGAGGACGAGACGGGGCACGCCATGTCAGACAGACGTGGGGACCACAGATTCCCTAGTGTAACCGTCTCACACAACCAGTGTCGTGCACAGATATGGCAAGAGGTAATGGACCGCGTCTGCAGATATAGCATTCGACTACTGGAACGTGGAGCAGTCATTGATTGCTCGTTGGCATCATCCTGCTGAGTGGTCAATGGTCGCCTGAGATTGCGCCACGTGGTGTTGGCTCAGCTGGCCAAGTAAGCAGGTGCTTGGGAATACAAACCTCGAGTAGCGAGGTCGTCATTGCAGATGTATGCTGACCTCGGGTAACGAGGTGGTTCTGTGAGAGAGGACCTCGAGGGCTTCGTCTATGTAGAGCTGAGCTGAACTGAGCTGACACCAGGTCAGGCTGTGCTCTCAGGTTAGGTCAGGAGGTTCCCGATGGCGGGTCCCATCTGACAGGCTAGTTTAGGCCCCAATGGTGGCGGACCAAATAAAAATTGGTATCTACAATGACCCCTCATCTTCTTGGCTAGGCACTGCCGACTCGTTCTGCAACCATGAATTCTGGATTGGAGGGATGAGAAGACAAAAACCGAACTGAGGCTATTACTAGCATTTTTTAGGCTTGCTCAGGATCAAGGAATAGAGAGCGTCGCTTAGGAGGAGGCATACTCATGATGGTGTGTTGTCTTGGTCGTAATTTGTCAAGGTGTGAAGAATAGACTGTTGACACGATTTGCATTAAATGTAGAGTTTGAGCGGTCTGAGTCGTTCTCCGAGGAGTTGCCAACATGGCGCCATTTGATTTGCAGTTGGTAGAAGCTAGTTTGTTGTGATGATCGAACATCTTAGAACACTATGGCTGGCAGTAGTTGTTGTTTCTTGCTGCTCTTGGTTCATAAAAGGAAGGGAAGGCAGCGAATGTTCGTACTTACACCATTGCTTCCTTTCTATGCTCTTTGTTATCTTCCTTTATGACGACGCCATGTCTAACTCCTCCTGCCATAGTGATTCTCAGGCCATACAATCATTACCTCTTTCGTTGTCATCGAAGAGTGAGCCCACTGTAGTCAAGACTTCCGAGGAAGAACGGGACATCACATTCTTCGTGGAGAATGAGGGCATAGACGAGGTGAGAAGGTATGCTTGGGCTGAGTGGTTTGCTTCTATCCCAACTATTGCTGAAACTAAATGAAGGCCTCCGGGGGTTGTGGAGGAGAAGGGCGAGTCCAACTACGATGATCTGGACAAGCATGTGCATAAGGGGAAGATGCATACCAATGAAGGGCCTTCTGCCATGTCGCCGTCAAAGATGGACATGGTAGCATACCCTGCAAGAGTGTTGGGTCCACCATCCCCAAGGTGGGGCAAAACCACTAGTCTGGTAGGGATCTGATATCCGATAACATGGCGGCAGACTAAGAGGTACCGCCAAGGCACGACCTCGAGGAGGTTGCCAAGCTCCTTCAGTGCTTGAGGACGGTAAGCTTCACTGTTGCCATCGACTTTGGTATCTCGGCCATGTTGGGTATTCTGGGTCCTTAGGGCCATAAAATCGACGTCCGACCTAAGTCGGACGGACGATGAGATCGAATTATGCAGCGGAAAAATCAACTTAAAACAATTTTAAGTCTAGCCCTAAAGAGAACAAACCCTAGCCAGAATCTCTACTATCCCTGGGTTGGATCCGACCAACCCCCTATAGGAGGATATATGCCCATAAGGCAATTTATCCTTAGTATACGTCTTGTTAAGATATAATATGGTGTCAATTATCCTAAGTATGAATTCGTTGAATCATATACTTAGATAATTTCCTTAGACTTATAGTTAGGTCCTTACGTATCCATATGTAGATCTCGATTATGAGTAGTAAGTGACCGGACAAAAACTTAAGTCTTAAACGGTTCGTGGTCATAGATGTGTCGAGAACTGGATATCGGCACATCGGACAGATCACTGTGTCTTTGTCTTACCTTAAGGTAATGATGATCTCATAGTCATTCGACTTGGTGAAGTCGGATACGAGACACATGTGCTCATTGGAGAATGAGTTCACTGTACGACCTACTTAGAGTTATTAAATGGTTACTTTAACTAAACTGTCTACAATAACTCTAGGGTGATGATAGGTAAGCTGGTCCTTAAGATCTTAAGTCATTTGTACGAACCTGTGAGTGAACAATGTCGCTTAGACCTATGATTTATCTTCGAGGCTAGGCCTGCTGAAAGATCTTAGGTTGGGTTACACATAACGCTTTCGAGGAGAGTAGATGACTAAGATGGGATTCGTCTCTTCCGTTAAAGGGAAGTTAGTGTCACAGGCTCAGTACGGTCTTTGTGTTAATCCTCGGCCGGGGTACGTTGTAGGATGTACAACGTGAATACAACAAAGACCGCCGTATACTGACCAATGCTGGCTAATTGGGTTGACAGTAAACCGTACCCTAGGCCAACAGGGACACAGTCTTGACGAAGAGACTATAGCAACGGTATTCATCACTGATACAGTCAGGGTGGACCCGACGACACTTTTGTCAATGGGTCGATCACGTTATGATGATTCTGAAATAAGGATGACGCCTGCTGCTCGTGGTTACCGTTGTCTAGGGGTTTCGAGCCCCAACCTGTAGTAAGGTTAGGCTGTAGGGTCTCACACCGAGTAGTATTTGTGTCTTAGTAATAGGAAGATAGCTAAGAGAAATTCAACGATGAAAAGGAATGGTTAAGTTCATAAGCCAGTTGTGAGACTAAGTCATAGAAGGGACAATGTTGCAAATGATGCAAACAATATTAAACGTGTCGTAAATTGTTTACGACAAATTTTAAAGGAACGAAAGCATTGGAAAGGGTTACCTGGTTGACGGGATCGTCCCGGTCTAAACACAGGTTCAAACAGCGTCCAAAACGGAGCTCAAACGAGTCCGGAAAGTCAAAAACAACAGAGAGGGACCAAGGGATTAAACCCGCTTGGAATGGGTGCACACCCACAAGGGGAGCGGGCACGCCCGCTAGCCTTAGCGGGCACGCCCGCAACTTAAGTTGTTTTAATTAGGGTTTTTTGAAAAACCTTGACGGCTACGAAGTGTGACTTTTTACCCATCTTTGGGCAATTGTTTGAGGGGTCAAACGAAGTCGGATTTCTTCGCCGTTCGTTCCTACATATTCACCATTTGAAGCCCCTCGAAATGATAGCTTGTTTGGTGTCTGAAGTTTAATGGATGAAGAGATTTAATTCGTTGAAGTTAAGCCTTTATGAAAGGCTTACTAACTTCAATTAGCCAAATTAAATCCCTCTTCTTTTATGATTGTCCCACATTGCTCGTAACGAAAAGGGATAGGCCGACTCTCTATATAAATAGGGGTGCCACCTCTTCGTTGTAGAGTGCACCAAGTCTTCGATCGAGTAGCTCCGAATCTTTGAGCAAGCTCGATCTACGACTTAAACTATTCTTCCTCTCTTCTTCCTATTCTCCCGACGGGTCCTAGCAAGACTACGATGGGGGTTTAGATTCGGATCCAGACGTCTAAGACACGGGTCTGCTCAAGTAAAACCTTCTACTGCAAGTGATTGGCTCGGAGGCGGGTGTCGGCTCGGGCGGATCGATTCGAAGGTTTAAGGCGGCTCGGGTGGATCGAGTCAAGGGTGCAAGGCAGATCGGCTACGAGGAGCGTAAGAAGCTGGTGCAATACATCTTGCCTGTCCCATGGTTGAGATTCAGGGTATGTTCTTTAAGCTTTTTAGTATAATTTAATTTCGTCGCAGTAGGATAGATCCCTCTTGGGGTGGGCTGGCCCCACCCCAAGTTGGCATAGATCGGGCTAGTTTCTGGCTATCTCAGGGCCTAGCTAAAATTTTTACCTAGCATATTTTATTTTTCGCTGCATTTTATGACTCTGTGGTCCGTCCGACTTAGGATGGGCACAGATCTGAGCACTGATGGTCCGTCAAAACCCCTTCAGTGGTATCAGAGCCAGGATATGCTTGTAGATCTTGATTTGCAGCGATTTTAAATTATTAAATTGCTTGTTTTTGAACATACGTATATTTTAACTTTTTGTTAAAATTGGTTAAACAAATTTTTGTGTTTTAAAAATTGTTTTTATAACATGAATTTTGGGGGACGTTTTAAATTTTATGTGATAAATTTTAATAAGTCTACTATGTTTAAATGCTTTTAAAAATTTTATTTTATGAGATAAAATAATTTTAGTAAGCATTTAAAAAGTTTTTTAAAGATTATGTAACATTAAGAGAAATTTTTTACTTTCATAAGATGATATTAAAAATTAATTTCTTTTAGTTACATAAAGGTTGAAAGATTTTAAATTTATCTGAAAGCTTTAAAATTTATTTCAACAATTTTAAAATTTTTTAAAAATTATTTCAAGAATATGTAACATTGATGAAAAGATTTTTATTTCATGAGATGTGATTAAAAATTATTTTCTTTTAGTTACATAAAATATTTTATTATTATTTTATGAGATAATATGATCTTAAATGTTTGTTGAATTTTAAAGCTTAGGTTTGGATTTAAAATTATTTGATAATTTTATGAAACCTAATTTTATGAGATAAAATGTTTCTAGTTTTAAAATTCTAGATCTTTAAATTTAAATGTTAAATTTTTGATTAGCAAGTTAATTATTTGTGTTGTACATAAAATTTTTAAACTTGTATGTTCTGTCATATGTCACATTATTGAACCTTGAATTTTATGAGTTAAAATTAGTTGGCTTGTGTTAATGGCAATGATGCATGATGTGATCGTTCATGAACCCTTACGGTTAGCCATTAAATTTAAAATCTTATGAGATAAAATTTTAAATTGTGACGTGCTACGTTTTTATGAACAATTACAACATCAAAACCTAATTTCGAATTAGGATAGTCCCTTTAATTGACAATCATTATTTTAATTATTTTATCATGATTATCATTAAAAGACTAATTTTGTAAAATGTTATAATTGATTTATTAAAAATCCTAATTAGGATTAGGGTAGCACGATGAACGAACAAACCTTATAGTTGATAAGGATCTAATAAAAGTTATTTAACAAATCCATAAAATTCCGAATTTTAAGGATCCACTAGTTGATAAGGATTAACTAGTATTAATTAAAAGCCTTTTAGTTGATAAATGAACATAAGATTAACAAGTCTCCTTCAATGGATCATGATGTCGGTCAATGTGCTTGGCTAAGTTCGCTGGACCACCCTAACTAGACTAGGGGTTAAGTGGTCCTGGCTTAGTCAATTCCCTGGCCGCGTCTGCTGGACCGCAAGGAGTCGAATCATGACTATGTAAGTGCATCGACTATACCTAAGTCAAATACGATAATAATCTTGTTCAAGATAAATCGTAACCCTCCTTGTTTTAGGAGTTGGTGAATGTAAGACCCATGTTCCAGTTGTTGAGCTACACTCAAGCTGCGACATGGCAACCTTATAAAAACCGACTTCTTAAATACATATGACGAGATCTTGACTTGACCCAAACTGTCGTGTCGTGAATACACCGAGCGCCGGCGTAAGTTGAGCCAATGATGTAGTCAAGACTTAAACCCAAACCGTCGTGTCGTGAATACACCAAATGAAGGCGTCAGTTGAGTCATTAATGTAAGTTTAGTCCTGACCCAAATAGCGTGCATACACCGAGCAGTGGCATAAGTCAGGCTGGACGCGAAAACAAGGGTCTGACTAGGCTAGTCAGTGTGATTTGGATGAGCACACTCATGATCACAAATGGCTAAGGGTAAAAATCGAAAGGGGTCATATTTAATATGATTGCTGAAGAGTTCGTCAGCCGACTGCAGAGTCGGGCAACTTGTTGAGCTACACTCAAGGTTGTCTGACTCGGGGTAGTCAGATCCCTCTCCCACAAATGTTTTAAAATAATAAATTGTTTATTATTGTGGCTTTATTTCTTAAAATTAGTGGGAGAATATAGTTTAATAAAAACCATTCAAACTATACAACGAACATATGCTAACTAGATATCTTCTTAATTGTAGAATGGATTCTGGTCTAAAGTATATGATAGAGAGGAATGTGCTCGATGGGACCAACTATAAGGATTGGCTTAGAAATATTAAGTTAGTCCTTTCTCTAGCCGGGATAGGATACGTGCTGCTCGAGGACCCTCTGGAGAAGCCTGACGAAGATGCGACTCCCGAGGAAAAGAATGCCTTTAAGCAGTACCAGAGGGATACCGAGAAGGCCATGTGCCTTACTCTGGCTTCAATGAACAACGATCTGCAACGGAAGCATGAACATATGGATGTTCAGAGCATGCTTCTGATATTTCGGAGTTATATGGCAAGCGGTCCAGAGCTGCTAGATTTGAAGCCACGAGCAACCTCTGGGGAGCTAGGATGCAAACGGGCCCTGTGCAAGATCATGTCATTAAGATGATCGGTACGTGGAAGACACTGCCCAGTTAGGTTTTGTCTTGGACAATGAGATGTCCGTGGACATCATCCTTAAATCTTTGACCCCAGACTTCAAACCTTTCATTAATAGTTTCACCATGAACAGTATTGAAACAGATCTTCCTGGTCTCCTCAACAAGCTTAGGTAATTTGAGGAAATCGAGAAGAAACCGACTGTGTTGGTTATTGGCTCTGCTTCTTTAGACCAGCTGAAAGGCAAGGGTAAGAAGAGGCAGGTCACATAACCAGCCAAGGTGAAGAAGGGAAAGAAAAAGGCAAAGGGGGCTCCGTCTAAATCCGAATGCTTTCACTGCCACAAGGTAGGCCACTGGAAGAGGAACTGCAAGGTTTACCTTGCAGAAAAGAAGAAAGGGCATATTAATGCCTCTACATCAGGTACAATAAATTCCTTTTAATAAAGCATAATAATTTCCATAAATGCTTTGTCACATAGTATGAGATACTAAGACATCTGTGTAATGTATACAGATGACTAACACGAAGCAGAGGATGGAAGAAGTTCCGAGGACGGTCGGTATCTGAGTAATCATTGCTGTTGGGGCCGTATGAGGACTTCAGGAGATAAAGAAGTAGAAATCGATACTTAACTTATTTTTGAATAAAATGTAACGATATTCTAGTTAAAACAATGATTGAGTGTTTTATGACTCAAAGTTTATTTTGATAAACAAATTATGATTCATTTTAATGAATCCATTGTTTGGATAAATATCTCGGGAAATGTGCTTTATTTTAAATTGTGATTTGTTGTAAATAACTCATTTCTGTGGATGTGGATGTCTGAGTTGGTTGCATAAATTCTCGAGCTGTCATGCAGAGCTTCTGAATAATTTGATTGTCTGGGGCTGACTTAATATTATAGCCAGTTGACGTGCGTTTATATTTTATATATTCACGGACATCTTCTCCGTAATTTCCCGTCGTTTTTCGTTGTTTTGAATCCGTTCCTTTGTGTTTTTAGTTCCTTTTCACTTTCGCTATGTTTGTGTGCTTTTGCAGGATATTACTGGCGCAGGGGACATACAAGGTCAACATCATGAGTCCTCGGAGCAATGGGAGGTGACGCACAAGACCCTGAGAGCCAATCGTCAAGATAAACCATGTATTAGCTCTCAACCGATCGGGTTGACAGATCCACCCGATCGGTTCATGCGGCCGTATCAGTCCCGAGG
This sequence comes from Scilla litardierei, assembly GCA_030789695.1. NCBI lineage: Eukaryota > Viridiplantae > Streptophyta > Magnoliopsida > Asparagales > Asparagaceae > Scilla > Scilla litardierei. The sequence goes on from CM061131.1 coordinate 104,050,714, forward strand.
AAGAGGCAAATCCACCCGATCGGTTCAGTGATCGGGTGGATGTGACACAGAACGCTGTTTTGAGAGCCAAAGTTCACCCGATCAGTTGACTTGTCAACCGATCAACCGATCGGGTCACCTGTAGCTGCTGCTTCCCATGCTCGAGAATTCGAAGACTCACCTGATTGGTTCAGTGATCGGATGAGATTTATCAGAAGCTGAAGACCGAATTTCCAGTCGTTTCACCCGATCGGGTGAAGTCTCATCTGATCGGGTGAACGTCTATTTTTGTCTTTTAGTGGGAATATTCCCTGGCATCTTGCCAAATTGTATAAATAGAGGTAGGTTTTCTCAGGAAACGTAATCCCCATTGTAAAGCTGTTTTAAAGGGATTTTTGGCTACTCTGAATTAAACTCTATTTGTAAGTTCTTTGATCGTTCTTATATTTTAATATTGCGTTTATACTTCTATTTGCTTAGGTAATCTATTGCATGATTTACATTCTTATAGCTATAATCTGTTTTATTGCATCTCATACCATGAATAGTGAGTAGTTCTTCAATCTGGGACATTGGTGGAAGCCCCTTCGTGGGTTTTCCCTAGAACGACCATAGGATTAGGGATCCGATAGGATATAGGGATTTTGATGGTTACGCAGGGGCGTTTCATTGTCATCGGTGGGAGAAAGACCGCCTTTGACCGTCGGGCCAAGGGGAAATAAAACGGGAGTTTGATTCTCTAGCCACAGCTCACCCCCCTAGCGTAGACATTGATTCCTCGCGCGTGGGAACAGCTTGGATGAAATGTCGGGAGCAATCGTTGCGAGCTTAGTGCTCCCGGAGTCGGGCGGTGTTGGACATGGGAATGCCCACCGTCCGAACCTGGGTAGACCTAGCGTATCATCCTGGGCATCGACCGGAATATCGGGCCCATGGGACGCTAGGTACCGCTATTAGAGGCAACGTCTCACCGCTAAACCCTAGAATCCGATCACATTCATATCCTTCGATCGTAATAGTGAGAATTCATGATAGGGCAGAATCCAAAGTCCTAGGTTACCTTTTTATCTCTTACATCTTTTTCATTAGTTTACTATCGTGACATCCAACAAGAGAATAGGCTAGCTCACCCACCGGGTGATCTGGTCCCTGATTGTTCACGAGCACAACACACGCCTCCCCGTGATAGACTCCCAAGCCACACTTCGACACCGTGCGCTTGCGGTTTACAAATTCTAATCCTAGTATCCCCATTCTGATTTGAGTGCCAAATGGACGAGCGGTCAAGCTTTATGGCGCCGTTGCCGGGAGGCAACGTGCTTGTTGTTGGATCCTGTCCAAAACAGAGTTAGGATCGATAATATGAAGTTTAGACTTACTCTTGCGTATGCGGCACGGTAGTCTACGAACTTCGCCTTCGGATTCGCCACGACGGATCGAGTCTTCTCACGAACAGAGTAAGGCTACTAATCCACAATCTAAATCTCTACTTTAGATTAAGAACTTGGATAGAGGGAGAGGAAGGATTTCTGCAGAGCTTCGCTATGAAGAAGATGCATGCATGAATTTCATGCAAAAGGTGTTAGAAATGGCTTACCCTTGGGTCTTATTTATAGCCCCCAAGGTAGTTATTTTAGGGTAAGTTGTTCCTTTGGAACAACTTAATTAAGGTGTACCATGATACATGGCACATTATAAGCTTAAGTTGTACCATATGCATGGTACAACATAAGCTTAAGATATTCCCCCTTTATTAGCCATATGTCGCATGCACTTATGCATATATAATGCGACTTTCCCACTCATCCAGAGATCCTCTCCGCAAGGGAACAGATTCCCTTTGCACACGACTTCGTGTACGCGACGTTCGAGGTCCGTATTTCCTCGTACATCCCCCACAAGGGTGTACAAACGTCTTCCATATCCAACATCTCCCACTCACACTTGAGGGGATTGTAAGAGAACGTCTTTCTCTTAGTTCTTTCATCTATCATACCGAGAAATAGACCGTGCGACCGTCATGCGCGTAGAGTCTGTTGTTGTGCACTTGTTAGAGATACACAACGACCTCAAAGGTGCAAAGTTGAGTAGTTCAACGCATGCTTTACCCTAGATTATTTCTTCACATTTCTTATACTTTATATTCAACAATTGAATCCCATCTGGATTACAATTGGCTGGCCAGCTTTGAATCATTAAAGTCCAAATGCGAATATGAAATCAATCTTCCTCTTCTTGCGAACCTTCTGATCTTGACTTGATTCGCTTTTCTAACGTGCCCCGCCGAGCCGAATTACCATAGCCCATTAGTAACACGCTAAGATAGCGATCATCTCGTCAAATCTAAAGGAACCAATTGGAGTCCTTGAGGGTAAGAGTTAAGACCCGTATGGCCTTTGAGTCTCACATAATAGCAAACATTATTGCTACTAACTCAGTGGTCGAAATGCATACGTGGTATGAACACGTATTACAACATCACTCCTTTCCCAGGGAGAGTATGTCTTAATGATGTTGTACGGATGAAAGATCAGACACCACAGTGCCTATCTTTTGAGTCCCCTTACTACTCAGGAAATATTCCCGGACTCTCATCCTGCATAAGACAGATAGGATTATAAAATCCAATGAGATCTTTTTATCCTTGTGATACAGATCTCAGATCTTTTGTAAGCATCCATATGATGCAGATCTTTCATTCGACTATCTTTGTTAAAGTCATGACTCTAAATCATTCGTCTAATGATTTTGACTTTAAACTAGTCTCATCTCTATCTTATCCATCTGATAAGATAAGGCGGTTGCTCATGTGAGAGAGCCAACCTTAATCTGTCCGACATACACACAATTCAGCTAAGATTTCAAAAATGTACACAAACATTTCTTTAAGAAATTCATATGCAATGCTTGAAAAAGAACTTATTCTTTTATTAAATTTGATCTTTCTTAGACATGGGAATATATATTGGTACAACTCAGCTCATACGCAATCCTTGGGATGATAAGTGTTTATAAAACACATTTCTGGGGATCGCTTTCGTAAGCTGATCCTCTATCATCTCATGCGTAGATATGTACCTTATGTCTACCTTCTTGGTTTTATCATAGTCTTTTGCAAACCTGCAGTTCCTTTAAGATACTGCATTATCCTCTTAACCGCTTTCCAGTGTTCTTGCCCTGGGTTGGATTGGTAACAGCTTACCATTTCCAACGGCAAAACAGATGTCCGGTCTCGTACACACCATAGCGTACATAAGACTATCAACTGCACTGGAATATGGAACTTTTTCCATAATTTCCTTTTCCTTTTTGGTTCTTTGGACACGATTCCAGATATAAATTATCGCATATGCTTATATGAATATCAATGGACTTGCAGTCCTGCATATTAAATCGTTCTAGAACCTTCTTTATATAAGTCTCCTGTGAAAGAGAAAGAAGTTTCTTCGAACGATTCCTTGAAATCTTAACTCCAAGGATATATGCGGCTTTTCCTATGCCTTTCATCTCAAATACTGATGAAAGCCAAGCCTTGATACTCATCACAAAGCCCTTGTCATTTCTGGCTATTAAAATGTCATCTACATATAGAGACATGATAATATACTTGCTTTTAATCCTCTTGATATATACTCAGTTATCTTCATCAAGCATGGAAAAAATACATTTGATAAGACAACTTCTTGAAATCGTATATACCATTGCCTCGAGGATTATTTAAGACCATATATGGACTTACGAAGTTTACAAACCTTATGTTCGTTTCCTTCTTTTACAAACCCTGTTTGGTTGTTCCATATAGATCTCCTCGTCCAATTCTCCATTGAGAAAGGCAGTCTTTACATCCATCTGATGTAATTCGAGGTATAAGCAAGCTACCATTGCCAGAATCATGCGAATCAAGGTAAAACGCACAACAGGTGAGAAGTTTTCTTTGTAGTCTATCCCTTCCTGTTGCGTAAAACCTTTCGCGACAAGGCGAGCTTTATATCTATCTATAGAGCCATCAGCCTTATGCTTGATCTTGAGAACCCATTTGTTCCCAATTGCTCTATGTCCTCTGGGTGAGTTAACTAAGTCCCAGACTTGGTTAACTTTCATGGATTTCAATTCCTCCTTCATCGCTTCCATCCATTTGTCTTTTGCAGGGCATGATGCGGCATATTTGAGATTCTTCAAGTCCTTGTTGACTCGAATTTAGATCAATTCTAATATCACTCCCACTTGAAATGTTGTTAGAATTGCTCTCACTTGGATCATTATTCCCGTATGGAATAGGATAATCGTCATTCGTATAATCCATTGGTGAAGGTTAAAAAGAATTTTCGTTTTCACCAAGAATTTCTCCCACTCGAATGAGGTAATCCTTTTTGATCATAAATCTCAAAATAGAGATAAGTCCTGACTTATCTCGCCCTGTCTTGGAAACTCATTTTCCAAGAAAGTGACATCCCTCGACTCAAACTCAATTAGCACACCATTGTCTTCCTGACTAACAAAAACATAACCTTTGGAGTTTTATGCGTATCGTTTAAAGATACATTTCCTTCCCCATGGCCCAAGTTTGCCATACTTATGGGAGGAAATATGTGCGTTGAATGCACAAACTCAAGGTAAAAATGTTTAAGTCAGGAGACCTTTGGTTCCACAACTCATAAGGAGTGGAGCTAACTGATTTCGAGGGTACGCGGTTTAAAATGAAAACGGTTGTCAATAATGCATCACCCCAAAAGGTGATTGGCAAGTTAGCTTGCGCCATCATTGAACGGACCATTTTTCATTAAAGTCCTATACCTGCAACACCAATTTGTTGAGGAGTATAAGGCATAGTTACCTGATGTACTATGCCTTTTTCGTCACAAAGTTCCTTTAAACTTGTTGATTGATATTCACCGCCCCTATCGGTTCACACGACCTTAGTCTTGCGATCTAATTGATTCTCCACTAAACTCATATAGTTTTTAAAGCAGGTTTAGTGCTTTCACTTTTGTGGGATATCAAATAGATATGACCGAATCGGGTGAAATCATCAATAAAAGTGATGAAATAGGACTTCCCGCGTCTTGTCTTGACATTCATCGGACCACATATGTCCGAATGGATAAGCTGTAATGGAACCTCGGCCCTTGTGCCGGTTCCAAACGGCTTGCGACAAGATTTCCTCACAAGGCAATGTTTGCAGGTCGACATTTCAACCTTTGAAACATTGGATAGAAGGCCACGTTTGGCAAGTCTATCCAAACGCGTTGGTCCAATATGACCAAGCCTTGTGTGCCAACAAATTATATTAGACTCATTAGTCAAAGAATTTGTCACAAGGAAATTTTCATTACATGAGGAATTATATATTGTACTTATTACAATAAATCCTTTGAAATACAAACCTAGTACCAATAAAGGAATTATTACAAAAATAAGTCCATATTACAAACATGAAGGAACCAACTATTAACCAAGACCCAATAAATTGACCACAACTTTAATATTCCTTTGAATATATGGAATGAAGAGAACATCATGAAGTAGGATAGTGCGGCCGTTGTCCAAGACAAGCTTGCGAGTCCCAACGCCTTTCACTTCAACACGTGTGTTGTTTCCTACATTGATCCACTTCATTCCTTGAGTATCCGGTGATACTCCACGAAGGACCGTCTGTCCTTTGCTATGTGGTCGGTGGCACCTGAATCAATTATCCCAAAATGGATTAGATTCCACAAGAAATAGTGAACTAGAAACACATATGTAACTAGTATTACAAGTTACCTCGTCACTTCCACTCGTACACGAACGAGCATAGTGACCGAGCTTGTTACACTTGAAGCACTTGATCCTTTTCAAGTCTTTCTTCTTGTGCCATTTCTTGTGCCCACCCTTATGTTTGGGTTCCTTGGTAGACTCAGGTTGCTTATTACGTTCATTAGAAGACTTCGAACGATCTTTACGTTTCTTTCCCCCGTGTGAGGAACTAGCAACCATGTGCACTTCTACACTTGGCTTGGCAGCCGCAAGCCGCTCTTCCTCTAATTCGAGGTGCTTGGAAACATCGTTGAAGGTCTTTATGCTCTCATTATGAGTGAGATGCATCTTCATCTGATCCCACCCATTTGGTAGGGAACGTATGACTGCTTGGATTTGTTGCTCATCTGTGAGCACATGACCTGCATCCTTTAACTCCGAGATAAGGTTCGCCATATGTCGCAGATGTTTCCCCATGGAATGATCTGGACGTTTCTTATATGAATCGAACTTTATAGTTAAGGAGCGAAGTTTGGACACCGATGTGCCACCGAACTTCTCCTCTAGCTTGGACCATATGTCCATGGCTAGGTCATGTTCTCGGAAGATGCGCATTATGTCATCAGCCATACTGCTTAATAACGTAATGCGCGCTTATCTTGTTCTTCCGAGACCAAGCATCAAAAGCTTCCTTGTCTTTTCGGTGTTGGGCCGTAGTGCCCAACTCGGGTTCAATCATAACGTTCTTTAGAGTTTCGAGCACTTCTTGCTCCTCTAGAACGTATTGTATCTTGATGGACCAAAGTTTGTAATTATCGCCGTTGAGTTTTTCACCTTTGTTTAACTCAGCGACGATATTCTTTGAAGCGGAAGACATTTTACTTTTAAAATGCTGCAAAAGACACAAAACCGAAGGTTCGATCAAAACATTGCATAAAAATTCTTAAAATATAACTCCCACTTGAAATGATAATAGAGTATCCCATTTGGATAGTTCTAAAAATTCAAATCCCACTTGGAATTATATTATATTTGATAAGTTACTTTCGAAAAATATTGAAGATGTTGTTCTAGAATCGAAAAGGTCTCTATGATTCCAATCACCATCTAGAACAACCTTCAATATTCCCCCATCACTTATCAAACAATAGTACTCTTATAGTACTAGCAGCGGAAAACGAGTATTTGATAAGTTACTTTCGAAAAATATTGAAGATGTTACTCTAGAATCGGAAAGGTCACTATGTTTCCAATCACCATCTAGAGTAACTTTCAATATTTCTCCCTCACTTTATCAAATGTTAGTACTCTTATAGTACTTTGCAGCGGAAAAGCGTTTTTGAAAACGTATTTTTCAAAACGAATTTAAAATACATTGGCTAATCTCCGTAGAGTAGAGCACAACGTCATAAGTTCATTGGCTAATCTCCGTGGAGTAGAGCACAATGACATAAGTTCATTGGCTAATCTCCGTGGAGTAGAGCACAATGACTTGGCTAATCTCGCATGAAGTAGAGCACTATGGCTAGTCTTCAAGGAGTAGAGCCCAAAGAAAAACTTCATTAAAACGTTAGTCCCGTATGAACTAGTCGGCACTGTGGTTAGCCCCGTATGGGCTAATCGGCACATTCGAGTTTGACCAAGGCCTTTTGTCACCCCATATGGGTCAGTTGGCAAGTTTGCGATCGACTACGACCTTCTGCCGAATTGGTCGACCAAAACAACCAAATTGGTCGACCAATTTTCGAACTGCAACTTCTCCCGGCTATGGCCTCTGCCCTGGCCGGGGCTTGGTCAAGGGCCGGCCAGGGCCTCTGCCCTGGCCGGCCAGGGGCCCTGGCCCCCTCGGCCAGGGGCCCTGGCCCCCTCGGCCAGGGGCCCTGGCCCCCTCGGCCAGGGCTGGCCATGCCCTGGCCTCTGCCAGGGCCGGCCGGCCAGGCCCTGGCCTCTGCCAGGGCTGGCCAGGCCCTGGCTGAGGCCAGGGCGCCGGCCCTGGCCACTTCCAGGGCCGGCCGGGCCCTGGCAGTGGCCAGGGCGCTGCCCTGGAGAGGCCAGGGCGGCCAGGCCCCTGGCCGGGGCCAGGGCCCCTGCCCTGGCCTCTGCCAGGGCGGCCAGGCCCCTGGCCGGGGCCAGGGCCCCTGCCCTGGCCTCAGCCAGGGCGGCCTGGCCCTGGCCTGGCCGCGGCCAGGCCGCAGCCAGGGCTCCCTGGCCGTGGCCGTGGCCGGCCATGGCCTATTGGCCTTGCCCGGCCATGGCCCTTTAGCCATGGCCGGTCTCCCCCCTTTCATGGGGTGGCCGCATGCACTTCACCCCCTTGATGGGGTGGTCGCCGGTGGTTATTGGCCGTAGCCAACCCCCTCCGCATGGGGAGAGGGGGTGCATGGCCTTCATAGCCCATTTGGCCATAGTGCACATGCACCAAATTTACTCTTACCCGATGGAAATAACTACCATCATCTTCCTCGATGAAGCACCCATTCGTCGATGAAGCACCCGTTCGTCGAGAAATTAGTTATTTCCTAATGGCCGTGTGCCAAAAATGAAAAATAACATACTACGTGAACGGTCGGTTCTGATACCAATGTTGGATCCTGTCCAAAACAGAGTTAGGATCGATAATATGAAGTTTAGACTTACGCTTGCGTATGCGGCACGGTAGTCTACGAACTTCGCCTTCGGATTCGCCACGACGGATCGAGTCTTCTCACAAACGGAGTAAGGCTACTAATCCACAATCTAAATCTCTACTTTAGATTAAGAACTTGGATAGAGGGAGAGGAAGGATTTCTGCAGAGCTTTGCTATGAAGAAGATGCATGCATGAATTTCATGCAAAAGGTGTTAGAAATGGCTTACCCTTGGGTCTTATTTATAGCCCCCAAGGTAGTTATTTTAGGGTAAGTTGTTCCTTTGGAACAACTTAATTAAGGTGTACCATGATACATGGCACATTATAAGCTTAAGTTGTACCATATGCATGGTACAACATAAGCTTAAGATATTCCCCCTTTATTAGCCATATGTCGCATGTACTTATGCATATATAATGCGACTTTCCCACTAATCCAGAGATCCTCTCCGCAAGGGAACAGATTCTCTTTGCACACGACTTCGTGTACGCGACGTTCGAGGTCCGTATTTCCTCGTACATCCCCCACAAGGGTGTACAAACGTCTTCCATATCCAACACTTGTTACATTTAGGACCATGTTATCCTTGAGACTAGCTCACATCCTTACCCCGTGATAATTTTCACATTCTACACTTTTGTTTTTATTTTTGTTTTTATTTCGCATCATACCATACGTGCTTCACGCTATATCTTGATTTTTCATGTGCAGGAACTCGAGGAGTCTTGACGACTTAGTTCCTTTGGATCCCGAGATCAACGCTACCCTGAGGCGTTTGAACGCAGAAAGAAGAAGAAGAGAAGAATTTCCCGCCATGGCAAGAAATATCACTCCTCCAAAGTCTTTGCTCGAATACTTGATGCCGTCTATTGGGTCTACATCCAGCATTCAATCTCCGGCCATTACGACCGGAAACTTTGAGCTGAAGCCATCACTTGTGGCTTGGATCCAACAAGACCAATATTCTAGAGCTCCCATGGAGAATCCAATCGAGCACTTGGACTCTTTTTTGGAGAAGTGCAAGACGTTCAAGATCAATGGCGTATCAATCGAGGCTATTCATTTAAGATTATTCTCGCTCTCTCTACGGGATAAAGCGAAGCAATGGCTGAGGGGAAAGGACCCCAATACGTTTACAACCTGGGAGCGACTTTCGAACGCATTCCTGAACAAGTTCTTTCCTCCGGGGAAGACGATGAAGCAAAGAAGTGAACACTTATCTTTCTCCCAGGCTAGCCACGAGTCGCTACATGAAGCGTGGGTGAGGTACAAAGAAATGCAGAGGAAATGTCCTCACCACGAGCTCACCCCTTGGAAAATCATCAACCTATTTTATAATGGACCGAGGGACGATTTGAAGTCCTCTATGGATGCCGCAGCGGGTGGATCTTTCAGGTCAAGAAATAAAGTGGATGCCGGAACTATCTTGGAGAACATGGCATCCAACAACGAGAGGTGGAGTGATGAGCGTGCTACACCAAAAATTGGGGGAATGCATCGGGTTGAGGAAGTGGACAAGCTGTCAAGCAAATTCGATTTGATTTCCACTCAAATTTCAGTGTTTATGGTTGGAGCCGGTGCCACTAACCCACAGCAAGTATCGGCCGTGGAAACTGAAGTGATGAGAGACTTCGATGTTGGAGACATTTCGGTGCCCGTGGATCAAGCAAGTGCCCTATTTTATAATCCTACGGGAAATGCGCCTTATCCGCAGAGAACAAGTTCTAATCCTAGATATTCTCCCAACAATAGGAATCATCCAAATTTTAGCTACAAGGCACCCTACCAACAATTTCAGCAACCTCCTCAGCAACAACAATACCAGCCTCCTCCGCCTCAACAAATGTATCAACAGTTTCCTCCTCGACATCAGCAACCTCCGCCCCAATAACAACAGTACAATCAACAACAACGAGTGGTCTCTTTGATTGAGAACCTCCTGGCTCAGTACATTTCGAATCAGGAGAAGATCACTCAACTACTACAGCTAATTTTTCACCAATAGCTTAGTAAATCATATAGATTACTGTTATTAGTTCCTCCCCGTGATCGATACCTACTTACCACTTAACCGTGCACTTGCGGTAAAACTACATTGTTTTCGGAGTTGTATTCCGGGACGACCAGTGGAACAAATTTATATATGGATTTACGTGGATTTAATGCATTTTGTGGAAAAGCAAGTTCACTTACTGAATTTGCGTTTAATGCATGCAGTGCATTTTGTGGAAAAGCAAGTGCACTTACTGAATTTGTGTTTAATGCATGTAGTGCATTTTGTGGAAAAGCAAGTGCACTTACTACATTTGCGTTTAATGCATTTGCTTGCATTAGTCACCCTCACACATCTGCACTTAATGCAGCAGAGTAAGTGCACTTGAGTTTAATGCATTGTCATGCATTTGTCATGCTCACACGTTATCAGCTTGAATGGTCAAGGCAATTTAATGGTCGCGTGGCCCACCATCAAGGAAGATGCCGCAGAGCGAAATTTGTGAAACGATGAAGAGCTAATTTGTTGTTCTGTATCGAATTTGTTGTTCTACGCTAATTTTTTGTTCCATACCGAAGGTGACCCGCTAAATTTTTTACGCTAATTTTTTGTTCCGCACCGAAGGCTCCTGCGTCGAATTTTTTGTTCTACGCTAATTTGTTGTTCCGCGTCGAAGGCGCCCGCGCCTAATTTGTTGTTCTGCACCGAAGGTGCCCGCGCCTAATTTGTTGTTTCATGTCGAAGGTGCCTATACCGAATTTATTGTTCCGTGCCGAAGGCGCCCGTGCCTCTAAATATTTTTACGCTAATTTGTAGTTCTTTTAAATTTTGGCTGTGGAAATAATTTTTTGGGGAACAAAGATTTCGCGGGGGAAAATCTTAAATGAACCGTTCCTGCGGGCACGGGTTATGACTAGTCCACCAATAAAACTCGCAAGTCTAACTCAAACTAGGAGTAGATAGGTAGTGTGGCACCACCTCCCCGTGTTCGATACCTGCTCGTCAATGTACCATGTGCTTGTGGTAAGACGACATCGTTCCGGGTGTAAATCCAAGTCAATCAGTACATTTGCATGGGTAGGGTGTCATTTAGTATCTTGATCGGCCCAACCCTCAGCTTGACCCTTAGCCTAGAAAGTCTGAGAACGGACTTTGTTTTAAGGTTGGTAGGATGTAATGCCCATGTGTGAGTTATACGTGCAGTTTACTATCTATGTGTATATATGTGTATGTATATTGGGTGTGGATGTACATTTGAGTGCATTGAGAGGTAGAGATATGTTTGTATATACAAATGTGTGTATGTGCAGGGTATTTACTTAAGATATACGGATGTGTGTATGTAAGTGTATGCATTGGATATGTGTTTGTATGCATGGGTCTGTAAGGGGGCCTATGAGAAATGTTTAGTATAATGAGGGACCTTTGGGTAATTTTCTTAAATGCTTATAAATAAAGTGGTAGGGGAAGAGGGGGCTTTTTTAAATTTTAGTTTTTTAACATATATAATTTAATTATTAAGAGAAAAGAAAAGAAAAGAAAAGAAAAGAAGAGAGCAGAAGAGAAAAGAAGAGTGAGGATTTTTTTCTAGAAAGATACCTCTCTTTATCTCTTCTTTTTCTTTCTATTTCATCTTTTTTTTCTTGTTTTCTTCTGGTTTTCATTTTCATTTTCGTTCTCCCCCTCTCTCTATGCCTTCTGCACATTTTTCTCAAGAAGAAATCACTCCCTCTCCTCCTTTAGTAGCCTAGTCCAAGATAGTAACATGTGGGTTGTGTGGAGCCTAAAAAGAGAAAGTTTGCATGGCCAAGTTGGGAGCTTTTGGTGATGGAGCTTGGAGAGAGTTTTCATGGAGCCAAGATGGGATTTTTAGAGGATGAAAGGAAGCTTCTTTGAGGTAGGGAAACTAATCCTTATGGCATGTTATTCAAATTTTAGTATTTTTCCCTGAATCTCTGTGTTGCTGGTGTTTATGCTATGTTCTGTTTTTTGTAACATGCATAACTCTTTCTCTAATCATCCAAAAATTATAAATTAATATAATTTGGAAAAGTTACCAAGTTAGATACAACTTTCATGTAGAGACTAATCTCAAGTTCTGCCTGAAACTAGGCTTAAATTGCTACTATGCGTCGTAGTGTTAGATTCTGCCAGAATCTGCACATTGTCACCAAAAATGGTATATCTCCCACTTAATGATCCAACAGCTATGATTTTAGTCAATTTGGTAATATAACTTCAATATATACCACTTTCATGTTTTGACTTCATTGAGATTTTGAATGAAAGTTGATGAATAATACAACTCTTTAGGACTTAACAACTCTGTTTTAAAACAGATTCTGCATACTGTGGAGTTTAGCCCATATTAATTAGCTTACTTGCTCTAAATTCATGAAATTTGAAATCTGAGTAGAGAACTTCAATATCTACAACTTTCATTTAAGAAGTTTTGGCAAATTCATAAAATAAATGGATGATATCTGCTATTGTTCATGAATATTTACATTTTTCCTACAAACTGAAATGTTAAAGTGATGTTCTAAACTATGTGTTGTCGTTAAATTGTGTTGGAAGAGGGTGCATATTTGGCATGGTATGAAATGATGATGTTGTGATGGAATTTATGATAGGCATGGCACTTAGGTGCATGACCCCTTTGTTGTCAATGAGAGAAGTGGTGAGAAGATAAGTATATTGCAACAAGTGACCATGCCAAATGAGTCTCCATACTAATACAAGTGTGTATGTTTAATTCCTTTATGTCATTGCCTTAGCTCTGTATACATATTCAGACTTATGCACACTTGCTTCACGTCACTTATGCCACTTTATGCACACTTGCTCTTGAGGCATATGTAATGCCCTGATAGCTACTGCACAAGTACTAGAGGGGGGTGAATAATACTTTAAAATAATCAAGATAATTATTTCTAATTATTGTGCAAACTCAACCAACAATGCGGAATGAAAATATGACAACAATAAAAGACAAGTGCAAACAAGCGATGTAACGGGTTCGGATCCACCCAAGTCTCCCCGACTTGTTCCCGGTGATCCTACATCCCAAACACCCGGATCCCCTCCGGCTACTTGAGTTAGAATCCTCTAACTCAAATTTGCACTATGAAATTCTTGTAGAAAACTACTACAAGATCAAATCATACACAAATGAAAATGTGACTCCCACAAACCAGGATCACAAACTTCTCTCACAACCGAGAGATAAACTTGCAATATCAAAGTAAATGAAACAATAAACACTTACCAACAAATTCTTATGCCTTGAGTAAACTTACAGTTTTTAGGGCAAGGGAGATTTTGAAGGAGAGAATGTTACCAAACCCTAGCTCCACCAAGATGAACATCAATAGATGGCTAGGGAGGAGTTGGTGACTTGGAATCAAGCTCTTGGCTTGAGTGGCTCACAATGAAGAGAATCTCTCTTGAGGAAATTAGGGCTCAAGGAGTTTGGAGAGATTCTTGTGAGAATGAGGAAGCTTAGAAATGAGAATTGAATGCTTCTCTTTGAATCTCTAAATCACAATAAATGTCAGCCTTGAATGCTAGGAAGAAGCATCACAAGTATATATAGGATAGAGAGAAGAGAGAAGGAAAATTCATAGCATTTAATGCTCCAACGGCTTTATTCTAAAGCAGTCTAATCGGTCTAAGAAGGATCACTGACCGATTAGTTTTGCAACTAGTCGGTCGGTGATTCTTCTTGGACCGACTAAAAGGTTGACAGCCAAGAAGGATAGTTCAGGAGATATAGAACTAGTCGGTCTAAGAAGACTTGTCAACCGACTAGTTTGACAACTAGTCGGTCGGTGAGTGTTCTTTGACCGACTAAGCAGTTGAAAAACAATAAGCTGAACACAAGAGAACTAGTCGGTCTAAGAACAAATTCCAACCGACTAGTTTCACAACTAGTCGGTCGATGGTTGTTCTTGGACCGACTAACGAGTCAACAGTAGCATAGGTTGAAAAGTGAAAGTATAACTAGTCGGTCTAAGAAGGATTCCAAACCGACTAGTTTGACAACTAGTCGGTCGGTGAACCTTCTTGGACCGACTAATTGGTCAACAGTGAATATGCTGAATTGAGCAAGGAGATCTAGTCGGTTCAAGAAGGATTCTTAACCGACTAGATGATAATCTAGTCGGTTGGTTCTTCTTCTTGAACCAACTAAGATGCACTAGAAGCCGCGAAATGAAGCGTGAAGCTTCAGGAAAGTTTCTATGGGCTTCTAAGGTAATCCTAGTTCTAAGATATGAGCGTTATGAAGATTATAATGTAAGTCCTACTCAAGGCTTAACATTCTACGAAAAGAAGCTAGAAGACTATAAAATAAACTCGACGAACCGTCTTTAAAGCTTCAATCCGAATCTCTTGACTTCAATAATGCTCCTTGAGCTTCAACAAAGCTTCATGCACACGATCACGTGTTTTGAGAAGTCTTGAGACGTCGCTATTGATGTACGTAGAATTTTGGCGACGATCTCCATAACTGCGCTCACAAAGAGTTAGTTCACGATATTTATGTTTGTTCATCATCAAAACCAAATCCGGGGAATCAATACTCAACATTCTCCCCCTTTTTGGTGATGACAAACCAACATAAATAATAATCAATAATAATGAGTCAAATGGAATTTACTTACTCCCCCTGCATTGATGACACGTTAGTTCCGTATTAAATAATAATCATACGCATCAAGCAGACGAGGAAAGTATAAAATATGAACCCAATTATTGAAATTTAGGATCTAAATCCATTTTTATATCTTAACTCCCCCTGAATCTAACATATCAAATTAGATTCACGGTAAATTGCTTTAAATTAACATTTAGCACATCGTCATTATTAATTCTCTCCCCCTTTGGCATTAGTAAAAAGAGCGGGAGGATATCAACGACAACAACAATGGCCAAAAATAAAAGTACGAGAGTCGAAGAATACGACCACGGTCCAAATGATACCAATGTAAAATAACGAAGAAAATCAAAGCGTGCCAACGATACCATAGTCGAAAATCGAAAAACGAAATCATCAAAACTCAAATCAATTTCACGTATTGAGTTATGGACCATACTCTCCAATATCAACATTCTTAGTGAATTTAGTGCATGGAAAACAATTCTATGTTTTCATAGAAAGAATTCTATTTAATCAATATAATCGTCGAGCGACGAAATCAACATCAGAGACAAAAAGAAATATAATGTGCACACTGAAGTAAATGGCAACACGATGTATATATATATATATATAACATGATACATCAAAAGATATACATCCGCCAACACATAAACGATCAGCAGATCGGTGCACAGCATACAAAACATGTCTCAACAGATATCAAAATGAATATACATCAAAATGTATCGTCAAAACATCCAAAAAATACATCATAAATACATAACCACCCAACTATCCTACCCCACTCTCTCACGACTAAATATATCATCCAAGTGCATATGGGAGAGTCCTCTAACGCAAGCTCAGGAGGTGGAGGCAGGATCAGCAGTAGCAGCAGGCTGTGCAGAAGAGGTGGTGATCTCGGGAACGACTGGAGTGGTGGTCTCAGGAGCGACAGAAGTGTCCACCGAAGGGATGGTGGCAGCATGAGTGCTCTCGGGAGCACCAACAGAAGAAGTGCCAACAGAAGTACCCTTGGGGACACGAGCTGGAGAAGCATCTCGCTCCTCATCATCATCATCATCCATGACCTCCTCGTCAGAAAGCGTAGGAGAAACCTCAATCTCCAGATACTCGCAGATTCGAGCAAGCATCTCCTCACAACGAGAAATACGAGACTCCTGACTTCTCAAGGAAACAGAAAACTCAGAAAGTGAAGGAGGAGGTGGAGCAGCTGAAGAGGTACCCTCGGTGGCAGAAGGGGTAGTCCTCTGAACGTGACGCAAGGCCGCAAGAGACTTCTTGACGGCCGTCGCATTCAGGGGAGGACCCAAAGGACGCTGATCATTTGGAGGGAGAGGGACGCCAAAGTGACGAAATACTAGAGTCAGCAGACAAGGATATGGAATATGAGCAGCCTTGGTGGACTTCCTTATGCACTCGAAGGAATCCATCTTGTCAAGGATGATGCGTGCCCAATTTATCTCGCTCCCCATAAAAAGAGCGTAGATAAGCTTGAGAAAAGGCTAAGAGGACAAGTTGGAGGAGCCGTACTTCGGTAGAAGACACGACTTCAGAATCAGATTTAGGACCCACGCATTAGGCTTGAAAGATTTCGAGGGGACGCCAATCATGGCAGGAGGGATGACATGGAACATCTCAGCAAGCATAGACTAGTCAAGATCGTGGATATTATCCACGGCGATATCAGAAGAGAGCAGGCCAGAGGATGAGACACCAATCAACTGCCCTAAAATCTCTGCCGTGAGGACAATAGGTGTCCCCAAGACAGTTGTCTCAATGTAGTGGGTGTCATCATACTCACCCCGTACTCGATTGGCATAGAACAATTTGACGAGTCTGGGGTACAGATGAGGATTCGCCTTGGGATCATGGCGAAGATACTCTAGAAGGCCACTATAGGAGAGGATATCGGCGAGCTGAGGAAAGTCGGAGAACTGAACGAAATGCTCCAGAATCAACGGACAGTGCTCAATACGATTGTATGCCGCAAGACACATCAGGTCATCGCGACACAACGAGATATCGACACCACCCAAAGGCATGGGAGCCTTCCCCTTAGACGGACGAGAGCTAGATCGAGGAGGAGAAGTAGGAGCCTTCTCGGTAGGCTCAGACTCGGGAATATACTCTTCGTCGGAGTCAGAAGCGGGAGGAGTGGGAGCACGAAAGGAGGTCTGGGTCGAAGGCTTGGTCCGGGGCTTGGGTTGAGATGTGGCTCTAGGCTTGGAAACGGCAGTCCTCTTCTTCTTAAGAGGAGGCGAGGAAGAGGATGGACGAGTGGTTTTGGCGCGGCGTTTGGGTTGAGGAGGGTCGGTAGGAGGAGACTCGACGGTCATGGGAGACGGAGTGGTAGGACGGATAGGGATGCGTGTTCTCGCCATACTCGAGACGAGACAATACAAAGCAACGAACGAGATCGAAACGAAATCGAACGAAGAAAAACTAGGTCGAAACCCTAATACGAACGGAATTGAACGGAAAAGAGACCTAAAAAGCTGAGAGAAGATATACACTAGGTCGACTGGAAGAGGAGAGTGATCGGCGATGGTCGGCGATGGCTGACGGTGGCCGGAAATGGCGGAGCACGGCGGAGGAAGACGAATGGACGAGGGGTTAGGGTTTTAGGAAGAGAGGCCGCACCGATTAGAATGAATTCTAATCGGTGCGAAGGGGGGTTAAAAACGACTGTGAGAGACAAAGACTGAAATGCCCCTGTGCAACTAGTCGGTCTAAGAACAAGTGCTGACCGACTAGAATGCAATCTAGTCGGTCGGCCAATGAGCTTGGACCGACTAAGTGCAAACAGTAACATATAGTCAAAACTAGGGCAAGATTTAGTCTGTCTGAGTTCAATCACTAACTGACTAGAATTGAATCTAGTCGGTCGGGCGATGAACTGGGACCGACTAAGAGAGTCCAAAAATTTGAAAAATTGAAATTTTGAGTTCTCTCCAAATAACACTTGGACGAAACATCGAAATACTCTCATACATCATTATTCTACCCCATAAAACATAGGAAATCATAAATACGACGTGCAAATCGATAAACCAATCTTAATTCCAGAAAATCACAACAAATCTAGCATGAACATATAGAAATCATTATTATCATGCAGGATTATTGAAAATATGAATCCTAAATCTCGGATTCACCCATAATCCCCAATTCTTGACGTAACCGCACAAAGGAATCTTCCTTTAGTGGTTTCGTGAAAATATCGGCGATTTGTTTCTGGGTTTTAACGCACACTAAAATGATGTCCTTTCTAGCAACATGATCATCTAGGAAATGGTGACGGACATCTATGTGTTTGAAACGGGAATGGTGTACCGGATTCTTAGAGAGACATATTGCACTTTGGTTATCCACCATGATAGGACAAGTATCACAGTTTATACCGAAGTCTTTAAGAGTGTGTCTCATCCAAAGAACCTGAGGACACGTAGCACCGGCGGTAATATATTCTACCTCGGTGGTTGAAAGTGATACGGAATTCTGCTTCTTGGAAAACCAAGAGACAAGAGAATTTTCTATAAAATGGCAAGTGCCAGTATTACTTTTCCTGTCGAATTTGCATCCAGCATAATCTGCGTCACTATATGAGATTAACTCATATGTGCTAGACTTTGGATAATATAATCCGTAGTCGAGTGTGTAACTTAAATAACGGAAAATACGTTTAACCGCTACTAAGTGAGATTCCTTAGGTTGTGACTGATAACGAGCACATACACATACATCAAACATAATATCAGTCCGACTGGCAGTAAGGTATAATAAACTACCTATCATACCTCGATATAGACGAATGTCTACATCTTTGCCGGCCGTATCTTTATCAAGATGTGTAGTAGTGCTCATTGGAGTCTTCTTGCCAGAAGCATTCTCCATTCCAAATCGCTTTAGCAACTCCACCGTGTACTTGGTTTGGTGGATGAAGATTCCATCGTTCATTTGGCGAATTTGGAGACCTAAAAAATATTTGAGCTCACTCATGTGGCTCATCTCAAATTGGTCCTTCATGACATTAGAAAACTCTTCGCAAAGAGTGAAGTTAGTAGCACCGAAAATGATATCATCAACATAAATTTGAACTAAAATAATGTAACGACTGGTTTTCATGTATTTGGATTATATATATATATTATATGTTTTGGTGGATTTTCTCCTTATGTGTGGTTTTCGTCTCCGTAGTTTTCGTTTTCGTTCGTTTCGTCGTATTTTCCTAGCTTCTTCTGTTGATCGTCGATCTCGGAGTGAGTCATTCATGACGGGCTTCATATCGGTCATATCTTATTGTTAGATCAAGCCTAGGAGCCTTAGGAATCGATCCCGGAGCTTCGCGCTCCATTTCGGCACTTTCTGTGCACGTTAGCCGGTACAAGAAGGGGAACCGACCGACTAGATGACGATTTAGTCGGTCGGCAAACCTTCATGGACAGACTAGTGGGCTTTGTTAATTATTCAGGAGTTACTGTTTATCGTTAGTCGGTCTAAGAACATTTGTCGACCGACTAGGTTGCAAACTAGTCGGTCAGCAATCGTTCTTTAACCGACTAGCTCTATGATCATTTTTGATACCAAGTACTATTCATTCTTAGTCAGTCTAAAAACGTTCGTCGACCGACTAGATGAGAAACTAGTCGGTCAGTAGTTGTTCTTTGACCGACTAAATCTAAATCCTATTTTTCGTCAGGAGTTACTGTTTACACTTAGTCGGTCTGTGTTGGTCAACCGACCGACTAGTTCCCAAACTAGTCGGTCAGAGGTTGCTCTTTGACCGACTAATCAGTGTCGAAACCCTAAATTCTGGGCAGCCGCCAACTCTTCCTATTTAAACCCCCCAAACGTTTTTCTTTTCTTCTTTCATTTCTCCTGAGCCTCTTTCTTCCCCAAATCATCATCCATTTAACCCTAGCCCTCCTCCTTCATCAAGAGCTCCTCTCCCTCTCCATTTTGGCCGGCCACCACCTCTAGGTCGCTGGAAAACCCCCAAAAATCCCCAAAACCCCATTTCTCCAGATTTTCTCCCCATTTCCAGATCTGAACCGTAGGTTCCCCGGATCGTTTCTTCCGTCGCCGTGCTTGCTCGGCATCGTTCTTTCGCTAACGATTCGGTAATAACTCGATTCTATAATATTCTCATAACCCATTTGTGTTTTTGTGAAACCCTAATGAAATGAATGTTGTTTTGATGATTGTTTCTCCATAACAGCGACTTCCCCGTAGATTAGCGTCCGTGAGACGAACCTTTGTGATCGTCATCCTCGGTGCTAGGCAAGTGAAACTTGCCACTTAGGGTTTTGGGCCATGTCTTAGGGCATTTGCTTGTGTAGGCGTAAAAGAGACTAGGCGACGAAATGATACTCGCCTAGGCGCAATTTCAGGAACTAGCTTGACAACGAAGTTAGATCCGTCATTTATCATGTTGCATAACTACCATGTCACGTTTAATTTTAATTAACGGTACGCGAATTAATTGTCATCCATGCTATCCATGTTGAATGTCGCATTCGTAGCACACGCTACAATACATGTGTTTCCTGGCTCGTGTTCCAGTAGCGGGCTACGTGAGTTGGTTGATAGCCAATGCCCGATCTACTTATTTCCAGCTAGGCACCTCATTGCAGGCATAGCCCTACGCCATACATGTTAAAAACACTTCCTGGCTCGTGATCCAGAAGCGAGCATTCCGTGTTCGGGATAATGCCCTGGCTCGATACACGTGGAGGGGTAGGGATAAGCGGTCACCTGAGCTTACGAGTTGGCCCGATCAGCCACTCTAGCCAGCAGACGAAATCTCTGTGTACAACTTGTTTACTTGATGTGTTTACTTGACGTGATCACTTGACGTGAACCACTTGACTTGTACTTGTCCGTGTTTTACTTGTAAAACTTGTTATCCATGACATACTTGCTACTTGCTACTTGCTACTTGTACTTCCCTTTACTTGTCACTTTCATACTATACTTGCCATGTCATGCATCATACTATAACTGCTATGTTGTTAGTTTACCTTACTTTCAGTTTCCTTGCCCAAGTCTTTTAGACTTGCTGACATGTGCCTCTTTACTCTTTTGGGTGACACATGTTAGATCCTGAGCCTGAGTTCATTGTTGAGGACGAGGTGTTTGCGGACGCCGAGCCCGAGCCTGTGTTTGACGAGGACTTCGTGGACACGGGCGATCAGTCGTAGAGACTGTTTGTGTTGTTGTTTAGACTGTTTTGTTGTCGGTGCATGGCACCAATACTTTGTTGTGTTTGTCCTTGTTGGCCTTGTTCTGGGCCTTTAGACTCTTTCTTTTAGCCTGGTGGCTTTTCTGGATGTTGAACTTAATTTTAATGTTGGACAATTTCTGAGATTTGAGATTTTATTTCTGTCTCTCCTTGTGTTATTATTGTTGTTCCGTTGTGGTTACAGGGACCTGCTTATGTTTTATTGATGCTTATCGGGTTTGGGGCTTCACAGCTCCACTCTCGTACGGACCTTTTCACGTCTCGCCTCCATTTTAGGGAAGCGGGGCGTGACAGGTTTTGTTGGTGGCCCATGCAGGTCCATTTTGTAACTGCGATTGTCGGAATAACGATAATAATATTAGAATGTCCAATAAACTAAGTTCGACATCCAAGTCATAAGCTATGAGTCTAATCTGGTTCGTTTTCTGTGTCACTAGATGGCAGGAAGGCGATTCACCCGTGGTGGTGGTAGTGGTGCGCCCCCTCATGACGAGGAGCCTGAACGGGAGCCCACTAGTGGGGAGATGATGTGGATGATGCTTCAGATGATGCAGGTGCAGTAGGGCGTGCTCCTACAAGTCCAGAATGCTCCACTTGCTCGAGCTGCTCGGGCAATCCAGGATTCCCCTCGCTCCGAGCCGGGAGCGAAGCAATTTCGGGAGCTGGGTCCTGCCTATTTTGATGGGTCTGAGGGTCCTCTGGCTGCCGATGAGTGGATTCGGAACATAGAGGATAATTTGAAGATGGCCAAGATCACCCCGGCTGGATGGGTTGATTTGGCGAAGAGGCAACTCAAGGATAATGCTCGGAACTGGTGGGATGCGGAAGAGAAGATGCTGGTGGAGCCGATAGCTTGGGCTACCTTTAAGTCCAGGTTTGATGAGAAGTTCTTTCCGAAGGCTGCTAGGAAGGAGATGCTGCAGCGTTTTATTGAGCTGAAGCAAGGGAGCTCATCGGTGGACCAGTATCACCAAGAGTTCACTAGGCTTAGTCGGTTCGCACCGAAGATGGTGCAGGATGCTGATGAGAGGGCTCAGAGGTTCCTGCAGGGACTTGCTTTGGAGATTCAGAGTTTTGTGTCTTCCTCTGATCTGGACTCTTATCAGAAGGTTCTGGTCGCTACGAGGAGGCAGGAGCTGAACCTGAGCCAGAGGAGGGGACATGTTTCTGGTGATGGGAAGAGGCCTATGGAGCAGGCCAGAGTGGTGGTTAGGCCTGGTTTCAAGCCTAATCAACCAGCTCAGTTCAAGAGGCCAGAAGGGCCTATTCAGAAGACTTGCCATTTCTGCGGCAAGATCGGGCATGTCAAGGATCAGTGTAGGAGATTCCTGGGCCAGTGTGTTGTCTGTGGAGATCCTACCCATACCATGAAGGATTGTCCGAGGTCGAAGCAGCCTTGGAGGGCACCTGTTGCAGCACAGTCGTTGCAGCAGAGAGCGTCTGTTCCTGCTGGACGTGGAGCAGCTCTTGTTCCACAGAGGCAGGCTTTTCAGCAGGCTTTTCCGCCGAGGAGGCAGGTTTTTCTGATGACCGCTGTGGAGAGCGAGGCTGTGGATGAGGTTATCGCAGGTAATCCTCAATTTAGCTGTTACTTTCCTAGCTAGTTTTGATTGTTAGATTATGTTGTTTGCTTGAACATGATTGTTTGCTAGACTAGGGTTTGATTGTTAAATTGCTTGTTAGGTGTGGTTTTGGTGTGCACATTTCCTGCACGAGTTCTCTTTGACTCTGGTGCATCGATGTGCATTATTTCTCGGGGCTTCGTGGAGAAGCATTCCTTGTCGACGTCCCCTCTTTCCAAGAGTTGGAATATCGTCACAGGGAATGGCGTGGTCTCGGTGCATCTTGGTTGCAATTCTTGCTCGTTGGTGGTCTGTGGATATGAGCTTTACTCTGATTTCATTGTCCACGACATCATCAACTATGATGCGGTCCTTGGGATGGATTGGCTTGCGAGCTTCTATGCTACGATCGACTGTCGGATGAAGAAGGTGGTGTTCGAGATTCCCGGACATCCAGTGTTTGAGTTCAGCCGAGGTAGCAGTTCGCTTGGTCCTGTCAGATTTCAGGCCAGGCCGGTGGAGATTGTGGCTATGCAGATGGAGCTGGAGAGGCCAGCGGTTGTGCGGGACTTTGATGACGTCTTCCCCGAGGAGATGTTTGGATTGCCACCTGATCGAGCTCTGGAATTTTCTATTGATCTTATTCCGGGAGCGCAGCCGATTTCGAAGGCGCCATATCGTATGGCACCCGCTGAGTTGGAAGAATTGCGGAAGCAGCTGGATGAGCTTTTGTAGAAGGGTTATATCAATCCTAGTGTGTCTCCGTGGGGAGCACTGGGGCTGCTGGTGAAGAAGAAGGATGGTTCGCGTCGCATGTGCGTGGACTATCTGGAGCTGAATGCGGTAACCATCAAGAATAAATACTCGTTGCCTCGCATCGATGATATTTTTGATCAGCTTGGAGGTTCGAGGGTGTTTTCTAAATTGGATTTGAGGAGTGGTTATCATCAGCTGAAGGTGAAGAAGGAAGATGTTCCGAAGACAGCGTTCAGGACGAAGTATGGACACTACGAGTTTGTGGTTATGCCTTTCGGTGTAACCAATGCACCCGCAGTTTTCATGAATCTGATAAATCTGATCTTCTACGACTTTTTGGATAAGTTTGTCGTTATCTTTATTGACAACATTCTGATCTATTCAAAGTCGGAGGAGGAGCATGCCTCGCACTTGAGGACGGTGTTGGAGATTTTGAGGAAGCATCGGTTGTATGCTAAGTTTTCGAAGTGCGAGTTTTGGCTGGACAGAGTTGCTTTTCTCGGGCATGTGGTGACTGGAGATGGTATTTCAGTGGATCCCGAGAAGATTAGGGCCATCAGAGAGTGGCATGTTCCGCAGTCAGCGTCTAAGATCAGGAGTTTCCTTGGGCTTGCTGGTTATTATCGGTGTTTCATTAAGGACTTTTCCCATATCGCCGAGCTGATGACCAGATTAACGCGGAAGGATGTACCTTTTGTTTGGTCGGGTGATTGTGAGAATGCTTTTGGTGTTCTGAGGGAGAGATTGACGACTGCCCCTATTCTTGTTGTGCCTGACCGTAGCGGTGGATTTGAGATCTTTTGCGATGCTTCTGGCAAGGGTCTCGGTTGTGTGTTGCATCAGCACGGGCATGTTGTGGCATATACTTCGCGTCAGCTCAAGACTCATGAGAAGAATTACCCGACGCATGACTTGGAGCTGGCTGCTGTCGTGTTTGCGCTCAAGATTTGAAGGCACTTCTTGCTGAGTGAGAAAGTGAAGATCTTCACCGATCACAAAAGCTTGAAGTATATTTTCACTCAGAAGGAGCTCAACACGCGACAGCGTCGATGATTGGAGCTCATGACGGATTATGAGATTGATTTGCAGTATCACCCTGGTAAGGTGAATGTGGTTCCTGATGCGCTGAGTAGGCTTCCAGCGGTGATGATTTTGACCTCGCAATGGAGATTGCAGCAGGATTTTTGCGAGTCTGGTGTGGAGATTGTTCTTCCTGGTGAGTCTTCTTCGTTGATGAGTATGCAGATTTAGTCGACGATCGTGGATCGGATCAAGGCTGGCCAGGCAGAGGATCCGAAGCTGGTGAAGATTCGGGAGCAGGTGGAAGCCGGTCTGCGGACTGAATTTTTGATTCATGAAGATGGCTCGCTGAGGTTTGGAGCCAGGTTGTGTGTGCCAGCTGGGGATATTAGAGAGGAGTTGATGGTGGAGGCACACAGTTCGTCGTATTCTGTGCATCTTGGTGGGACCAAGATGTACAAGGATCTTCGTCTGAACTATTGGTGGCATGGTATGAAGAGGAGTGTGGCTCGGAGTGTAGCCAAGTGCTTGGTTTGCCAGCAGGTAAAGGCGGAGCATCAGCGTACGGTAGGGTTGCTACAACCGCTTCCGATTTCGGAGTGGAAGTGGCAACACATCACTATGGATTTCGTGACTGGACTACCTCGGAGTCCGAAGCAGAATGACACGATTTGGGTGATCGTAGATCGATTGACCAAATCTGCGCACTTTATTCCGTTCCGAGTGGGACAGTCCACTGAGGCGCTAGCGAGGAGATACATGGAGGTAAATTCTTTTACTCTCCGTTTTTATTTCCTTTTTCCTAGTTTAGATAGTGATGTAACGTGAATCGTGCAGGAGATTGTACGACTTCACGGAGTCCCTGTGAGTATCGTGTCGGACAGAGACACGAGGTTCACATCTCAGTTCTGGTAGAGTTTGCAGAAGAGTTTGGGTACGCGTCTGAGTTTCAGCACGGCGTACCATCCGCAGACGGATGGCCAGTCTGAGAGGACGATTCAGATCTTGGAGGACATGATGAGGGCGTGCATGTTGGATTTCAAAGGTTTGTGGGAGGACCATCTACATCTGGTAGAGTTTTCCTACAACAACAGCTTCCAGGCGAGTATTGGCATGGCGCCTTTTGTCGCGCTGTATGGGAGGAAATGTCGATCGCCATTGAGTTGGGATGACGTTGGTGATCGGGAGCTGTTGGGACCTGAGATGATTGTGGAGGCCATGGATGTTGTCAGGAACATTCGGGAGAGGTTGAGGATTGCTCAGGACCGTTTTAAGCATTGGGCGAATGCTAAACGGCGTCCTTTGGAGTTTCAGCCAGGTGACCATGTGTTCTTGAAGATTTCCCCGAATCGTGGTGTGATTCGCTTTAGGAAGCGAGGGAAGTTGAGCCCGCGATACATTGGACCGTTTGACATTCTGGAGAAAGTTGGCGAGATAGCCTACCGCTTAGCCTTGCCGCCATCTTTGGAGGGAGTTCACAATGTTTTCCATGTGTCGCAGCTTCGTCGATACATTAGCGATCCATCTCATGCTGTGGATTTCTCGGAGATTACCGTTCGCCCTGATATGACGTATGACCAGCAGCCAGTGCAGATTCTGGACAGGCGTCAGAAGTCACTTCGGAACAAGGTTGTCAATCTTGTGAGGGTGATGTGGCGACACGGCTCGCCCGGAGAGTCTACTTGGGAGAATGAGGATGAGATGCGAGAGCGTTTCCCACTTTTGTTCCCGGACACGTGAGTGTTGGAAAATTCCGAGGACGGAATTTTTCTTAAGTTGGGGAGGATGTAACGACTGGTTTTCATGTATTTGGATTATATATATATTATATGTTTTGGTGGATTTTCTCCTTATGTGTGGTTTTCGTCTCCGTAGTTTTCGTTTTCGTTCGTTTCGTCGTGTTTTCCTAGCTTCTTCCGTTGATCGTCGATCTCGGAGTGAGTCATTCATGGCGAGCTTCATATCGGTCATATCTTATTGTTAGATCAAGCCTAGGAGCCTTAGGAATCGATCCCGGAGCTTCGCGCTCCATTTCGGCACTTTCTGTGCACGTTAGCCGGTACAAGAAGGGGAACCGACCGACTAGATGACGATTTAGTCGGTCGGCAAACCTTCATGGACAGACTAGTGGGCTTTGTTAATTATTCAGGAGTTACTGTTTATCGTTAGTCGGTCTAAGAACATTTGTCGACCGACTAGGTTGCAAACTAGTCGGTCAGCAATCGTTCTTTAACCGACTAGCTCTATGATCATTTTTGATACCAAGTACTATTCATTCTTAGTCGGTCTAAGAACGTTCGTCGACCGACTAGATGAGAAACTAGTCGGTCAGTAGTTGTTCTTTGACCGACTAAATCTAAATCCTATTTTTCGTCAGGAGTTACTGTTTACACTTAGTCAGTCTGCGTTGGTCAACTGACCGACTAGTTCCCAAACTAGTCGGTCAGAGGTTGCTCTTTGACTGACTAATCAGTGTCGAAACCCTAAATTCTGGGCAGCCGCCAGCTCTTCCTATTTAAACCCCCCAAACGTTTTTCTTTTCTTCTTTCATTTCTCCTGAGCCTCTTTCTTCCCCAAATCATCATCCATCTAACCCTAGCCCTCCTCCTTCATCAAGAGCTCCTCTCCCTCTCCATTTTGGCCGGCCACCACCTCTAGGTCGCCGGAAAACCCCCAAAAATCCCCAAAACCCCATTTCTCCAGATTTTCTCCCCATTTTCAGATCTGAACCGTAGGTTCCCCGGATCGTTTCTTTCGTCGCCATGCTTGCTTGGCATCGTTCTTCCGCTAACGATTCGGTAATAACTCGATTCTATAATATTCTCATAACCCATTTGTGTTTTTGTGAAACCCTAATGAAATGAATGTTGTTTTGATGATTGTTTCTCCATAACAGCGACTTCCCCGTAGATTAGCGTCCGTGAGACGAACCTTTGTGATCGTCATCCTCGGTGCTAGGCAAGTGAAACTTGCCACCTAGGGTTTTGGGCCATATGTTAGGCCATTTGCTTGTGTAGGCGTAAAAGAGACTAGGCGACGAAATGATACTCGCCTAGGCGCAATTTCAGAAACTAGCTTGACAATGAAGTTAGATCCGTCATTTATCATGTTGCATAACTACCATGTCACGTTTAATTTTAATTAACGGTACGCGAATTAATTGTCATCCATGCTATCCATGTTGAATGTCGCATTCGTAGCACACGCTACAATACATGTGTTTCATGGCTCGTGTTCCAGTAGCGGGCTACGTTAGTTGGTTGATAGCCAATGCCCGATCTACTTATTTCCGGCTAGGCACCTGCGTTGCAGGCATAGCCCTACGCCATACATGTTAAAAACACTTCCTGGCTCGTGATCTAGAAGCGAGCATTCCGTGTTCGGGGTAATGCCTTGGCTCGATACACGTGGAGGGGTAGGGATAAGTGGTCACCTGAGCTTACGAGTTGGCCCGATCAGCCACTCTAGCCAGCAGACGAAATCTCTGTGCACAACTTGTTTACTTGACCTGTTTACTTGACGTGATCACTTGACGTGAACCACTTGACTTGTACTTGTCCGTGTTTTACTTGTAAAACTTGTTATCCATGACATACTTGCTACTTGCTACTTGCTACTTGTACTTCCCTTTACTTGTCACTTCCATACTATACTTGCCATGTCATGCATCATACTATAACTGCTATGTTGTTAGTTTACCTTACTTTTAGTTTCCTTGCCCAAGTCTTTTAGACTTGCTGACATGTGCCCCTTTACTCTTTTGGGTGACACATGTTAGATCCTGAGCCTGAGTTCATTGTTGAGGACGAGGTGTTTGCGGACGCCGAGCCCGAGCCTGTGTTGTTCCCAAACACAGCGATGTAACGGGTTCGGATCCACCCAAGTCTCCCTGACTTGTTCCCGGTGATCCTACGTTCCAAACACCCGGATCCCCTCCGGCTACTTGAGTTAGAATCCTCTAACTCAAATTTGCACTATGAAATTCTTGTAGAAAACTACTACAAGATCAAATCATACACAAATGAAAATGTGACTTCCACAAACCGGGATCACAAACTTCTCTCACAACCGAGAGATAAACTTGCAATATCAAAGTAAATGAAACAATAAACACTTACCAACAAAATCCTATGCCTTGAGTAAACTTACAGTTTTTATGGCAAGGGAGATTTTGAAGGAGAGAATGTCACCAAACCCTAGCTCAACCAAGATGAACAACAATAGATGGCTAGGGAGGAGTTGGTGACTTGGAATCAAGCTCTTGGCTTGAGTGGCTCACAATGAAGAGAATCTCTCTTGAGGAAATTAGGGCTCAAGGAGTTTGGAGAGATTCTTGTGAGAATGAGGAAGCTTAGAAATGAGAATTGAATGCTTCTCTTTGAATCTCTAAATCATAATAAATGTCAGCCTTGAATGCTAGGAAGAAGCATCACAAGTATATATAGGATAGAGAGAAGAGAGAAGGAAAATTCGTAGCAGTTAATGCTCCAACGGCTCTATTCTGAAGCAGTCTAATCGGTCTAAGAAGGATCACTGACCGATTAGTTTTGCAACTAGTCTGTCGGTGATTCTTCTTGGACCGACTAAAAGGTTGACAGCCAAGAAGGATAGTTCAGGAGATATAGAACTAGTCGGTCTAAGAAGACTTGCCAACCGACTAGTTTGACAACTAGTCAGTCGGTGAGTGTTCTTTGACCGACTAAGCAGTTGAAAAACAATAAGCTGAACACAAGAGAACTAGTCGGTCTAAGAACAAATTCCAACCGACTAGTTTCACAACTAGTCGATCGATGGTTGTTCTTGGACCGACTAACGAGTCAACAGTAGCACAGGCTGAAAAGTGAAAGTATAACTAGTCGGTCTAAGAAGGATTCCAAACCGACTAGTTTGACAACTAGTCGGTCGGTGAACCTTCTTGGACCGACTAATTGGTCAACAGTGAAGATGCTGAATTTAGCAAGGAGATCTAGTCGGTTCAAGAAGGATTCTTAACCGACTTGATGATAATCTAGTCGTTGGTTCTTCTTCTTGAACCAACTAAGATGCACTCGAAGCCGCGAAATGAAGCGTGAAGCTTCGGGAAAGTTTCTATGGGCTTCTAAGATAATCCTAGCTCTAAGATATGAGCGTTATGAAGATTATAATGTAAGTCCTACTCAAGACTTAACATTCTACGAAAAGAAGCTAGAAGACTATAAAATAAACTTGACGAACCGTCTTCAAAGCTTCAATCCGAATCTCTTGACTTCAATAATACTCCTTGAGCTTCAACGAAGCTTCAGGCACACGATCACGTGTTTTGAGAAGTCTTGAGACGTCGCTATTGATGTACGTAGAATTTTGGCGACGATCTCCATAACTGCGCTCACAAAGAGTTAGTTCACGATATTTATGTTTGTTCATCATCAAAACCAAATCCGGAGAATCAATACTCAACAGCATATTTGCATTTATGTCACATTTGTAAAATTACATAAACAACAACGTTGAACAAATGAACTCTTGGGATATCTCATTCCTCTATAAGGAGGGTGACCTCTCAAGATGGGGTTTGGGAAAAAATCTGAGTAAATGTAGCTATGAGGACTAGACATGTGAGGATTTGATGAGATATGTGATGCCCACAGGGCAATGTACCATGTGATGATGTGTGTTGATTTTATCTCACTCCTACTTGAGTGACGAGTGAGTTCGAGAGGCCGCGTTAAAATTTATCAGTGTTCGTGTACCACTGACGGGGTAGTTTGAGTGCTACTCTCACTCCTATTAGAGTGACGGGGGAGTTCGAGAGGCCTCGTCAAAATTCATCAGTGCTCCTGTACCACTGGCGGGGTAGTTTGAGTGCTACCCCACCTTGGTGTGTAGTCCAGGTCCTTATGTCCTACATTTACTCAAGTTTCCAAAGACCATCACTAAACCTAAGATACTCAAATCTACAAAATAAGCATGTAAATAACACTTCCACTTGTTTTAGTTGTACTTGTTTTATGCTCTCCTTCTGCTTATAAATGTGTTGTAGTTAATTTTATTTCCCTTATATATATGCCTCTCTGTTCCACTGTATTCAGTTGAATAATATACCATACTAGTTAGGCATCCCTACTAGACACGCTTTGGCATGCCCTCCCCTCTTTCCCACAGGTTGGCACCCAGTAGCAGAGAGTTGGAGGTCCTTGGAGACTTGTGAGCATGGAGCTGGGAATGTGGGGTAGTTTAGGGAGTTGAGTTGTACTCTGGGGTCGTGGAGTTTGGTGTTGTACTTGGTAAGTGTGGTTTTGAGGTGTAGTTTGGTATTTGTGTTTGATGTTGTATTGGACTTCGTATTAATAATGTGGATGACTTGTTCCTTGTTCATTGTTCTTATGTGGTTTCTGTATGTTTGTTGTTCTTTGTGGTATCTTCATGTGGAGCATCACGTGTACTTCCCAGCACATGCGTAGTGGCCTATTGGTTTCAGTTGTATCTCTCTCTTCTCTTCTTTCTCTTCATCCTCGCCTCTCCAGGGGATACTACGACGGATTCGTACTTCCCGGATATCTTGTGGAGCCGGGCGTGACAAATTGTTAGAAGAAAGCTTGAGCTATGCTTTTGAACGATCCAATAGATCAGTTGGAATGTCCATTGAACACTCATTTGCGACCTTTTGTAAATTGGTCTAGAAAGCTCGGTAAAGGATGGCATCGTCTGCCTTTTGTATCTCCATAACCCCTTTGTAGTCTTGGATGTGCTCGTGTGGGTCACCCCGAGCCATCATAATTGTCGAAATCAGGCATTTTGAATTTGTGCGACAGCGGGGCCGAGGTGATTCTCTTCTTCAAGGGGTTCTGCTCCTCATCTGAGCTAGATGAAGGGGAGCGATGTCATCGTACATCACCTCAGTGCCTGGATCTCCTTGGCCGGTTGTTGGAAGTGCTTGAGGAGTTGCCTTGATCCTCATCCGAGCTGTCGGAGGAGCTCAGACAGTGGAGATTATCTCTACGAGCCTTCCTTTTGAGGCTTGCATGAGGCCTACGATAAGAACTTCGACTTTGACCGTGATAGCTCTCCTGATGTCGAGCATCAACCAGAGCGAGGCGGCAGTCCTCAGCTCCATCGAGTGAGGGCCGCTGGCCCCTGAGACCAGCTATAGTTGAGACATGGCCCCCAACCTCGTCACACTAGGCTCCTTCAGGATGAGGGGAGATGTAGGTCTGTTGCTGTCGTGGTGCTGAAGAATGCATGATGAACTGTTACACCTGGTTAGGAGGCACGATTCATTGGCCAGTTGTCATGGTAGACGGCATCATCGGGTGCTGCTGAGGAAGAGTTGGGATGACTGGCAGGCCCATGGTTGGATGGGACTGTGCACCTGTCAGTCGTCCTATCACGGTATTCAGTGCCTGAATGTTGACGCTCACCTCCTATGGGAATGCTTGGAATTGCTCCAAAGTCACTAATTGTGGTTCGAGCGTTCCATGCGAAGAACGACCGGGAAACACGAGGTGTAACCGAGCAACTGGCACCCCTACCATGATTGACCTTTCAGGCCCATGATTGGTGGGTCGAGTCAGTGTCGGTGTGGTTGAAGACGTGGATGATGACTCGATTTCTACAGACAACGCCAATTGTTTACATATGTTTTCTCACCACTGATGTTGTTGAAAGATGATTCGGTTGCAGCTGTTGATATGGGATGACGTGGGCAGCTGACTGGGCACCGAGCGAGCTGATCATGGTCTGTATAGGCTCCGATCTGAGCTTTTGGAGTCGGGTTCGAGTTGTATTTTAGGCTGCCTGCAACACAAGGAGTTCGTAAGGGGTGTCAGATCTCGGGTTTGACCTAATCCCCTCGATACTTAAGTCAATAAATGACTCAAAAAGGCTCAAGGCAACTATGTTCTACTTGTTGGGAGGTCGTCCGCTAATTATCGCACCGAGCTATGGAGGAAATGTTGAAGTTTCGGTGGAACAGATACTGAGATTGGAGTACCTGGCATTTGTGGTTGTCAAAGAATGATAATGTCTCAGAATTTTGCAAAAAAAGTCTCGTTTCTCGTTGTTCGAGAGACTACTTATAGGCAGCGTACGTCAGAGGTAACGTCCAAGCCATTAAGGGGCTTTATTGCCCTTGAACCGAGCCGTCGTCATTGATGATGAACGTACGGTCAGTCATTGAATGCCCTCATTGATGACGAGCTTAACGGCCAGTATTGATGGAGGAGCCCAACAGACACTCGGATGTCGCCTTAAATGAAGTGTCGGTTGGCCTCACGCATTGGTCTCTCGGCTGTTGGGCCAAAGTCGTGGGCTTCACTGAGCCTATCCACACAAATAATTAGCCAAGTGATCATATTAGGTCGATCCAGTGCTGTATCAAAAAGAAACCCGAAAATTTTATACTCAATTAAAATTTCATTCCCTTTGGAAAAAGAAATATATGATAATAGAAATGGATCAGAATCTAATGCAAACTCTTAATATAAAACTTAATTTAGTGAAATTTAAAGTCCTAAATAATTAAAAAAATTAAATAACAAAAAATAAGACAGGACAAGAGATAGAGTAGAAACCCATAACAAATCAGGGGTGTCTCAACCCAACCTAAACCAGATCCAAATTTTCGGGTTCGGATATGGCACTGCCCGGGTTCAGGTTCGGGTGTGATCTAGGTCAACCCGGGTGACCTAACAGCTATTCGGGTCGGGTTCGGATTTGAGTGTTTTCAATGGATTTATCCTAAAACAACCCGCTTATATCCTAATATGTTTAAACATCTAAAGATTAACGCAACGAAATTGTTGGAGTGGCGGTGACAATTTGAGTCATTGAGCTGGCGTGGGGATCAATCCTTCTCCCGCGGGGAGTGTTATTTTTCTTAATTATCAAATCAAAGATATGTTAGGTTATGATATAAAATCTCATTAAAAAATCCTACTGAATAATAAATATGTGTTTCATAATTGCAAAGAGTCTATCTTTCATTGCAACACATTTTAGTATATATAATATGTAAATTGATGACAGCAGGTAATCGCCAAAAATAGATGGGGAAGTTCGTATAATAAATAAACTCTCCAGGCGGCAACTCTCTCGGGTTACTATATTCATAATTATGAATATATAGTTTGGAATACTTTGTTACTATATATTCATAATTATTTAGAAATACTATATATAATCTCGAGATTATGAATATATTCAATAACAAACATATTCATAATTATTTAGACATACTTTGTTACTATATATGCTAATATGCATAAAAGAACAAACCCCGAGTTTTCCACCCTAAATTTTCGTCGTTGATGGCAAATTTTCCGGAAGATGAACCCCTTTGGGTCTCTTTCCCTTCTCCTATATAGCTTCCAGCAAAAAAAAAAAATAAGCACGCCTTTCAAAGAACTTCAAGTTTAATTTTCTCAATTACGTACTACTCCTTTCAAAGAAGTTTAATTTTAACACCAACATGTTCGAAGTCATCTTGTTCTGCGTCTGCCTCTTATTCTTACTCCTATCGATTCCAGAACCCATAATTTGCCGACTGGGTATTTTAGTCGCACTCGTCTTCGTCGTCATGTTCATCTTAATCTGTCGCCACTGCAATCTCGAAGCTGCGCCTTCCGGACATGCTGCTGTTGATGCCCAAAATTTCGAAGAATCGAAGTCGGATGAAGAAGTTTAAGCAAGGACACCATGGAAAATATAGCACACGGGTAACTTTAGGTATCGTTGGACGTGCTTGTTAGAATGTTTTTATTCTGTTTTATTTGACATTTTATTTTCCCCCCCAGAGTGGCTAAGGTTCATCAACATGTATAGGTGAGATAGCTGCGTGTTGCAAGATTGATATCTACGCAAGAAATTAATATACACGTAACTGATGCAATTTTGTTGAAGCTTTGGTACATGCGGTATGGAAGTTATCAGTAGGAAGTTCAACATGTATGATTAAGAGTAGATATTCAATTTCAAGATTGACTATCATTTTGATTCAGTGTGATGTTGCCATTGCGGCTCTGAATCGGTTATTGTAAAGTTGGCGTGCATGCTGGTACATGAAGCTTAATGGCATGGTGTCTGACACCAAATCACAAACAGGCCCACGATAACCAACAGCGTGAAAACATAAGTTTTAAACATGGCCCAATTTTCTATTTCTTGTACGTCATCGGAATCTCATCCTTCACATTAAGTCGCTGATATTTCTAGTTGTCTAAGCCACCGTTGTTTGTTAAACTTACATCTGTACTCGGTATTACTGTCGTATGTATGAAAATTCAGAAAGATTTGTTAGCACTCACAAGATACCGCAATACGTATCTTTGCTAACCTCCGCGACTATCTGTGGAAGGCCGGAGGAAACATTTGGATTCTGCGATTCAGTTTAGATTTGGGTTAGGATTAAACCCTAGGTATGGAGGAAGAAGGAAGTAATTTGTGGATTTTGATCTGGGTTAAAATTTCGGCTAGCGTACTGTTTACGGGTGTTTTCTCACCACAAGATCGTTGACCGAAGACTTGACGGTCAACGTGGTCAAGGGGTCAGTTGGGATCCATTGGTTCTTCCGAACACGCGTGTCCCTGATGTTGGACGCACTGTTCTCCTCCTCAGCTCGTGAAACGGGCCGCTTGGAGGGTTGAGGGCCTCGGTCAGCATGGTGCGGAGGGGCAGCCTCGGCACCCGGGTGGACGTTCGGCCTTGGTCGATCAAGTGTAGAGGGATAGCCTCGGCGCCTTGATTACTGCTCGGTCTTCGGTCGGTGGCTACGCTCGATAATGGCGGGTGGGTTCGTTCTGCGCTGAGGAGTAGCCTCGGCGCCTCGGTTAGCTCCTTCCTAGACAGACGAAGAAACTCGTCGGGTGAGGGGGGCGGACATTGGTTTCGGCCAAGTCCCCTTCGATGCTTAAGTCAGAACGGATCTGAGCAACGCTCGGCGGGATCGGTATGGCTCGAAAGGAGACCAGCACACGTATCCTCGATCCGAGCTATGGGAGAGAGGAAAATGTAAAAGCAAGGTCGGTTAATGGAATACCTCCGTTTCATGTGTCTAGGATTCGATCCTCCTCACGGTTGCCTCTGTTGTCCCTTTATAGGGTTAGACTCACGATCGCCCTCAATCCACGTCCCCTGACTGCTCTCCACTCACGTCCCTGCGATCCGCCTCCATAGAGGCGCCTGCGTGCGTCATGGGGGAGTCGATTAATGGGCTCCTTAATGGTCATTAAGGTGCCGCGCTTTCAGGGAACGGTTTTTCCCGGAGAGCGCGAGCTAATCGTGCGTCCTTCGGGCCGTGGCCGATCCGACTCCGAGTCCTTTTGTGGGCTTCGTCGGATGGGCCAAATCCCGTTAGTGGGCTTCCCGTCCTAGGCCTGGGCTTGGGCCTCTTGCTCTTGGGCTTCTCCAAAATAGTCGCATCAATTGCCCCCATCGTCCAAGCCGTTCGGATTCTGCCGGTTCGGTTCGGGCGATGTGACTCTTGGGGATTTTGACAGGCGCGTCAGTCGAGGCCAATCCATTAAATGGGGGCCATCATGATGCGGCCCGTTTGAACTGTTCTCTGTGCGGGATTCAAAGCGCCGTTGGTCTTCAGATGCTGCCACGTGCTCCTCTTTGGATGGTCTTGATTCTGGGATTGTCTTCCATATAAGGGCGTCGGCATCCGGGTTTCGATTCTTTCGCGCATTTCTTCCTGATTCTGGTTTTGCGAGCTCCTTCTCTCCTTCGTTTATCTTCCTTCGGGTTCAAAGTAACTTTCTTCCGCCTTCATTTGCCCCATTACTGCACTTAGGATAGGTAATTCCGCGCCGGGGTCAAAGGACCCTCCGGCGCTCGAGTCCGGCACCATCCCGTCTTCGGGGCCCAGCATACCCCTGGTGACACACCCTGTACAGGACAAGGGGAAGGGTCTGCTTTTCGTGGACCCTGTCGGTGACGATGTGGCTCGGGCCGTTGAAAGGTTCAACGATCCCCCGGTGATCCTCGGGTCGCCGTCACTGGTCCCCTTCTCGAAGGTTGCGGAGATCCGGGAAAAGTATTTGCACCATCCGTACGATGTCCGGATCCCTTTTAGCGATGAGCGGATTTACTTTCCTCGAAGCAAGGAGGTCGGCGTCTACGTCGAGATGTTCCGACTGGGACGCCGTTTCCCTCTTCATCCTTTCATCATCCAAGTCATGGAATTCCTGATGGTGGCCTTGTGCCAGTTGACCCCGTACTCCATCACGGTGCTGATCGGGTTCATCATAATCTACCGCGTCCACGGCTTGGAGCCGTCTCTCCCCCTTCTCTTCCACTACTTCCGGGTCCAGACAGTCGGCCAAGGGTCGTGGCAGCACCTCCGGGCCTGCGCGGGGAGGGAGTGTTTGCTCGATCTGCCCTGCTGGGTGGGGGACTGAAGCTCGAGCTTTGTTTTCGTTGTTTTCCATAGGGACGCCAAGATCTTGACAGGTTGGGGAGGGCTGTGTCAATATGACTTGACGTTGACCCTCTTCGAGGCTGACCGGGCCGCTGTCCGGCTTCTGTCGTCTATGCCCCTAGAGGAGAGGTCGGTCTGGCCTCTGCTGGACGACCTGCTCCATAAGACCGTCCTGTGGTCCCCCGGTAGGCACTCCTTTTTCTTTCTGCTTTCCCTCTTGCTTACCCTGATCTTCCTTCCTTCTACAGAGATGGCTGGTCGTGAATTTACCCGTAATGTCGATGAGCTCATCTGCCGGAGAGCCAGCAGAAGCCGAGGGAACCCTTCGGGTCAGGCGCCCCGCCGCATCGTTGAGGAGGAGGTTCGTCAGGCCGAGCCTGCGGTTGGAAGGCTGGAGCCTATGGTCGCGGCCACGCCGCTCGCCCTGTTCGCGATGGATCTCCCTGTAGTGGAGGCTATGGCCGCCGAACCCTCCCGCTCCGTCCATGAAGAGGGAGGCAACGAGGGCGTCGGGCCGGTATCTCGCGTGCCCACGGGCGGTCGCGGTGTGGGGTAAAAGCGTTTCCCACAGAAGTCCGGGGAGGGAGAGTGGGGAAGTCCATCCTGTTGGAAGCAACGATCTAGGATCTTGGTTTGATGATTGATCACTCCATATTTTACACCTTTTTTCTGCATGTTTGCATGCCATTTTGATCGCTCGAATCGCGGTTTTACGATTTTTCGGCAATATTGCGATGCTTTTCACGATTTCTTGTTTTTGTCGAATTTCAGGAGATTTCGAGCGATTTGGAGTGATTCTGAGATACACCACTCCGGAGTGTCACCCGTGACTCCTTCGAGGGGAATTTTGCTATTGGAGAGGAGTGGAAAAAGAAAGAACGTCGTAGGAGCGACGAGGTAGCAAAAATGCGAAGATTGGGCATTTTGAGCATGTCACTCTGCCGAGTGAATGAGTCACTCGGCCGAACATCGAGAGCCCGCTCGGCCGGCCAGATCGGACACGCAGAAGATAGAGTATCAGCGTGCACTCGGCCGAGCATCGCCAGCCCACTCGGCCGAACCACGGAGACTCCACTCGCCCGAGTGGCATCAAGACGACGGCAACGAAAAGTCCAGAGTTACTGTAAATTGTCAGTCGAATCCTGATTTCTGACTCGGCCGAATGAAGAAGTCCCCTCGGCCGAAGCAAAGAAAGTCACTCGGCCGAGTGACTCCCGAGGAGCCGACCCCCAAAAGTCCGAACTTACTGGAATTTGTCAGGGTTTGTCACTCGGCCGAATGAAATTTGTCACTCGGCCGAGTGAGCCGCGCTGCCTGTAGCGTAAACTGTGATTTTGAGGCTGCGCAGGGGCATTTTCGTCAAAAATTTTTGGGCGATTTTGGGGGGTATTTAACCCCAGTTTTAAACCTAGTTTAGAGAGCTTTTTCAGAACTTTTTGCAGCCTTTTTTAGATTAATTTTAGGAGATTAGATTGAGCTTTTAGGGGGGAGAGAAAAGTGTTATTTTGTTGGATGCTATTGGTTCTTCATTGGTTTGTCTCTCTCTCTATCAAAAACTCCATTTTTATTGATATATTGAATATTGCAATGAATTTTACTGATTTTATTTGTGAATTTCTATTGAATTTCATCATGAATTATGAGTAGTTTTATCGTCTTAGGGTGTGGGGATGAACCCTACGAACCCTATTTCTAATTTGTGACGAATTGGTGAAATCATTGCTAAGATTGATTAGGGTTAGTTTGGGATTGATTTAATACGAATAGCTAGGGATTCATACCGATTGGGATTTGCAAGAGATTGGATCCCAATTCGATAGGAAGCCCAAGAAATTCGAATTGGGTTACAATTGGATTTCTCCGGAATCGGTTTGCAAGAGATTGGACCGAAACTAGGGTTTTCGATTGCAATTCTATACCAATACCCGTTTGCAAGAGATTGGACGGGTAGGAACTATCCCAACCTAGGTCGTAGCCCGAGTTTGCACGAGAGTGGGCTCGAGATACGATTGAACGATGATGTTGTTCTTCACGCTAGCTTGCCTAGGTTAGGGTTTGCAAGAGATTGGACCCTACCCTAGGTTTGCTATAGACCGGCAATAGCGCGAGAGCGTGAGCTTGGTTCTACATTTAGTTGCAACTAGTTCACCTGAATTTCAAGTCTAGCAATTGTGAAACCTACGAATCACAATGACGAGATACGGTTTGTAGCGGGGATTCTCTACCCCCTAGGCGTCTTTATTAATTTGATATTCCTTTTATACCATTGAACGATTGTGACAGCTTTATTGCGAACATTTCTCGACTGTTCTTATAGCCAGGTGGATTGAAGAGGACACTGTCATTTGGCCTCCTCGTGTTCGATACCCGCTCGCCGTTACACCGTGCGCTTGCGGTAAGACTAGCGAGTCTCGTCCCGGGTGTGTGTCTGGGACGCGACCAAGTTTTTGGCGCCGTTGCCGGGGAGGCAATAGTGTTTGATTCTACCTACCTAGCCATTTTTCTTTTTTATTCTATTATTTCTATTTTTATTTTACCCCTCCTTTGTGCTAATTATTTCTTTGAAACTCTGTTCTCCCTTGCATGTACACGAGATCCACGGCGAACCCCGAAGAAATACTATACGATCCGGAGATCGAGCGTACATTGAGGAGGATCCGAGCGGAGAGGAGACTCGATACAGAAGGGAATTGTATGACCAATCCTAAAACACCCGAAGAATTGACGGCGCGAATGGCGAGGATCATTTCCATTAGAGATAGGCTTCGGCCTAAGACTTCTTCCACGACCTCGTCCATAGCTATGCCGGAGTTGGCGGCCGAAAAAAATTTCGAATTGAAGACCGGATTGGTGGTTCTGATGCAACAAGACCCTTTTCATGGGAATTCCCATGAGAACCCTCACTACCACATCCAGCTCTTCCTATCAAAATGCGCCACCTTCCAAATGCCGGGTGTCTCCATAGACGCTATCAGACTGCGCCTCTTCCTCTTTACACTCAAGGACAAGGCCTTATATTGGTTGAGTACGCAAGCTGAAGGAATCTTCACCACTTGGGATGAATTGGCGAGTGCTTTCGTCGACAAATTTTACCCGCCCTCCAAGACGGTGAAAATAAGAAGTGCTCTCATGTCCTTCAAGCAATGACCACAGGATACTCTCTATGAGGCGTGGGAGCACTTCAAGGACTTGCAACATCAATGCCCCCATCACAGCATTGAAGATTGGGAGCTTGTCCACAGTTTCTACAATGGACTCCAACCGGGCACAAAGCAGATTATTGATGCCACCGCAAATGGAGACATTTTGTCAAAGACTCCCGATGAAGCTACGGCCTTGCTAGAGGAGATGGCCTCCAACAACCAACAATGGGGGGACGAGCGAGGACATTCTTCATCCTCCTTGAAGCCCACGAGTATTTATGAGGCCAACGCCGTGGCGGAGCTTGCTAGCAAGTTTGACTCTCTCCACAAGGTAGTGGAGACGTTGGAAAAATACATTACCGAGCCGCAAGGAGCCCCTACTACATCCGCACCGAAAAATCATATGAGTGATTGGCAAGACCAATCCCAAGCCATGTATGTAGGAGGAGAGCAAGGAGAAGGAGCTTTGGAGCAAATTCAGTATGTTGCGGGGAATTCCGGATATTGAGCCAACCCGGTCGCTAGAAACCATCCGGGTTTTTCTTATGCTAATAATGATGGTGCCTTGAACCCCCCCCCCCCCCCCCCCCCCCCCCCCGCCTCAACAACCTCCTCAAGCTCGGGCTCCACCACCACCACAACCGAATTATCAACCAAGGGGGCCACCGCAACAAAACTTCCCACAAAGGCAACAAGTGGGACCTTATAGGCCACCCAGGTATAATCAAGGGTGGAGAAATCCCAACCCTCCGCAAGCTCAACCACGTTCGGATTTTGAAGCTAAGGTGGAGGAGTTTATGGCGGAGCAAAGAAAGATTAATGCCACATTGAAAACGGGACAAGATTCTCTCGTCACCGTCGTCGCTCAAATTGGGTAGCAACTTGCGTTGCTCAATAGAAATAACCAACAATTACCGGCTCAACCCGAGCCAAATCCACGGGGCAACACCGGTCATATCAACGCGGTTGTTGCGGTTACAACAAGGGGAGGGAAGGATACCACTCCCCCCATGACTCAAATCAAGGAACCCGTGGTGGAGAATCTAGAAGAGAGCGAGCCGGTGATTGAGGTGGAAAAGGAGAAGGAGCCGCAAGAAGGAGAAAAATCTAGAGTGGAGGAACCTATTGATGAGCGCCGATTCATGCCACCGGTGCCTTTCCCTCAACGGCTAGCTAGAGCCAAGATCGAGAAGAGGCTAGCCAAGTTCCTCGAATACTTGAGAGGGGTGAGCCTCAATATTCCTTTTCTTGATGCCTTAGTGGAAATCCCGTCCTATGCGAAGTTCTTAAAGGACTTGATTACGGGAAGGAAAAGGAAGGAGAAGATCATGCTCGCGGAACAAGGAACTTGATTCACTAGGAAGGAAAAGGAGCCCGCCAAATTTAAAGATCCCGGGAGTTTCCGGATTCCTTGTACACTCGGAGGCGTCCCCTTACAAAAATCATTGGTTGATTTGGACGCTAGTGTGAGCCTCATGCCTCTCACCATGTTCCGGAAGTTGAACACCGGCACGGATTTAAAGCCAACCGACATGAGGATTCAACTCGCGGACGGTCGGATTACAAGGCCGGTTGGGATCGCGGAGAATATCCCACTCCAAGTTCCGGGAGGCATATGCTTGCCTTGTGATTTTGTGATCATGGACATCAAGGAAGAGGGTGACACATCGCTCATACTTGGACGCCCATTCCTCGCCACCGCCGGTGTAATCGTCGACGTGCGGGAAGGGACTCTTACCTTGAATGTAGGCAACATTGAAGTCGAGCTCCATATACCAAAGGCTATGAAGCACATGTCGTATCATGAGGAGCTAGATTATTTGGACCTCCTTGATGAGGTCATTGAAGAGGCTATCCCCTACTCCATCGGTGTGTTGGAAGCAACGATCTAGGATCTTGGTTTGATGATGACAAACGTGTCGGTATATCTAACGTGTGTGTTCAGTGTGTTTCAGGCTTGGGGAAACGATATACTTTTACTATTTGGCGGAATTGCTATTCGTTTAGCATATTGGGAGAGATGGAGTGTGTGTGCACAAAGAAGTTTTGACCTGGTCCAAAGTGGACTTGGTCAAACCAAGAAGAGATGGACTTGGTCAAACCTCATCTAAACAGATTTGAAATTATTTGATCTTATCCATTCTTTTTTCAAACCTCATCAACACCTCATTCAATCTCCTATTTGTTTGAGAGGTTTATATTTGATGGATTCAGAATCCAAATCCTACTTGATTATGAAACCCCTAGGATTCGTGAGGGTGTTGCTCTTATCTCTTCCCATGACATTATCACCCTTGAAATTCCCTATTCCTATCTCCTAGGGATTCTTTCAAAAACCCTATCCTATCCTATAAAAACCCTCTCAACCCTCTTGTTTCAATTGAGGCTAAAAAAAACATCTTACGGCAACATAAAAATTTTTGCAGCCAAACACATATAAGAGGTGAATCAACAAAAAGGAAGAGTTCAGCCATCAAAAAATTTCTCCAAAACCCTAAGCCAAAACAAGAACTCCTCTCGTTGGGTTGTGCTCCCGAAATTCATCAACATCCTCTTTGCTTCTCATAGCCGTTAGCCTCAGCACATCAAGCAAAACCCTCAACCGTTGCTTCGATCCATCCCCTTGCGCAACCAAGTATCCATCACAGTCGCTGCTATTATCGAAGGACCCTCACCGCTGCTGCACGTAGGTCGCCGCCGTCGTCATCATCCTCATCCTCAGCGGGAGCTGGCCGTAGATCAGCTAGCGTCGTCATCATCAACGTTAAAGACTTGGACGAAGGAGAAGAGATCACCAGTTGCAGCAAGTCAGAGCCTCGTCCACAAAGCTCGTTGTCATCATCTGAACAGATCGGAGACCGCCGGAGAAGACACCGAAGGCTGCTGCTGCCAACTGACTATTACAGTCGACGGAGAAGTCTACGTGGCCGTGGAAGAAGAGACTGATGCTGCTCACGTCACCGTTGCTGCAATCCTCTCCGCCGGTGTCCACGCTGAACATCACTCGTTG
This sequence comes from Scilla litardierei, assembly GCA_030789695.1. NCBI lineage: Eukaryota > Viridiplantae > Streptophyta > Magnoliopsida > Asparagales > Asparagaceae > Scilla > Scilla litardierei. The sequence goes on from CM061131.1 coordinate 104,093,844, forward strand.
GCATCGACAGAGATTTCGCCGCCGCTGAAGCTGACGAAGTCCGCTGCCTGAAGATCCACGTCGGAGAAGAGAACGCAAAAGATCGTTGTCGAAGAAGCTTACGCCACCAAAGAGATCGTCGTTGAGATCCACAACGCCGTCGGAGAAGAAGTCGATGTGCAAAACACGAAGACGACCATCGATCTTGAAGAAGACAACGTCGCCGTCAATTGCTTCCGAGTCGCCGTCAAGATCATATATACATCGAAGAGCTCTCCGCCGGTGAGAGCACATCACCGGAGAAGTCACTCACCGTAGTCGAACGAATCCTGCCGTCGCCGTTGACGAAGATCACCACCGCCGTGAGACCTCGCTGCTGTCGCTCGAAAGAATCGCCTGCATGCCCTAGCAATGAACGGAGAAGACGCATATCGATGTGCAGACGTGGAAGAAGAGGAGCCGTGAGATTGAGACTCAAGGAAATTAAATGGACGGCTGAGATCAACGTCCCCGCGAGATTCGAATCAAAGACGAACGCTGCGAAGCTGACGTGGCGGGGAAAAATTATTGGGAATTGCTCTGCGTACAGCCCGCTGAAATATTCAGATTGAACTGAATTGCTACACGCACCGACTGCTATTTTTAAGAAGCTGCTACGCGCACAGACCGACAGATTATAAAGGATTGAACTGAATTTCTTTATACACAGACCAGTGTGTATCTTGCAATCCAGGAGTCAGATTGAGACACCGTTTGCGTCAGATTGGAGCTGACGACGTGCTGATTGACAGAGACGCCTACACGGACACAAACTGAGCATTTCTAAACCCTTAAACTCCTTTATTTGTGTCTTAGTGTAACGTTCTCTGTAGGGGAAACTTTTACCATTTTTGTGTGACTATTTTGGGACTTGTCTAGTTGGGACTAGATAAGTGGGACCCAGCTAGTTTGGGACTAGCTGGTAGAAAGCTTTGCTAGGATTGATAGTGAGAGGAAACACTGTGTGTGGGGTATTGAGAGTCTGGCGAGTGTAGGGACGTAGAGGGTGCTCTGAGCGTGCTCTAACTTGTGACTTTGTACCTATTGCACTATTCAATCTAGTATTAGCTTTGGGGGCTGGAGTAGGTCGTTGGGACGACCGAACCAGGGTAAATCTGCTGTGTACTCTGTGTCTGCTTTTCATTACTCTGGCTGTGCTTTTTACTGCGTGTGATTTCTCGTGGGTTGCACGAGAATTTTTTTATTAGCCTATTCACCCCCCCTCTAGGCTAGAATCCAGATCCAACAAGTGGTATCAGAGCCAGTTTAGTAGATCTAGCCTAGTTTGACCATGGACCACATTGATAGTGCTTTTGCTGAGGGTCAGTCTATTTCCCGACCACCTAGATTTAATGGAGGAGATTATGCTTACTGGAAAAATCGTATGAAAATCTATCTTATTTCTATTGATTATAAAGCTTGGCAAATTGTTGAAAAAGGATATAAATCACCTGTTATCAAAATTGAAAATACTGAGTTGCCTAAACCTGATGATAAGTGGGATGATAATGATTGGAAGCTTTATTCTTTAAATGCTAAAGCTATGAATGCTCTTATTTGTGCATTAGATAAATCTGAATTCAATCGTATCTCACATTGTCTAACTGCGCAGGAAATATGGCATACTTTGGAGGTGACGCATGAGGGAACGTCATAGGTGAAGGAGTCTAGACTTGCACTTCTGAGCACGGAGTACGAGGGATTTCGCATGCTACCATCAGAGACGATATCAGAAATGTTTGCGAGGTTCACCAACATTGTCTACAAGTCTAGTTCGCTCGGTAAGCCATATTCTAGCCTTGAGCAGGTGAGGAAGATATTAAGAGCTCTGCCAAGCTCTTTCAGGCCTAAAGTCACTGCTATCCAAGAAGCAAAAGATCTGTCACAGATGAAGGTGGAGGACTTAATAGGTAATTTAATGTCCCACGAGCTTGAACTGCAAAATATTAATGAAAGGGAGAAACCTGAGGAAAAAGAGAAAGCTACCAAGCCACTTGCTCTAAAAGCTGACGAAAGTGAAGAAGATGATGATGACATAGCGCTAATGGTCAGAAATTTCAGAAAGTTTGTCCAGACCAAGCAAGGAAGAGCAGAAATGGCACCCAGGTTTAATCGCTCTAACTTTTTTCAGTCGTCTAAGCAAAATTATGATCAGAATACTACTAATAGAATGACTTGTTTTAAATGCAAGAAAAGAGGACATCGAATGAGGGATTGCCCACATGAGACAGCTCAGGTAGCTAAAGAAAAGGGAAAATCCAAGGTGCTTACTTGGGACATGGATAGCGAAGCTGAGAGCGAGGAGGAGGAACACGAAGCCCATTCATGCATGGCATTGATGGGAATACACAATGAGGTAACTTCTGGTAGTAAAACTGAACTCCTTACTCTTTGTAAAGAAATGCAAGATAAAATAGTAGAGCTTGAATCCACTATAGATGATTATCAAAATGAGAACTTTGAAATGCAACAATCTGAATATGAAATGTCTAAAGAGATTGAAAAACTCAAAATTGATATTGTTGCTCGTGACTCTACTATTGATACTTTGAAAAAGGAAAAATCCAGTTTTAATGATGAAGCACCGTGTCTCTCTTGCCCTTCCTTGATGAATAATATTAGCATGCTTAAACTTGATTTGATTAAGCTCGAAACTGAAAAGGACTATGTTATTAGAGAGCTTAATGATAAATTCTGCATGTTGGATAATGATTTTAAAAGAAAAAATGGTTGAATTTGAAAAGAAGGAAGAGGAAAACAAGAGAGCTTTTATAAGTAAATGCACATTGCTTGTGGAAGAAAATAAATTGTTGAAAACCAAAGTCTCTAACCTTGAATTGGCCATTAAGAAATTCTCTACGGGAAAACAATCGTTGGACACTATTTTAGAGAATCAATTATATGGCAATAATAGAAGAGGACTTGGTTTTGGTCTGAAAACCGTTGAAAAGCAAAAATTCAAGAAATTCCACAATGCACCTTCTATTGCAAAGAACTTACATGCAAAGTGCTTTACTTGTGATAGTGTAGGCCACACTTCATATTATTGCAAATTTAGGAACACTAATATCAAGTTTAAACAAGTGTGGGTTCCTAAAACAATATTGGCTAACACTAGTGGACCTTGTTGGATTCCAAGGTCACACTTAACACCTTTCATGTAGGTGTGATGGATTTTTGGCGAGAAGCGTTAAATTCAATGTTTCATTCTTTTAGCTTCTTCGTCAAAAAGCGACGAGAAGGTATAATTTTTATCCCTCTTGGCATTTCATTGCATACCTTCATAGATTTCGTGTGTGCTTGTTTTTATTTTGTTTTGTATGCTTGCATGGATGATTTTTAATGTTTTTATTTCTGAAAAAAAAATCAAAAAAATTAAAAAAAAATTTGTGCTTATTGTCTCCGCTTATGAATCTCTTAAGTGGTATTGCATGAATGATCAATTCTATCCCCTGTAGAAGTCAATTCATTATTGTTGTAGCTACATGAACATGATGTTATTCTTTTTAGTAGCCATGACATGTCTCATAAGTTTCAAACTTGACTTCTACACCTACATTTGCACTTTCACGATATTTTGACTTTTTAGTGCTTTTGGAGATTCTTTTGAAGAATAATAGAAAGTGAATGTAGGAATGATTAATTTCTGAAATTTCTAAGGGATATGATGTGTTTAGCCATGAATTAAAATTGAGTACAAAAGATTTAAAAAAAATATATTTGCTCCGTATGAAAAATGGATACACTTCATGGCTAAAACACAACCCACGAGTATCCAACTTGTGCTACATGGGTAATCATTAGCGTTGGTGTATATAACTCGTCAAGCAATGACATCCCACATTTAAAAGTCCTTTTAGGCCATGTTTTGGGATTCAGTAACTTGAACTCATCTTTGATGAGGTGGGAAAAGTCAATCCTAGTGATATTCATGAAAAATGGAAAATGTGGATTGTTTTTGGTTGATTTTCTGATATTGAATCTCCTCTTGCACTTTATTGTCTATATCTTTTCACTTACACAAAGGTGGAGAAGTCTTGGTATGAAATTCTATGAACTTGACTTGACTATTATTTGGAATACTCATGCAAATTGCACGCAACTTCTAATAATGATTTATTTTTGCATGATATTTTTGTGACTTCATTAATCCACTTTTGGTTATTACAAAGGGGGAGAAAGGAAAGATTTGTCGAAGATTTGTCGGTATTATTTGTTGGGAGCATGAAAAATAATGTTGAAGGGGGAGCGGGGAGCGTTGAAGGGGGAGCTTGAAATATTCTTGAATACTTGTTGAAGGGGGAGCATGCTATTGTCTTTGTTATTAGTTTGTGCACGTCATGTTGTAGTGCTTGAATATTCATCTCATGATTCATATTGCATTACACCCTTCAACACACTTCACACACTCATTTCAATTGATCAAATCTTTTGTGGCTTTGTCATCACCAAAAGGGGGAGATTGTTGGAAGCAACGATCTAGGATCTTGGTTTGATGATGACAAACGTGTCGGTATATCTAACGTGTGTGTTCAGTGTGTTTCAGGCTTGGGGAAACGATATACTTTTACTATTTGGCGGAATTTCTATTCGTTTAGCATATTTGGAGAGATGGAGTGTGTGTGCACAAAGAAGTTTTGACCTGGTCCAAAGTGGACTTGGTCAAACCAAGAAGAGATGGACTTGGTCAAACCTCATCTAAACAGATTTGAAATTATTTGATCTTATCCATTATTTTTTCAAACCTCATCAACACCTCATTCAATCTCCTATTTGTTTGAGAGGTTTATATTTGATGGATTCAGAATCCAAATCCTACTTGATTATGAAACCCCTAGGATTCGTGAGGGTGTTGCTCTTATCTCTTCCCATGACATTATCACCCTTGAAATTCCCTATTCCTATCTCCTAGGGATTCTTTCAAAAACCCTAGCCTATCCTATAAAAACCCTCTCAACCCTCTTGTTTCAATTGAGGCTAAAAAACATCTTACGGCAACATAAAAATTTTTGCAGCCAAACACATATAAGAGGTGAATCAACAAAAAGGAAGAGTGCAGCCATCAAAAAATTTCTCCAAAACCCTAAGCCAAAACAAGAACTCCTCTCGTTGGGTTGTGCTCCCGAAAGTCATCAACATCCTCTTTGCTTCTCATATCCGTTAGCCTCAGCACATCAAGCAAAACCCTCAACCGTTGCTTCGATCCATCCCCTTGCGCAACCAAGTATTCATCACCGTCGCTGCTATTATCGAAGGACCCTCACCGCTGCTGCACGTAGGTCGCCGCCGTCGTCATCATCCTCATCCTCAGCGGGAGCTGGCCGTAGATCAGCTAGCGTCGTCATCATCAACGTCAAAGACTTGGACGAAGGAGAAGAGATCACCAGTTGCAGCAAGTCGGAGCCTCGTCCACAAAGCTCGTTGTCATCATCTGAACAGATCGGAGACCGCCGGAGAAGACACCGAAGGCTGCTGCTGCCAACTGACTATTGCCGTCGACGGAGAAGTCTACGTGGCCGTGGAAGAAGAGACCGACGCTGCTCACGTCGCCGTTGCTGCAATCCTCTCCGTCGGTGTCCACGCTGAACATCACTCGTTGGCATCGACAGAGATTTCACCGCCGCTGAAGCTGACGAAGTCCGCTGCCTGAAGATCCACGTCGGAGAAGAGAACGCAAAAGATCGTTGTCGAAGAAGCTTACGCCACCAAAGAGATCGTCGTTGAGATCCACAACGCCGTCGGAGAAGAAGTCGCTGTGCAAAACACGAAGACGACCATCGATCTTGAAGAAGACAACGTCGCCGTCAATTGCTTCCGAGTCGCCGTCAAGATCATATATACATCGAAGAGCTCTCCGCCGGTGAGAGCACATCACCAGAGAAGTCACTCACCGTAGTCGAACGAATCCTGCCGTCGCCGTTGACGAAGATCACCACCGCCGTGAGACCTCGCTGCTGTCGCTCGAAAGAATCGCCTGCATGCCCTAGCAATGAACGGAGAAGACGCATATCGATGTGCAGACGTGGAAGAAGAGGAGCCGTGAGATTGAGACTCAAGGAAATTAAATGGACGGCTGAGATCAACGTCCCCGCGAGATTCGAATCAAAGACGAACGCTGCGAAGCTGACGTGGCGGGGAAAAATTATTGGGAATTGCTCTGCGTACAGCCCGCTGAAATATTCAGATTGAACTGAATTGCTACACGCACCGACTGCTATTTTTAAGAAGCTGCTACGCGCACAGACCGACAGATTATAAAGGATTGAACTGAATTTCTTTATACACAGACCAGTGTGTATCTTGCAATCCAGGAGTCAGATTGAGACACCGTTTGCGTCAGATTGGAGCTGACGACGTGCTGATTGACAGAGACGCCTACACGGACACAAACTGAGCATTTCTAAACCCTTAAACTCCTTTATTTGTGTCTTAGTGTAACGTTCTCTGTAGGGGAAACTTTTACCATTTTTGTGTGACTATTTTGGGACTTGTCTAGTTGGGACTAGACAAGTGGGACCCAGCTAGTTTGGGACTAGCTGGTAGAAAGCTTTGCTAGGATTGATAGTGAGAGGAAACACTGTGTGTGGGGTACTGAGAGTCTGGCGAGTGTAGGGACGTAGAGGGTGCTCTGAGCGTGCTCTAACTTGTGACTTTGTACCTATTGCACTATTCAATCTAGTATTAGCTTTGGGGGCTGGAGTAGGTCGTTGGGACGACCGAACCAGGGTAAATCTGCTGTGTACTCTGTGTCTGCTTTTCATTACTCTGGCTGTGCTTTTTACTGCGTGTGATTTCTCGTGGGTTGCACGAGAATTTTTTTATTAGCCTATTCACCCCCCCTCTAGGCTAGGATCCAGATCCAACACGGTGCACTCCACGATGACGGCTTCGAAGAAGGCCAAGAGTTGAGCGAAGAAGAGAAGATGGAAGACTCTCCCGATAGCTCCATGGTAAATGATGATGGTGACGCTGATGTCGCAAGAATACGAGAGCTTGGCAAGATCTCGACATTGAAGAACCCAAAGAAAGCTCCACCGACTCGAAGATCGGTGTCACCGGCGAAGTCGAAGACCGGAACAAGCTCAAGCTTGGGGGAGCCATCCCCCAACATTGCTCATGATGAAGGGGCGCTGAGGAAGGCCACTCACCACCACGATCCAAATCCGAGCGGTCTTCCCGGTAAGTTCGACGGGTGCATCTCATATGCACCCAACATCAAGCGTTAATTGAAAATCCAAAGGGGTCGAGCTCAAGACCTTAAACGAGCGCTTGTCGGGAGGCAACCGGACGGTTTTTGCATTCTTTTTATTTTGGTTTTTATTTTTGTCTTAGACTTTATTAGTGTTTTGAGTCTTTTTGCCCATAAAAATCGTGACAACGGGTCTTAATTTCTATGACAGGAGAGGAGAAAAGGAGATCTCTCATAAGGAAGAAGATAGAGGCAAGGAAGAGCGCTCCAGGAATGCGCTCAGGCCTTGGGAGGAGGAAGAAACCAATTGGAGGAAGAAAAACAGAGAGTAGAGCGAAAACGAAGCCCCGAAGCAGAAAACAGCACGTCACTCGGCCGAGTATCATATGCGACTCAGCCGAGCAAAGGAACCCATTCGAGTACGTTTAGTCACTCGGTCGAGCGAAACGGATACCCTCCTAGGCTGAATATTGCCGAGTAGCTTGTGCCACTCGGCCGAAGGAGTTTTTTCCCTTCGGCCGAGTGAACATAAGCCACTCGGCCGAGTCGTAAGTGGCGGGGAGAAATTTAAATTTTTCTTATCGATACGTCACTCGGTCGAGCAGCATAGTCACTCGGCCGAGTCGTATCTACACCTATATAAGCTGCTGCGGGCTCGGCGTGAATTCCAACGCAGCTATTCACCCAATTTCGCCCGAGCCCACGACCTTTCGACTACCCTCGCCCGCGACAGCACCCCCCTCGCCCGAATCGCCTCGCCGCTGGCCCGATCGACCGACCACAGCCGGCGATCGCCTGACCACCGACGCACCGACCTCCAGCGACACCCCCCGCCATCGACCGACCTCCCTATCACCTCGGTTTGCCCCCAAACGCCGTTTTTCTCCTATTTTTCTCGATCCGTACGCCCGTTGATCCCCTACTCCAAATTAAATTGTCTATCTATCTATTATACCACATCTCCCCCATGTATTTTGAATATTACCCGCTGATATCGTTGTTTGTTTTGCAGGCTATCTTGGGGGAGCTTAGGGGAGCTTCAGGACGTGTTTTTAGCTTCACGGAGGCGGCACTCTTCGCACGGACTTGCTTATTTGCTCTCGCGGCGTGTTCAGGTACACTCGCTCCTTTTATTGAGCACGCCGCACTTTATTTTTATTGGGTGAGCGCTCGCGGCACACATGCCGTCCCGCACTAGGCCACGCACGCGGGGAGCCTCTTCCAAGCGGAAGAGGACCGATGAGGCCGGTCCCTCTCATGCTAGGGAGGACTCCCCTCCACCTAGTCCATCACCCCCCCCCACACAGCCGCTTCCCGCCGATCCCATACACGCACAGCCCATCCCCGCCGATCCTATCCCACCACCGGCTCCCGTTGTCGGGCCGCTGGGGATCACGTTCAGAGACGACGCACAGCGCGTCCGATTTGAGCGTATCGCCCAGCGATCTATAGTGCCCTCTAGGTTCGCACACTTAGCAGACCTGGATCGCCTTGGGGTGCTTGAGGGGATGCTCACGTTGTACGACAACGTGGGTTGGCGCGACTTTTTGTCAGTGTCGGCGGACACCTACGTCCGTCCAAAACTTGAGGTACTCAGCTCGATCACCCGGACCCCTGGAGGATGCACATTTCGCCTTATGGACTGAGAGTACGAGGTCACTCTCGCCATGCTCCGTGCGTTCTTCCAGTGGCCCGATGTCCCCGTCCCCGACCGAGCCTACGCACCCACTCACATCCCACCACCATCATTTGACACCTCCACATTCTGGACGCGTATCACAGGCTCCCACTATGGCTTTGACCCTAGTCGGGCCAAGGCCTCAGCCATCCTACACCCCTGCCTCCGCATAGCCCAGTGCCTCATGGCGACCACCTTTTTAGCGAGGTACGAGCCTGGGACGATGTCTACGCTTGAGCTCGATATGCTCTACGCGATGACTCGCCCCAGAGTTCTCGATAGGGATAGCGATGACCTGGTCCCCGCCATTGAGATTGATATTGCTAGCTGGTTCTTAGACCGCATCATCATTTCGGTGGGCGCTCGCTCACCTATTTGCTGCTGCGGTCTGATTACTTTGCTAGCCCTGATGACCGGCGTGGACCTACCTGCTGACCTTAGACGAGCCCCGGGCCCCACTGCACTCTCGATAGACGTCATGGCCAAGATGAAGATGCTTCGTCCCCATGGCCAGCGGCACTGGGTGTGGTTGCACGGTCCTTTTAGTGCCGATTACATGATCCTCCCGAGCCTAGCTCGGACACATATAGGACCGGCCCACAAGGATTGGATCCCAGCGATAGATCTCCTCATCCCAGCTGCCTACGTACTTGAGGCCGAGGGCGCTGAGCAGGCACCCCCTGCACACCCTACACCTCCTGCTGACCCAGTGATCCATCAGCCCGAGCCTGCACTTTCTGCACCTCCTGGCACTTCTGTCCCCACTTCTGCCAGTGTCGGGAGTACCCTTGCTGAGCCGTCCACCACGTCCGTCACCACCACTACCATAACCCCCACCACAGCTGTGCCTATCTCGGTTGAGCTTATTTCCTCACTTCTTCCCGAGCGTCCACCCACCATACTTGAGAGAGGCGAGCCTTCCTTCGCTGCCGTCGTGGAGACCATGTCCAGTATGATCTATGTTGGGTTGTCACCTTTTGGTCCATTCACTTCCTCCCCAGCGGTCGACTTTTCTGTCTCCACCGCAGCTGTCCTATCCGAGAGTGTCGTGACGTCTGTCCTCACACATGTGTCACCGGCCTCTCTTGCTGCCTCGTCGTCGATTTTGTCTTCCACCACCACTGCTGTTGCCTCCTCGTCCCAGCCAGTGTCCCAGCCTCGCACTGAGGCTGGGCATCCACTAGTGAGCACAGCACCTTTTCCACACCTACCGGCTGGCCCGATTACTTACACTGCCTGTATCAGACAGCCCCGACCTTCACAGCCTAGACCTGTTCGTCCCTCCGCTCCACCACCCCCTGACGCTATACTTCAGAGCCTTCGTGCTCTTGAGGGGGCGGTGAGTGGACTCAGGGGCGATTTTAGGGCTCTCTCTGCCGTGGTCAGTTCCATGGAGACCCGCGTCGCCATGCTTCCAGATATTCAGGTTTGCCTGAACCAGATCCTGGTGCGACTCCCTCCACTACACCCACCCACCCAGCCGATACCTCGACCACCACCTCCACTACCACCTCCGCCACAGGACGGAGATGGTGCAGCACCACCAGCTTAGGCACACCCTTGATGCCATTGATCCTTTTTGTCGTTATGCTGCCCATTCTCTGCTGGTCCTGTCGATTTATGATTTTTGCCCACCCCCTCATCCCCTCACTATTTTGACCCCTGTCCAGATCACATCATTCTATATCCTTTTTGGGAGAGAGGGAGAGTTAGTTTTGGTGACACATTATCTGCATCACTTCGATCTTTGCATGCATCACTCACATCATCATATTTTCTTTTTATTTCTACCTTTTTTATTTTTTTATCATGCATGCATCCTCACCCTCCCCACCCATTTCACGTCTCTCGGTGTGCCACACTTTGCACATTGAGGACACTGTGCACTTTAGCTTGGGGGAGTGAGTTCTCACACTTTTTGCTTTTATCACCTTTATTTTTAGTTTTTTCACGTTTTTCCGCTTTTGCACCCATTTTTCATCACTTTTTCATTTTTTACCATGCATCACGTTTTTTTTCTTTCTTATTTTCCTTGTGTGCTGCATTGTAAATAGTCTTGTTTTTCTTTATCTTTATTTCTTTCATCTTTTGCTAGAGATGATTTTTATGTGATGACGATGACGTGGTGTTAGCTTTTCTCTATATGCATGTTAATTTTGTCATGTCATAGCTTTTGTTTCTGATATCATATGTTATGTCTTGTTTTGCAGTTAGAAATAGTAACCCACTTCTTTTTCGGTATGAAAATGGATGAAATTCTATTATTAGCTGATGTCTGATGATTCATATGTATGCTATCGTAGAAAACACACCAAGATTCACGCATTGATGCTTATATGTGGAGTACTGCTTTCTTTTCTCATATCACTTCTTATTGCATGATTTGTACGCTTCACTTCAGGTTGATTGAATGTTTGATAGCATTGATATATCTGGACTAGTTTGCTTTTTGAGATTAAACTGAGTAGATTAGATTACCCTGCTGAAGTTGTCATGCACGTCCTATAGAGTGAACCGAGAGATACATTATTTCTTTCTCCACATATCTTGAACATAATTTCTCTATTTTAAATTCTTTGGTGAATCTCCCCTTAGCAATTCTATTATTGGCATCCCCCGTTATTATATCACATGCTCCAATTTCCCCCCAAAACCCAAAGAAAAAAAATACTTGTATATCCTTCTCTTTGATTTGGGATCATTTGTGTATATATGTTATTCAAAAAAAAAAAAAAGAAAAAAAAAGAGATTTGAGAATAAGAAAAGAAAAGAGAAAAGAAGTTTGAAAACGATCACATCTCACATCCTTTCTCTCTTTCTTCCATCTTTTGTTTTTTTATTATTTCTTCGACTTTTGGAGCTCCATAAGAAACGTGGAATGTAAATACTGTTTTGTTTATGCCACCACGCTTATGGATAAGCTTGGGGGAGAGGATCCTATGATGTGTGAGAGAGTGACTACTTGACGGTGCATGACAACCTAGGCTAAGTAATATTTTATACTCGGTGAGATCGCTAAAGTTTCACGAAATCCAGAAATCTACGCTTAGCATTCATTTCATGAAAACCACACTTTTCTATTCTTACTACTCTTTTGTGTGATATCTCTTATACTCCTTATAGAAAGCATTCAATTGAAAAGTGTGTGATCTACGATATTGTAAACCGCTTTAGATGCTTCAGACGATGCTAATTCTAGAATCATTCCATTTTTCATGCTAAATTGACATTCTTGGGTTTTCTATTTCAAATGCACCATTATACTATGATATCGAAATAAAAGTCTTTGACATGTGTTTTACATTCGATGCGTGCTATATGAGTAAGCAAAACCCATGTCCTGAGAAAAATGATCTAGCAGCTTCTCTCTTCGTTTTCTATTTTCGTTTTTCGTTTTATTTTCATTTTCCACTTTTCCATCGTTTCTATTTTCTTTATCCACCGGGTTCGCTTTTTACGCATCTTCCTCGAGGACGAGTAAGAGGTAAGCTTGGGGGATTTTGATCACTCCATATTTTACACCTTTTTTCTGCATGTTTGCATGCCATTTTAATCGCTCGAATCGCGTTTTTACGATTTTTCGGCAATATTGCGATGCTTTTCACGATTTCTTGTTCTTGTCGAATTTCAGGAGATTTCGAGCGATTTGGAGTGATTATGAGATACACCCACTCCGGAGTGTCACTCGTGACTCCTTCGAGGGGAATTTTGCTATTGGAGAGGAGTGGAAGAAGAAAGAACGTCGTAGGAGCGACGAGAGAGCAAAAATACGAAGATTGGGCATTTTGAGCATGTCACTCGGCCGAGTGAATGAGTCACTTGGCCAAACATCGAGAGCCCGCTCGACCGGCCAGATCGGACACGCAGAAGATAGAGTATCAGCGGGCACTCGGCCGAGCATCGCCAGCCCACTCAGCCGAACCACGGAGACTCCACTCGCCCGAGTGGCATCAAGACAACGGCAACGAAAAGTCCAGAGTTACTGTAAATTGTCAGTCGAATCCCGAGTTCTGACTTGGCCAAGTGAAGAAGTCCCCTCGGCCAAAGCAAAGAAAGTCACTCGGCCGAGTGACTCTGATCACTCCTTATTTTACACTTTTTTACCGCATGTTTGCATGCCATTTAGATCGCCCAAATCATGTTTTTCACGATATATCGACGATATTGCGATGCTTTTCACAATTTGTTGTTTTTGTCGCATTTCAGGTGATTTGGCACGATTTGGAGTGATCTCGAGATGCGCTTACTCCAGAGGGTCACCGACGACCTCCCCGAGGGGTATTTTGCTGTTGGAGAGGAGCGGAAGAAGAACGGACGTCGCAGGAGCGACGAGGAGGCCAAAATAAGCAATCTGGGCATTTTTAGTGTCCCACTCGGCCGAGTGAATGAGTCACTCGGCCGACCAGAGAGACACCGCTCGGCCGACCAGAGCAGACACGATTCATACGTGCACTCGGCCGAGCGACGGAGACCACATCGGCCGAGTGACGAGACCCCGTCCGCCCGAGTGGCGCCCAGACGAAGCCCTTCAAAAATCGCCAAGTTACTGTTTTTCGGCTGACTGAGCTTCAGAAGACCCACTCAGCCGAGTGGATAATCCCGTCCGCCCGAGTACCATGAAGCCATCGGCCGAGTGACGACAACTCACTCGGCCGAGCCGCCCCCGAAGTGAAGACCCCTGAAGATCGAGACTTACTGGAAAATTACAGGGTTTTCACTCGGCCGAGCGACTTTTGTCACTCGGCCGAGTGCGACGCGCTGCCTGTAGCGAAAATTGCGGAAAACAGGCTGTGCAGGGGTATTTTGGTCACAGTTTTTGGACGATTTTGGGGGCTATTTAACCCCTGACTTTACCCTAGTTTTGGGAGCCTCTCTCTTAGATTTTTTGCAGCTTTTTAGATTAGCTTTTTAGTTTTATTCTTGTGATTGGAGAGGAGACAAAATTGGATTTTTGTTGGATTAATTGAAGAACTCCATTGGTTTGCTTTTCTCTTCTCTAAAAATTCTATTTTTATTGCATATCTCAATATTGTGATGAATTCTATTGCTTATTTCATTGATTATTTTTGTGATCTTGCTATGAATTGTGAGTAGTCGCCACGTCTTAGGGCGTGGGGATGAACCCTACAAGCCCTATTTCATGATTGTGATGAATTGGTAGAAATTTTGCTAGAATTGCTACTAGGGATTGATTGGGATCAATTTACTACGGATGGCTAGGAATTCACATCGATTGGGATTTGCAAGAGATTGGATCCCAATTCGATAGGAAACCCTAGAAATCCGAATTGGGTTGGAATCGAATTTCCATAGTATCAGTTTGCAAGAGATTGGACCGATACTAGGGTTTCCGGTTCCAATTCCGTGCCAATACCCGTTTGCAAGAGATTGGACGGGTAGGAACTATCCCAATCTAGGTCGTGGGCCGAGTTTGCAAGAGATTGGGCTCGGTGCGCGATTGAACGATGATGTTGATCTTAATGCTAGCCTCCCTAGGCTAGGGTTTGCAAGAGATTGGACCCGAGCCTAGGATAGCTATAGACCGGCAACAGCGCGAGAGCGTGAGCTTGGTTCTACATTCAGTTGCAACTAGTTCATCCAACATCTTATTCTAGCAATTTTGATGCCGATGAACCACTTTTACGAAATACGGTGAGTAGCGGGAATTCCCCATTCCCTAGACGTTCTTTATTTGATTTGATATTTCCGTACTTTGTCTGACGATTGTGACAGGATCGCCAAAGGCAAATTTCTCTCTTCTTAAATAGCCAGGTTGATCGGAACAAGCACGGTCATTCGTCCTCCCTGTGTTCGTTAACCCGCTCGCTGCTACACCGTGCACTTGCGGTAAAACTACAACCGTTCTTTTGGGGTTACGTCCCGGAGCGATCAAGTTTTTGGCGCCGTTGCCGGGGAGGCGATTGCGTTTGATCTTACCACCCTAGCTATTTCCTTTATTTATTTATTATTATTATTATTTCCATTCCTTCACTTTTACCTAACCCTTCCACGGTACTAATCATTTCTTTGAAACTCTGTTTTCCCTGTGCATGTACACGCGATCTACGGCGGACCCTGAAGCTATATTATTTGATCCCGAGATCGAACGTACCGCGCGGAGACTTAGAGCGGAAAGGAGACAAAATCCGGAAGGGCGGTTTATGACCAACCCGAAAACTGCGGACCAATTAGCGGCAAGGATGGCGAGGATAATTTCTATTCGAGATAGGCTTCGGCCTAAGACCTCTTCTACGACCTCATCCATTGCCGTGCCGGAGTTGGCGGCTGACAAGAACTTCGAGCTAAAGACTGGACTAGTGGTTCTGATGCAGCAGGATCCATTTCATGGGAATGCCCATGAAAATCCTCACTACCACATCCAATTATTCTTGTCGAAGTGCGCCACATTTCAGATGCCGGGGGTCTCCATCGATGCCATCAGACTGCGTCTCTTCCCCTTCACGCTAAAGGACAAGGCACTCTATTGGTTAAGGATGCAGGCTGACGGAGTCTTCACCTCTTGGGACGAGTTGGCAAGTGCATTCATTGACAAGTTCTATCCGCCATCCAAGACGGTGAAGATCCGGAGCGCTCTTATGTCCTTCAAGCAAGGACCCCAAGAGACGCTCTATGAGGCTTGGGAGCGTTTTAAGGATTTGCAGCATCAATGCCCGCATCATAGCATTGAAGATTGGGAGCTAGTTCATAGCTTCTACAACGGTCTCCAACCGGGGACCAAACAAATTATTGATGCCGCGGCGAATGGTGCTATCTTGTCAAAGACTCCCGAGGAAGCTACGGCCCTAATTGAGGAGATGGCTTCAAACAACCAACAATGGGGCGATGAGCGAGGACACTCTACGTCCTCCTTAAAGCCAACTAGTATCTATGAGGCGAAGGCCGTAGCGGAGCTTACAAGCAAGTTTGATTCTCTCCACAAGGTAGTGGAGAGACTGGAGAAGTTTATCACGGAGCCCCAAGGAACCCCTTCCACCTCCGCTCCAACGAACCAAATGTGTGATTGGCAAGACCAATCTCAAGCCATGTATGCGGGAGGAGAGCAAGGAGAAGGATCCTTGGAGCAAGTACAATATGTCACGGGGAACCAAGGATATTGGGCCAATCCGGCCACAAGAAATCACCCCGGATTCTCTTACGCCAACAATGAAGGAGCTTTGAACCCGCCACAACAACCACCTCCACAAGCTCGACCACCACCACCCCAACAACAACACTATCCGCCGAGGGGGCCTCCACAACAAAATTACCAACCGAAGCAACAAGTTCCACCATATAGGCCGCCCGGATACAATCAAGGGTGGAGGAATCAAAATCAAAACCCTCCACAAGCTCAACAACGATCCGACTTCGAAGCTAGAGTGGAGGCGTTTATGGTCGAGCAAAATAAGGTCAATGCTACCTTGAAGGCGGGACAAGACTCCCTCAATACCGTTGTGGCTCAAATATCGGAGCAATTGGCGTTGCTCAATCGGAACACTCAACGATTGCCGGCACAACCCGAGCAAAACCCACGGGGCAACACCGGCCACATCAATGCCGTAGTTGCCGTTACTACTAGAGGCGGGAAGGATACCACCCCCGCCATGATTCCTACCGAGGAGCCCGTGGAGGAAAGTTTGGAGCCGATTGAGCCGGTAGTTGAAGATGATAAGGAGAAAGAGCCACAAGAAAAGGAGAAATCTAGAGCGGAGCAATTGATTGAGGAAAGGCGCTTCATGCCACCGGTCCCATTTCCCCAAAGGCTCGCTAGAGCGAAAATGGAGAAAAGGCTAGCGAAGTTTCTCGAGTATCTGATAGGAGTTAGCCTCAACATTCTCTTCCTCGACGCCATCGTGGAGATCCCCACATATGCTAAATTCTTAAAGGACTTGATTTCGGGGAGAAAGAGGAAGGAGAAGATTATGCTAGCCGAGGAGGGCTCTTGGTTCACCAAGAGAGAGAAGGAGCCGGCCAAATTTAAAGACCCGTGGAGTTTTTGGATTCCTTGCACCTTGGGCGGCGTCCCTCTTCAAAAGGCGTTGGTAGATCTAGGGGCTAGTGTGAGCCTCATGCCTCTCTCCATGTTCTTAAGGCTAAACACCGGGACGAAGTTGAAACCTACCGACATGCGGATACAATTGGCCGATGGGCAAATAACAAGGTCGGTAGGGATAGCCGAAGACATCCCGCTACAAGTCCCGGGGGGAATATGCTTGCCATGTGACTTCGTGATCATGGACGTTAAGGAGGAGGGAGATACTTCATTGATACTTGGACGCCCGTTCCTCGCCACCGCTGGAGTGATTGTCGACGTGCGAGAAGGTACCCTAACTTTGAATGTCGGCAACATCGAGGTGGAGCTTCACATTCCTAAGGCTATGAAACACATGCCTTACCACGAGGAACTTGACTACATGGACCTCCTTGATGAGGTGATAGAAGAGGCGATCCCCCACTCGATTGGCGCTCTTTTCGATGAGGATTTTGATGAAGGCCCGGATTTAGGCCAAGATGAGAAGATAGATGATTCCCCCGACCTCTCCGCTGAAAATGATGAAGGCGACGCTGATGTCGCAAGGATTCGAGAGCTCTGCAAGCTCTCGAAACAAAAGTCTCCGAAGAAAGCTCCGCCGCTACGAAAATCGGCGTCACCAGTGAAGCCGTTGACCGGAGCAAACGCTAGCTTGGGGGAGCCTCCCCCCAACACTATTCGAGACGAGAGACCACCGCGGGAGAACACGCCGTCGCAACTTCCGAATCCAAGCGTTCTCCCCGGAAAGTTTGATGGGTGCATCTCATATGCACCAAACATCCCGCAATAATTGAAAATCATAGGGGGTCGAGCTCACGACCTTAAACGAGCGCTTGTCGGGAGGCAACCCGACGGTTATTGCTTTATTTTTACTTTTTCTTTATTTTTGTTTTAGAAATTTTTAGTGTTTTGAGTCGTTCGCCCAAAAATTTTGTGATAACGGGTCCTATTTTTCTCGACAGGAGAGGAGATAGGTAAATCCATAATGAGGAGGATGAACGAGACGACGAGGAGCGCCCCAGGAAGACGCTCGATGCTTAGGAGTAAGATGAAATCGACTGGAGGAAGAAAGACGGAGTTTAGAGCCCAAACGAAGACAAACAGCAGAACACAAGGCTCACTCGGCCGAGTATACTAGTCACTCGGCCGAGTACACAAGTTCGTCCGGCCGAGCCGCTCACGAACGAGGGAAGTCTGATGTACCCAACTCCCTGTTTATTTTCCTGATTTCAGTATAACTGCTACTCGGCCGAGTATATATTTTCACTCGGCCGAGTAAAACGGATACGCTCCTAGGGTGAGTCTTGCCGAGTAGCTTGAGCACTCGGCCGAATGGACTTACTCCACTCGGCCGAGGCTGGCAAAGCCACTCGGCCGAAGCGATAGCGGGGAGGCAATGTCCATTGATCTCGCTCGGCCGAGTGACCTATTCACTCGGCCGAGTCATAACTTTCACTATATAAGTGGCGAGGGGGGGGGCACGTTTTTCGAAACGCAAAAACCCAAATCACGCCCGACCCTTCAGCTCCCCTCGCCCGCTCGCCTCGCTCGCGCCCCCACTCACCCGACCGACCGTCGCCGCACCGTCGCTCGGCCAGCCACCGCCGGCCGAGCAACCGCCGCGCCTCGCCCGAGTCGCCGGCGGCCGCCGCCGCTCCGACCACCTCCGGTATCGCTTATTTCGCCTTTTTCTCCTCTTTTTGTGTATTTTTCGAGGATCCATGTGTTAAATGACCCCCAAACCCAAATTGATTTCTATATCTATCTATTATACCCCTAATGCCCCCATACGTTTTGAATATTACTCGCTGATATCTCCATTTCATGCGCAGGTTGTTTTTGGGAGCTTAGGGGAGCCCCGGGGAGCTTCTAGGGACTGATTCGGGCTTTGCGGAGGCGCTGACTTCGCACGCTTCCATTATCTTGCACTCGCGGTGTGTCTGGGTATACTCCTTCCATTCTTTTGCACACGCCGCATTTTTTACACTTTTCGGCGCGCGCTCGGGGCCGATATGCCGCCCCGGACACGGCCGCGGTCGAAGAGAGCTTCCGCCAAGCGGAAGCGGTCGGATGACGCCGGCCCCTCCCACGAGTTGGAGGACTCTCCTCCGCCTTCTCCCACACACCCCATCCACCCAGCACAGCCTGCAGGCCCCTCACACCCCGCACAGCCTGCAGCGCCCACACAGCCCGCACAGCCACTCCCTGCCGCTCCACAGCCACCACCTCCGGCTCCACTGGTCGGGCCGCTCGGGATTACGTTCCGAGACGACACACACCGCGCCTTCTTCGAGCGTATCTCCCAGCGCTCGATCGTACCCTCCAGGTTTGCACACCTTACCGACCTAAGACGCCTGGGGGTACTAGAGAGGATGCTCACGTTGTACGACAACGTGGGCTGGCGAGATTTCTTCCAGGTGTCGGCGGACACGTTTACCCGCCCGACACTTGAGATTCTGAGTTCGATCGCCCGGACCGACGAGGGATGCTCGTTTCGGTTCATGGACCGGGAGTGCCAGGTCACTCTCGATATGATGAGAGCATTTTTCTCGTGGCCCGCTGTCCCCGGAGCCGATCGCGATTACGGCCCCACCCATATCCCCCCACCTTCCTTCGACGCCGGTGCCTTCTGGGCCCGGATTACGGGTCTTCACGCTGCCTTTGACCCTAGTAGGGCCAAGGCCTCGGCCATTGTCCATCCCTGCCTCTGTATTACTCAGCGCCTTATGGCGACGACCTTTTTGGCCAGATATGAGCCGGGCACGATGTCTACGCCGGAGCTCTACATGCTCTACGCGATGACACGTCCCAGAGCTCTATCTAGGGATGGCGATGAGCCGGTCCCTGCCGTCGTGATTGATGTCGCGGCTTGGTTTTTGGACCGCATCATTGTATCGGTGGGCGCTCGCTCACCGATATGCTGCGGCGGCCTGATCACCTTGCTTGTCCTTATGACCGGCGAGGACTTCCCTGACGACCTGCGACGAGTACCGGGCCCCACTTCTTTGTCGATCGATGTTATGGCCCGGATGAAGATGCTTCGTCCGCACGGTGAGCGTCACTGGGTCTGGTTGCACGGCCCTTACGGTGCCGATTACATGATTCTTTCGAGCCCAGCTCGGACTCAGATTGCACCAGCCCACGTTGACTGGCTCCCTGCGATGGATGTTCTCATCCCCGCTGCTTACGTGCTCGAGGCTGAGGAGGCCGAGCAGGCCCACGCTGCCCACGCTACCCCCGCAGACCCTGTCGCCCCTGTTGACCCTGTGGCCCCTCAGCCTATCCCTGATGTTTCTGCTGCTCCTGACACCTCTGTCCACACCTCTGTCGGTGTCGAGAGTACCTTAGCTGAGCCCACCTCCACCACTCCCGCGGCTGTCACCACCCCCACTGGCCCTCTGTCTGCTGAGCCTGTTTCCTTTACCCCAGCCGAGCGCCCGTCGACCGTAGTTGAGTGCGGAGAGCCCTCTGTCTCCACTGCTGCCGTATTTTCCGAGAGTGTCGTGGCGTCTGTCCACACTTCTGTGCCACTGACCTCTCCGGCCGCCTCGCTGCCTCTTTTATATTCTTCTTTCGTTGCCGCTGCCTCCACTTCTCACCAGCCGGTGCCCCGGCCTCACACTGAGGCCAGGCCCACATTTACGAGCGCAGCACCTTTCGTTCCCTTCCCCACTGAGCCCGTCACATACACGACCCGAGTACGCCAGCCCCACCCTGCATAGCCCCGACCGGTGCGTCCCTCTGCACCACCTCCCCCCGACACTGTACTTCAGAGCATTCGTGCTCTAGAGGGGGCGGTGAGTGGCCTCAGAGGCGACCTTAGGACCCTGTCCTCCACCGTCTCTGCGATGGCTAGCCGCTTTGACCTGATCCGCCAGATTCACTACTGTCTTACCCAGGTCCTGGAGCGTCTTCCCCGCGTACCCCCACCCACCCAGCAGGTTCCCACCCACACTTCCACACACACTCAGCCTGCTACCACTTCCACACCCACACCCGCTCAGCGGCCTGTCCAGCCACCACCACCACTTCCGCCTCAGGACGGAGACGGCGCAGCACCACCTTCTAGGCACCCTTGATGCCATCGATTATTCCCCCCTCCCCTCACTTATTTTGGGTTTCTCATTCATATCGTATCTTTATATATCTTTCTTGGGAGAGAGGGAGAGTTTTTGGTGCCCCACCTTTATATCTGTATCACTCCATTCCTGCATGCATCATGTCTGCATCATATTTTTCATTTCTTTATTTTTCTTTTTATTTTCATCTTTTTTTTCATCATGCATGCATCCTCACTTGCCCCTCACTTTACTTGTCTCTCGGTGTGCCCCACTTTGCACATTGAGGACACTGTGCCATTTAGCTTGGGGGAGTGAGTTCTCACGTTCTTTTTTGATTTGCCACCTTTATTTCTAGCTTTTCACACCGTTTTTCGCTTTTGCACTTATTTTTCATCATTTTTCTTTTATTTTACCATGCATCACGTTTTTTCTTATTTTTCTGTGTGCCGCATTGTAAATAGTTCTATTTTCCCTTTATCTTTATTTCTTTCTTTTTCATCTCATGCTAGAGATGACTTTTCTGTGATGATGATGACGTGGAGTTAGCTTATTCTATATGCATGCTTTATTTGTCATGTCTTAGATTTTATTTCTGATATCATATGCTATGACTTGCCTTGCATCTAGAGATAGTAACCCACGCTTTTTCCACATGAAAATGGATGAAATTTTATTATTAGCTGAGTCTGAATATTCATATGTATGCTATCACAGAAAACACACCAAGATTCACGCATTGAATGCCTATATCTGGAGTACTGATTTCTTCTGCTATATCACTTCTATATGCATGAACTGTACATTTCACTTCAGGATGATTGAATGATGTTAGCAATGATAAATCTGGACTAGTTAGCTTTTTTGTGATCGAAATTGAGTAGATTAGATTACCCTGCTGAAGTTGTCGTGCATGTCTTATAGAGTGAACCGAGAGATATATTCATTTCTTTCTCCACAAATCTTGAACATCATTTCTCTACTTTTAAAATCATTGGTGAATCTCCCCTTAGCGATTCTATTATGTGGCATTTCCCCCGCTATTAATTCCTAGCTTCAAATTTCTTATTCGAAAAAAAAGAGAGAAAATATTCTTGTATATCATTATCTCTCTTTGAGTTGGGATCGTTGTGTATCTATTTTTATTGCATAAAAAAAGAGAAAAAAAAAGAAAAAAAAAGAAGAAAAAAGAGAAAAGAGGAAAAATCCTCAATAAAAGATCCCATCTCACTTTCTTTCTTTCTCTTCTCTTTTCATTGCTTTTGGAGATTTATAGAAATGGGGATGTAAATATTTTTTATGCCACCACGCTTATAGATAAGCTTGGGGGAGGGGATCCATTGATGTGTGAGAGAGTGACTACTTGACGTTGCACGACAACCTAGGCTAAGTAATATTCTATACTCGGTGAGATTATTTTTAGCTTTACGAAATCCAGAAATCTAAGCCTAGCACTCATTTCATGAAATCCATACTTTTCTATTCTCTCTATTCTATAGTGTGATACTCTTATACTCCTGATAGAAAGCATTCAATTGAAAAGTGTGTGATCTGTGATTTGTATACCACTTTAAATGATTCAGATGATGTTAATTATAAAATTATTCCATTTTTCATGATTATATTGTTGTTCGTGGGTTTTCTATTTCTATTTGCACTATTATACTATGATATCAAAATAAAATTCTTTGACATGTGTTTTTCGTTCAGTGCATGTTATACGAGTAAGCGGAACCCACGTCCTGAGAAAATGATCTAGCAGCCTACCTCTTCGCTTCTTTCTTTCTTCTTTATTTTTAGTTCGTTTTCACTCTTCTCCGTTTTTCATTCTTCATTTTTCGCCGTTTTCATTTTTCCGAATCCACCGGGTTCGCCTTTTACTTATCTTCCTCGAGGACGAGTAAGAGGTAAGCTTGCGGGATTTTGATCACTCCTTATTTTACACTTTTTTACCGCATGTTTGCATGCCATTTAGATCGCCCAAATCATGTTTTTCACGATATATCGACGATATTGTGATGCTTTTCACGATTTGTTGTTTTTGTCGCATTTCAGGTGATTTGGCGCGATTTGGAGTGATCTCGAGATGCGCTTACTCCAGAGGGTCACCGACGACCTCCCCGAGGGGTATTTTGCTGTTGGAGAGGAGCGGAAGAAGAACGGACGTCGCATGAGCGACGAGGAGGCCAAAATAAGTAATCTGGGCATTTTTAGTGTCCCACTCGGCCGAGTGAATGAGTCACTCGGCCGACCAGAGCAGACACGATTCATACGTGCACTCGGCCGAGCGACGGAGACCACATCGGCCGAGTGACGAGACCCCGTCCGCCCGAGTGGCACCCAGACGAAGCCCTTCAAAAATCGCAAAGTTACTGTTTTTCGGCTAACTGAGCTTCAGAAGACCCACTCGGCCGAGTGGATAATCCCGTCCGCCCGAGTACCATGAAGCCATCGGCCGAGTGACGACAACTCACTCGGCCGAGCCGCCCCCGAAGTGAAGACCCCTGAAGATCGAGACTTACTGGAAAATTACAGGATTTTCACTCGGCCGAGCGACTTTTGTCACTCGGCCGAGTGCGACGCGCTGCCTGTAGCGAAAATTGCGGAAAACAGGCTGTGCAGGGGTATTTTGGTCACAGTTTTTGGACGATTTTGGGGGCTATTTAACCCCTGACTTTACCCTAGTTTTGGGAGCCTCTCTCTTAGATTTTTTGCAGCTTTTTAGATTAGCTTTTTAGTTTTATTCTTGTGATTGGAGAGGAGACAAAATTGGATTTTTGTTGGATTAATTGAAGAACTCCATTGGTTTGCTTTTCTCTTCTCTAAAAATTCTATTTTTATTGCATATCTCAATATTGTGATGAATTCTATTGCTTATTTCATTGATTATTTTTGTGATCTTGCTATGAATTGTGAGTAGTCACCATGTCTTAGGGCGTGGAGATGAACCCTACAAGCCCTATTTCATGATTGTGATGAATTGGTAGAAATTTTGCTAGAATTGCTACTAGGGATTAGATTGGGATCAATTTACTACGGATGGCTAGGAATTCACATCGATTGGGATTTGCAAGAGATTGGATCCCAATTCGATAGGAAACCCTAGAAATCCGAATTGGGTTGGAATCGAATTTCCATAGTATCGGTTTGCAAGAGATTGGACCGATACTAGGGTTTCCGGTTCCAATTCCGCGCCAATACCCGTTTGCAAGAGATTGGACGGGTAGGAACTATCCCAATCTAGGTCGTGGGCCGAGTTTGCAAGAGATTGGGCTCAGTGCAAACTAGAAATCCGAATTGGGTTGGAATCGAATTTCCATAGTATCGGTTTGCAAGAGATTGGACCGATACTAGGGTTTCCGGTTCCAATTCCGCGCCAATAACCGTTTGCAAGAGATTGGACGGGTAGGAACTATCCCAATCTAGGTCGTGGGCCGAGTTTGCAAGAGATTGGGCTCGGTGCGCGATTGAATGATGATGTTGATCTTAATGCTAGCCTCCCTAGGCTAGGGTTTGCAAGAGATTGGACCCGAGCCTAGGATAGCTATAGACCGGCAACAGCGCGAGAGCGTGAGCTTGGTTCTACATTCAGTTGCAACTAGTTCATCCAACATCTTATTCTAGCAATTTTGATGCCGATGAACCACTTTTACGAAATACGGTGAGTAGCGGGAATTCCCCATTCCCTAGACGTTCTTTATTTGATTTGATATTTCTGTACTTTGTCTGACGATTGTGACAGGATCACCAAAGGCAAATTTCTCTCTTCTTAAATAGCCAGGTTGATCGGAACAAGCACGGTCATTCGTCCTCCCTGTGTTCGATAACCCGCTCGCTGCTACACCGTGCACTTGCGGTAAAACTACAACCGTTCTTTTGGGGTTACGTCCCGGAGCGATCAGACTCCCGAGGAGCCGACCCCCAAAAGTCCGAACTTACTGGAATTTGTCAGGGTTTGTTACTCGGCTGAATGACATTTGTCACTCGGCCGAGTGAGCCGCGCTGCCTGTAGCGTAAACTGCGATTTTGAGGCTGCGCAGGGGCATTTTCGTCACAGTTTTTGGGCGATTTTGGGGGGTATTTAACCCCAGTTTTAAACCTAGTTTAGAGAGCTTTTTCAGAACTTTTTGCAACCTTTTTAGATTACTTTTAGGAGATTAGATTGAGCTTTTAGGGTGGAGAGAAAAGTGTTATTTTGTTGGATGCTATTGGTTCTTCATTGGTTTGTCTCTCTCTCTCTCTCTATCAAAAACTCCATTTTTATTGATATATTGAATATTGCAATGAATTTTACTGATTTTATTTGTGAATTTCTATTGAATTTCATCATGAATTGTGAGTAGTTTTATCGTCTTAGGGCGTGGGGATGAACCCTACGAACCCTATTTCTAATTTGTGACGAATTGGTGAAATCATTGCTAGGATTGATTAGGGTTAGTTTGGGATTGATTTAATACGAATAGCTAGGGATTCATACCGATTGGGATTTGCAAGAGATTGGATCCCAATTCGATAGGAAGCCCTAGAAATTCGAATTGGGTTACAATTGGATTTCTCCGGAATCGGTTTGCAAGAGATTGGACCGAAACTAGGGTTTTCGATTGCAATTCTATACCAATACCCGTTTGCAAGAGATTGGACGGGTAGGAACTATCCCAACCTAGGTCGTAGCCCGAGTTTGCACGAGAGTGGGCTCGAGATACGATTGAACGATGATGTTGTTCTTCACGCTAGCTTGCCTAGGTTAGGGTTTGCAAGAGATTGGACCCTACCCTAGGTTTGCTATAGACCGGCAATAGCGCGAGAGCGTGAGCTTGGTTCTACATTTAGTTGCAACTAGTTCACCTGAATTTCAAGTCTAGCAATTGTGAAACCTACGAATCACAATGACGAGATACGGTTTGTAGCGGGGATTCTCTACCCCCTAGGCGTCTTTATTAATTTGATATTCCTTTTATACCATTGAACGACTGTGACAGCTTTATTGCGAACATTTCTCGACTGTTCTTATAGCCAAGTGGATTGAAGAGGACACTGTCATTTGGCCTCCTCGTGTTCGATACCCGCTCGCCGCTACACCGTGCGCTTGCGGTAAGACTAGCGAGTCTCGTCCCGGGTGTGTGTCTGGAACGCAATCAATGATGACAAACGTATCGTTATATCTGACGTGTGTGCTTAGTGTGTTTCAGGATTGAGAAAACGTTATATTTGAAGGAGTTGCTATTCATATAGCTATTTGGGTGTGAGAGAGAGCTTTGGCCTAAGCAAAGTGGACTTGGTCAAAAATCTATTCATATAGCATGGTGGACTTAGTCCAAAGAGGAAAAGAGATGGAGCCAAATTTGAATTCAAAAGGGATTTGATCAAATCTTTTGGTTAGATTTGCAATTACTTGTCTATACCAAATTCCTATTCAAACATCTACAAATCTTCCCAAAATCCCAACTACTTCTTAAAAAACCCTAAGCTCCTCTATAAAAACTCCTCTTCCCATTAACCCAAGTCTGCGGCAACCAAAGAATTAAAAAGACAGGCTGCACAAATAAATTTAAAAAGAGGGGCTCCACTTTGTTTCATTGCGGCAATCAAAAATTGAGAGGGGTGTGCAAAAACGAGGCGTGAGGAAAAATTCAAAACCCTAGCTTTTTAGAATCTCCAAGCCGCAAATATGTCATCCCCAAGGCCAAAGCACTATACCCTATCATTGCCGCAAGCTAAGAGGTCCTACAGTACATCATCTTCTAGCCACGAAGCCCAAGTGCCGTTGGAGCCGTCGAAGCCGGAGTGCCATCGAGTTGCTGTCGTCGGAGATCACGTCGAGATGAAGAAGTCTGCAGCGGCCATCATCTTCAACGCTGCATGAATACCCGTCGTTGTCAAAGATCAACGTAGCACTCAAGTCTACTGTCGAGTCTTTTGTCGCCGTGCCATTGAAGCCCTTGTCGCCGCTGTCGAAGAAGAGTCAACGATCGCCAGAGAAGTCGACATCCTCAAAGCTGCCGTCGACATCATCAAACGTCCGCTGTCTGCAACACAACGCTGCATGAACCCGTCGCCCGCCGACATCTGATCGCCTATCGCCGAAGAGATCATTGCGGCCTGTTCAAGTCATCGCCGAGAGCTGTTGAAGATCTCCGACGAGGGCTCGAAGCGAAGATCGTCGCTGCCTCTGTTGCCGTTCGAAGAAGTCCCCGCCGTGAGCTGTTACCGCCATTCCCTCGTCGTTGAAGCACGTTACCGGAGGAGTCGACGCCGAAGTCCACACCGTCGATGAAGCTTCGTCGCTGTTGCTGAAGCCTAACCACCGGCGGAGTTGAACGACGCTGCCTGCATGCCCTAGCCGAATGAGAGCCGCACGATCACGGAAGAAAAAGAATCAACAGCGGGGATTGATTACATGCCGTTAAATTCGAACGCAGCGAAATTCTAAGAGCAGCTGACGTGGCAAAGAGTTTTTATAGGAGTTGCTGTGCGCACAGACTGAGTTATATTGAGTTCTGAACTAAAACTTCTTTACGCACAGACCAGTGCACAACTTGACATCTAGGAGTCGGATTGAGACACCGTTTACGTCAGATTGGAGCTGACGACGTGCTGATTGACAGAGACGCCTACACGGACACAAACTAAGCATTTCTAAATCTTTAAACTCTTTTATTTGTGTCTTAGTGTAACGTTCTCTGTAGGGGAAACTTTACCATTTATTTTGTGACTATTTTGGAACTTATCTGGTTGGGACTAGACAAGTGGGACCCAGCTAGTTTGGGACTACCTGGTAGAAAGCGTTACTAGGATTGATAGTGAGAGAAAACACTGTGTGTGGGGTACTGAGAGCCTGGCGAGTGTAGAGACGTAGAGGGTGCTCTGAGCGTGCTCTAACGTGCGGTTTTGTACCTATTGCGCTATTCAATACTAGTTCTGCTTTGGGGACTGGAGTAGGTCGTTGGGACGACCGAACCAGGGTAAATCTGCTGTGTACTCTGTGTCTACATTTTATTTACTCTGCTGCTGCTATAACTGCGTGAGTTTGTTCGTGGGTTGCACGAATTTTTTTATAAGCCTATTCACCCCCCCCCCCCCCTCTAGGCTAGGATCCAGATACAACAAGTGGTATCAGAGCAGGTTTTAGGATCTAGCCTAGGATTGACCATGAATAACCATATGGATAGTGCTTTTACTGAGGGTCAGTCTGTTTCCCGTCCCCCTAGGTTTAATGGAGGTGATTATGCTTATTGGAAAAATCGAATGAAAATCTACCTTATTTCTGTTGATTATAAAGCGTGGCAAATAATTGAAAAAGGATATAAACTGCATGTTATTAAAGTAGAAAATGTTGAGATTGAAAAACCAAATGACAAATGGGATGATAATGATTAGAAATCTTATTCTTTAAATGCTAAAGCTATGAATGCTCTCATTTGTGCACTTGATAAATCTGAATATAATAGAATCTCACATTGTTTAACTGCGCGGGAGATATGGCATACTTTGGAGGTGACGCACGAGGGAACGTCACAGGTAAAGGAGTCTAGACTGTCTCTTTTGAGTGCAGAGTTCGAGGGATTTTGCATGCTACCATCAGAGAGCATATCAGATATGTATGCGAGGTTCACCGACATAGTCTACAAGTCTAGCTCGCTTGGAAAACCATATGATAGCCTCGATCAAGTGAGGAAGATCCTAAGAGCATTGCCAAGCTCTTTCAGACCAAAGGTCACCGCCATCCAGGAAGCAAAGGTATTGTCTCAATTAAAGGTGGAGGACCTTATTGGTAATTTGATGTCACATGAGTTGGAACTGCAAAATGTTGAAGCAAGAGAGAAACCTGAGGAGAAAGAGAAAGCCATAAAGCCCCTTGCTTTGAAAGCTAGCGAAGAAGATGAAGATGATGATGACGACATAGCGCTAATGGCGAGAAACTTCAGAAAGTTCATCAAGACCAAGTATGGGAGAAATGAAATGGCTCCCAGGTTTAATCGTTCTAACTTTAATAATTCTTCCAAGCAATTTAATGATCAGAAATCTACTGATAGAATGCAATGTTTTAAATGCAAGGGAAGAGGACATCTGATGAAGGATTGCCCAAATGAAACTGCTCAGCTCGCTAAAGGAAAAGGAAAAGCGAAGGTATTAACATGGGATATGGATAGCGAAGCTGAAAGCGAGGAGGAAATTGAAGCCCATTCTTGCATGGCTTTGATGGGCATCCAAGATGAGAAACCGTCAGGTAGCAAAGCTGAACTTCTTAAAATTTGTGAAGAAATGCAAAATCAAATAGTAGATCATGAGTTCACTATTGAATGTCTCCAAATTCAGAACTATGACATGCAAGTTAGAGATGATAAGGTGTTTAAAGAGAATGAAAAGCTTAAAATTGAACTTAATGCATGTAAATCTACTATTGAAATCATGAAGAAGGAAAAAGCTAGCTTTGATGAAATTGCTCCTTGTATTTCTTGGTCCTCATTATTAAATCAAAACAGCATGCTTAAACAAGATTTAATGAAGCTCGAAGCTGAAAAAGAATATGAAATAAGAGAGCTTAAGGATAAATTTTGCATGCTAGATAACGATCTTAAAAAGAAAACAATTGAATATGAAAAGAAGGAAAAAGAAAACAAGTTGGCTTTCATTAGTAAATGCACGATGCTTGTGGAAGAAAATAAACAATTAAAAATCAAAGTCTTGTTGAGTATTGGACTCCCCGGATTTGGTTTGGATGATGAGCAAACATAACTAAATAGTGAACTAACACTTTGTGAGCGCAGTTATGGAGATCGTCGCCAAATTCATGTGAACATCCAAAGCGACGTCTTAAGACTTCTCAAAGCACGTATTCATATGCCTAAAGCTTCGTTGAAGCTTTTGGACCATTTTAGAAGTCATGAAGATTCGATTGAAGCTATTGGAGACGGTATCGTCAAGGTTTATTTATAGTCTTTAAGCTTCTATCGTAGAATGTTAAGCCTTGAGTAGGTCTTACGATTTATATCTTCATAACACTCCTATCTTAGCTCTAGGATCTTAGTAGAAGTCCATACAAACTTTCCCGAAGCTTCGCGCTTCGAATCGGGACTTCTTGTGCATGTTAGTTGGTTCAAGAAGAAGAACCAACCGACTAGATGGTGATCTAGTCGGTCGGAAAAGCTTCTTGGACCGACTAGTTTGTCTCCCAAATTCTAAGCTCTTTACTGTTTACAGTTAGTCGGTCTTAGTTGACTCACCGACCGACTAGTTGGTGAACTAGTCGGTCAGTGATGCTTCTTAGACCGACTAGTTGAGCTTTACTGTACATGCCAATTTTTCTCCTAGTTAATGTTTATCGTTAGTCAGTCTAAGAACGTTTGGTGACTGACTAGTTGATGATCTAGTCGGTCAACATTTGTTCTTGGACCGACTAAATCAAGTTGTATTCAGACTAATAATTTTTGACTCTTAGTCGGTCTAAGTTAACTGACCGACCGACTAGTTGAGAAACTAGTCGGTCGAAAAGTCTTCTTGGACCGACTAGTTATCTAGGTCTGAAATCTCATCTGTTCACTGTTCTTCTTTTAGTCGGTTCATGTTGTTTCACCGACCGACTAGTTGATGAACTAGTCGGTCAGTGGTTGTTCTTTGACCGACTAATTGCCCCAGATTTCCAACCGTTGGGAGATGACCTAGCTCGATTTTGTGGGACCCTATAAATACGAAGCTTGGTCATTTCTCTCAAGGTTAGAG
Source organism: Scilla litardierei (assembly GCA_030789695.1). NCBI lineage: Eukaryota > Viridiplantae > Streptophyta > Magnoliopsida > Asparagales > Asparagaceae > Scilla > Scilla litardierei. The sequence continues at coordinate 104,124,539 of CM061131.1, forward strand.
CTGCTATTGAGAGACTTATTCAGATTGAAAGAGTTAGAGATTAAAACTCTTTTCCAAAGCTCTCTTCCTCACAAGAAATCTTTCTCTCCCTCATTTGAGATCTAGAATCCATCTTGAGAGAACTTTGTTCTTGTTGAGCCATCCAAGCTATTGCTTGATTCAAGTCTCCTATTCATTCCTAGGCATCCATTGCTGCTCATATTGGTGGTGCTAGGTCTTGGTGACTTCTCCTTCCTCAAATCCATCCTTGCCCTTATTTGGTAAGAATACTCAAGGTATAGAGTTTGTGGTAAGTTGTTGTTTATTTCATATAAACTCTTTTATTGCTATTGTTTCTCTCGGTTGTGAGAGAAGGTTGTGATCCCGGGTTGTGGGATTCACTATTGCTATTGATTGTATGATTTGATCTTGTGAAGGTTTTTCACAAGGTATTCATAGTGGAAATCTAGGGTTAGGGTTTCTAACCTTAGTATCCGGAGGGGATCCGGGTGTTCTGGGACGTAGGATCACCGGGTACAAGTCGGGGAGACTTGGGTGGATCCGAACCCATCATATCAATTGTTAGCATTGATTATTTGTTGTTGTCATATTTTAGCTTTCGCATTTGTTGGTAGTAGTTTGCACGATAATTAGGAATTATACTCCTTGTTATTTTTAAAGTACGATTCACCCCCCCTCTAGTACTTGTGCAGTAGCTTTCAGGGCATTACATTTGGTATCAGAGCCAGATACTAAGCTATGTCTGCCAACGACAACAAGACCGTGCGTCCACCTCCAGATTATAGCACCTTCAAGAACCGTGAAGGAGTTTCTTCGGTAATGGAAGGACATTCCTCAACGAGGCCTCCATTCTTCAACGGTACCAACTACGGGTACTGGAAATGCCGGATGGAAACTTTCCTCCGGAGTGCTTCACTATGGAGGACCACAATGAAGGAGTATGTCGAGCCCACCGAAGAAGATTTCAAGAAGTGGACTCCTGCGGAGGTCGCCGCGGAGGTAAGCAATGCCAAGGCAATGAACGCCTTGCAATGTGCATTGGAGCCCGAGGACTTCAATAAGATATGCACATGTAAGAGTGCATATCAAATTTGGAACTCCCTCCTCATCTTACATGAAGGGACGAGTAGGGTAAGGGACTCTAAACTCGTAGTTGTTAATAAAGATTACGAGATGTTTCATATGCTACAGGGTGAGAAGATGAAGGAGTATTATGCTCGCTTCGTCGACAACATAAATGAGTTAGAGGCTCTCGGCAAAACCTACACCCAAAAGGAGAAATGTTCGAAGCTTATAGAAGGACTTCCTTCTAGTTATGAAAAGCGTACCTTCGCCATCGAGGAAGGTAACATATGAACAAGTATACCGTGGTTCAATTAATGGGTACTTTAATGTCATACGAGGTACACAAGGATAGCAAAGTGAAGTTACAAGAGAAGATGAAGTCTTACTTGAACCAAGACGCACCTAAGAAAAAGGCGATTGCGTTCAAGGCGGCTCCATCCACCACTACCGATGACGAGGACTCGGAAGACGAAATGGACATGGAATCCATTGCCCTCATGGCAAAGAAGTTCAATCGTTTCATCCGAAAAGGTAACTTCAAAGGTAAATCTAAATTTACTTCTACTAACGCCTCTCCTCCTTTGTGCTTTAAATGCAATAAGCCAGGACACATCAAAGCGGATTGTCCACAAAACAAGCAAAAGGAAAAGTGAAAGGCACCGAAGTACGACAAATCGAAGAAGTATAAGAAAGGCTACACGAAAGGATTTGTCGGTTTCACCGATTCCGAAGATGACTCTTCAAGCGGGGAGTCGGATGATGTGAAAGTGGAGCAAGCACACGTATGTTTCATGGCTAATGAGGAAAATGTTCAAGAACCCGCCTCCGATGAAAGCGAGGATGAAAGCGATGAGGTAACTATGGATGACCTTAGACTAGCTAATGAGAAAATATGGAATAGATATGCTAAATTAGTTGAACAATATAATAAGACTAAAGATGAGCTAGTTAGCATCCAAACCTCACCTAAAACTATCATCACCAACAACGACACCGTTGTTGAAGGGTTGAAGAATGAGATTGTTAATCTCAAGACTCAACTTGAACATGTTAGCATTAAGGATCCGGAGGAACACAAGATAGCGGATTTGAATTCTCAAAACTCGAATTTGAGTATTGAGAATGAGAATCTTAAATCTCGTGTTTATGTGCTCATATCGCAAGTATCCACTTTGGATGCTTCTATGCGTTCTCTCACCGAGAAATATGAGAACACATTAGGCCGAATTAATAAATTCAATAAAGGTAAGGACCATTTGGATAAAATCCTAAGTGACTTACTTCCGGCCAATCACCACATTGGTTTGGGGTATATGATGGGAACTCCATCCAAATCGGCCACTACTTTTGTTAGGCCAACTTCCGGTGCTTCGACGAGTGGTAGCAAACACTCTATTGGTAGTTTATCTACCAATGGTGCTTCCACCTCGTCCACACCCTCTTTCGAAAAGAAACCCACTTTGGGTGGACCTCCAAAGAAGGGCCATGCCTACATGTACACCAATACTATGCCACGTAGGAACACACGTCCTACTCCACCGGCCCACTCATATGATGATTTCTATACTACACATTCACGGGCACGTGCACAACATGTGAGACACCCTCACGCACGTGTTCCCTCACATGCATATGTTCATCCACATCGTCATATGAATAATTATCCACATGCACCATTTCATCATGTTCCTTTTACCTATCCACGACATGCATCACGTAGAAATCAACAAAGCATGCATGCTCCCAATAGGATTAAGGCTCCCAAAATATTCTCAATTTGGAGCCCAAAGGACACAAGTATGGATGAAAAACAAATCTACATGAATGATTATTTTTTGAATGTAGTGGATAATATTAATTATATTGGGAAGTCTAAGTCCAATTGGACTTGGCTTCCAAAGGTCTAACCTTTGAGGACCCAATGATCTTGGGTACCATGAAATGATATAATCATCTATAGGTACGCAAGAAAAACAAACGGAGCTACAAAGTCAAATTTGGCTCCAAGGATGGGTGGATACTCGATAGCGGGTGTTCAAAACACATGACGGGCGATGCTCAATTGCTTTCCGGAGTGGTGCCCATTGCTAATGGGAACCGGGTAATCTTTGGAGGCAACGAGAGCGGAACCATCGTCGGTGTTGGTAAAGTGGGTAACCCATCTAAACCCTTAATTAGTGATGTCTATCTTGTTAATGGTTTAAACCACAATCTTATTTCAATAAGCCAACTTTGTGACAAAGGTTACAAAGTTAGATTTGCGAAAGGATTGTGTCACATTTTTAATAATGTTAATAATGATTTATTATTTTCCGGCACACGCCACAAAGATATTTATATTTTGGATTTTCCTAAGTCATATGAACAATGTCTCGTTGCCAACACAAGTGAACAACACTTGTGGCATCGACGCTTTGGTCATGTGAACTTTGGAACACTTTTTAAGCTTTCAAAATTAAATTCCATTAAAGGTTTTCCTAAGCTTGTTTTTGAAAAGAAAAGTTTTTGTGACTCATGTCAACGAGGCAAGCTTCCTAAATCTTCATTTAAACCTAAGAAAAGTATTTCTACTAAATGGCCTCTAGAGCTATTACATCTAGATTTATTTGGGCCAACTAGAGTTGCTTCTTTAGGAAATGCTAGATATGGGCTTTTCATCGTAGATGATTTTTCGAGATTTACATGGGTATTTTTCTTATGTAATAAAAATGAAGCTTTTGAAAACTTCACAACATTTGTGAAGAAAGTACAAAATCTCATCGGAACCACCATTGTCACTATTCGTAGTGATCATGGAGGTGAATTTGAGAATGAGTCTTTCTCAAATTTTTGTGATGATCTTGGAATTACACACACGTTTTCCTTCCCTCGCGCACCCCCTTAAAATGGTGTTGTTGAGAGAAAGAATAGAACGCTTGTGGAGTGTGCTCGCACAATGCTCGATGATAGCCAACTTGGCCATCAATTTTGGGCGGAAGCGGTACACACCGCTTGCTATGTGTTTAATAGAATACTTTTGAGGCCTGGCACCAAACAAACTTGTTATGAATTGTTGTTTGGTAGATTGCCTCAAGTTAAACATTTTCGTGTTTTTGGTGCGAAATGTTTTATTAAAAACACTTATGAAAATTTGGACAAGTTTGATCCGAGATCGGATGAGGGGATATTTGTTGGGTATTCCTCATGTAGCAAAGCCTACCGGATATACAACAAAAGATCCTCGACGATCGAGGAATCACTACATGTCTCTTTTAATGAAAATTTTATTTCTTCTAGAATTTCAAATGATGATGATTCAATGGATGTTTTATGTGATTCTATTGATAATTCTAAGTCTATTGATTCTATTGATACTAACCCGACTAATGAAGTTGTTGAGAATGTTCCTAGTGATCAAGGAATTCCCAAACGGCTTCATACCGTTCGTGACCATCCCCATGAGCAAGTCATTGGCAATATTCATGATAGAGTCAAGACGAGATCGCAAGTCCACCACTTCGCCAATTGTGCCTTTGTCTCCTTGATTGAGCCAAAGAATATAAATGAAGCATGCAAAGATAGTGCTTGGATCCTTGCCATGGAGGAGGAACTCAATTCGAGAGGAATGAGGTATGGGAGCTTGTTCCATTGCCTTCGAAGAACCACACCGTTATAGGAACGAAGTGGATATTCAAGAACAAAACCGACGAGAACCAAATCGTCGTCCGGAACAAGGCTCGGTTAGTAGCTCAAGGCTATCGACAAGAGGAAGGTATCGATTTCGAAGAATCCTTCGCTCCGGTAGCTAGATTAGAATCTATTAGATTATTGTTATCTTTTGCATGCCATAAAAATTTCAAACTATTTCAAATGGATGTAAAAAGTGCATTTTTAAACGGAGATGTCGTTGAGGAAGTTTATGTTTCTCAACCTCCGGGCTTTATTAATGAAAAATTTCCAAATCATGTTTTTAAAATAAAGAAAGCACTTTACGGTTTGAGACAAGCTCCTCGAGCTTGGTATGATCGCCTAAAGAATTTTCTTTTGGATTTGAATTTTAAAATGGGAGAAGCCGATTCTACACTTTTTGTTAAGCATTCGAATAATGATATACTTTTAGTTCAAATTTATGTTGATGATATCATTTTCGGTGCTACTAACTTCGCTCTTTGCGAAGAGTTTTCTAATGTTATGAAGGAACAATTTGAGATGAGCCACATGGGTGAGCTCAAATATTTCTTAGGTCTCCAAATTTGCCAAATGGATGATGCAATCTTCATCCACCAAACGAAGTATACGGTGGAGTTGCTAAAGTGATTTGGAATGGAGAGTGCCTCCGGGAAAAAGACTCCAATGAGCACTACTACGCATCTTGATAAAGATACGGGCGGAAAAGATATAGACATTCGTCTATATCGAGGTATGATAGGAAGTTTACTTTATCTTACCACAAGTAGGCCCGATATTATGTTTGTCGTATGTATTTGTGCTCGTTATCAGTCTCAACCTAAGGATTCTCACTTAGTAGCGGTAAAACGTATTTTTCGCTATTTAAGTTACACATTAGACTTTGGATTACTTTATCCAAAATCTAGCACGTATGAGTTAGTCTCATATAGTGACGCTGATTATGCGGGATGCAAATCCGACAGGAAGAGTACTAGTGGCACTTGCCATTTTATATGAAATTCTCTTGTCTCTTGGTTTTCCAAGAAGCAAAATTCCGTATCACTTTCAACCACCGAGGCGGAATACATTGCCGCTGGTGCTGCTTGTGCCCAGGTTCTTTGGATGAGACACACACTTAAGGATTTTGGTATACATTGTGATACTAGCCCTATCATGGTGGACAACCAAAGTGCCATTTGTCTTTCAAAGAATCCGGTGCACCATTCCCATTCTAAACACATAGATGTCCGACACCATTTCTTAGATGATCATGTTGCTAAAAAGGACATCATATTAGTGTACGTTGAAACCCAGAAGCAAATCGCCGATATTTTCACGAAACCCCTAAAGGAGGACTCCTTTGTGCGGTTGCGTCGAGAATTGGGGATTATGGGTGAATCCGAGATATAGGATTCATTTTTATTCAATAATCTTGCATGCTATTCTATTTCGCTATATTTGTTCGTGCAAGACTTATTGGATTTTTTCGGGATTTTTGTGAATTTTTGGAATTTATGCTCGAATTTACTCTTGAACGTCGTATTTAAGTTTTTTGATGATTAATGGGGTAGTTTGATGATTTTTAAGAGTTGAACGATGTTTCGTCCAAGTGCATTTAGGAGAAAACTCATTTATCTATTTTTGGACTCATCTAGTCGGTCTCAGTTCATCAACAAACCAACTAGATTCACAACTAGTCGGTCTGCTAATGAACTCAAACTGACTAGCTCAAGCTTATAATTTTTTCTTTGCTACTGACTTCATTTAGTCGGTCCACGTTCACTTACCGACCGACTAGAATGAAAACTAGTCGGTCAGTACTTGAACTTTGACCGACTAACTCTAGCCCTAAAAACTTTGTCTGGCCCCTGTTTCGACTTAGTCAGTTTAAGCTCATTGACCGACCGACTAGAACGTAATCTAGTCGGTCAGTGCTTGAACTGTGACCGACTAAGTGCTCAGGGACAGCCGTGTCTTTTCGCATTCCGATCGACTTATACTCATTTTCAACCGACTATTCTCCTCTTTAGTCGGTTTCTTCTGTTCCTCTCCAGCTAAAACCCCCGACCCTCGATAGACCCTTCGTCTTCCTCCGTCGATTCCGCCGTCCGATCGTCGCTTTCCGTCGATCTCCGCCGTCGATCTACCTCCTAGGGTAACATCTCCTCCTCCTAGGACTTGTTTTCAGCATCTAGGGTTCTATTCTAGGTCGTTTTCTTACTTCCTAGGGTTTGTTGATTTCGGCTATAGGGTTTATACTTAGGGTTGTTTGATCTTATTCTTGTGTTGCTTGATCTCGTTTTGTCACGACTTATGGCAAAGATGAGAATCCCGATCACTCCCTCCGGTGCATCTCCTATGAACATAGAGCCACACCCTAGGAATCCTTCGAAACCCAAACGTCGTGCTAAAACAACCCAACCTTCATCGTCTTCGCCTCCTCTGAAGAAGCAGAGGACGGCGACCGTCAAACCCAGTAAACGTTCTCAGTCTAGGAAGCCTATACTCCATACCCCCGCTACTCCATCTGATTCTGACACTGAGTTTAGACCCGAGGATGAGCCTGGCCATAATGAACCCACTCCTCCACCTCCTCCTAGGACTCGACAGCCTAAGGGAAAGGCCCCAATGCCAGCAGGTGGTGTAGACATCTCGATGTGTCGCGACGACCCTATGTGTCTAGCGGCTTACAACCGGATTGAGCACTGCCCGCTGTTACTGGAGCACTTTGTTCAGTTTTCCGACTTCCTTGGCTTAGCAGATCTCCTATCCTATAGTGGGCTCCTAGACTACCTTCGCTTCGACCCTAAGGCGAACCCTCGACCCTATCCTCGCCTGGTCAAACTTTTCTATGCAAATCGTACCCGGGGCCACTACGATGAGAGCCACTCCATCGAGACTACTGTCTTGGGGACTCCTATAGTCCTTACGGCAGAAATCTTGGGGGAGTTGCTTGGTTGCTCGTCGTCTGGTCTCCTCCCGTCAGACATTTCAGTTGATGATATCTCTTCTTTGGATCAGTCTGTTCTCGCCGATATCTTCCATGTGATCCCTCCAGCTTTCATTGGTGTCCCATCGAAGTCATTTAAGCCAAATGCATGGGTGCTCAATCTCATTCTAAAGTCGTGCTTGCTTCCCAAGTACGGCTCATCTTCTCTGCCATCCCAGCCCTTCCTAAAGTTGATTTACGCTCTTTTCTTGGGTTACGAGAGTAACTGGGCTCGCGTTATACTCGATAAGATGGACTCTTTCGAGTGTATTCGCAAGACCATGAAATCTGCGCATATCCCTTATCCTTGTCTGTTGACTTTGGTGTTTCGTCATTTCCACGTGCCTTTGCCTCCTGACGATGAGCGTCCACTTGGTCCTCCCCTGAACGCGACGGCCGTAAAGAAATCTCTTGCGGCACTCCGTCACGTGCAGAGGACGACTCCTTCAGCTTCTCAGGGCACATCTTCTGCAGCTGCCACTCCTACACCTCCCACCACACTTGATGATCTCGCTCGTTCAGTTCGTCGTCTCGAGTCTCGGTATGCTCGTTCCGAGGAGATTCTGTGTCGTATTGCTCGTGTTATTGGTGTTGAGGTCCCTCCTCCAGTTTCTGAGGATGAGGAGATGGATGATGAGGATATCGATGAGCTCGTTGATTCTCTTGCTTGTGGCACTGAGGCCACTCCTGCTGCTGCTACCACATCTGTTGCTGGAGCTGCCACTTCTTCAGGTCCTCCAGAGTCTTCTGCTCCAGTGGATGAGTCTACTGCTGCTCCAGAGACGTCTGCTCCTGTTGACGTTCCTGTTGATACCTCTGACGTTGAGCCTGATGTTGCTGTTTCCACTCCTGCCCCGACGATTCCTTCAGTTGACACTCCACTCCTCCCAGCAGAGCCTGAGTCCACTCCTTCGACTGGACCTCCGGAGACTGCTGATCCTACCTCTACTTCTTGAGAGTCTGTTTGGAGGACTCTCTGATGCTCCTTGGATGATTCATCTTTTAGAGAGAGTTTTGGGTTAGGAAAGGGTTGGTGGTGTTTTCTGATGTTTTTGGATGTGTTGATGTTTGATGTCGATGTTGTATCATTTTTGGATGTATGTTGATGCTGTTGATGTCGTTGATGGATTGTTTTTTTTATGTTGATATACTATGTGACATTTTGGTGTATGCGATGTACTTTATGTCTTTGATGATATGGAGTCGGCGTATCTTTTGGTTGTACTCATGATGCTTCATATATATATATACATCGTTGTTCTCTTTTACTTCGTTGTGCACATTTTATGTTCGATTTACTGTCTACGATATTCGACCTCATCGCTCGACGATGATGACTTGGTTAAAAAGAATTTATTTCTATGAAAACATAGAATTGTTTTCCATGCACTAATTTAACCAAATTGTTGAGATTGGAGAGCACGTTCCTTTACTCAATAAGTGAATTCTATTTGCTATTGTGATGATTTCGTTTTTCGCTTTTGGATAATGGTCAATTTGGCACACCTTGATTTTCTTCGTGTATTTTTGTTTCTTGGTGTCTTTTGGACCATCGTCGTATTCTTCGACTCCAGGTGTTGGATTTTTCTTTATCATTGTTGTTGTCGTTGTATGCCCCCCACTCTTTTTGGATAATGCCAAAGGGGGAGAGATAGTAATAATGACAAGGGCAAAATGAAAATTTAACTCTATTGTCCATGAATCTAATTTATTATGTTAGATTCAGGGGGAGTGAAGATATATATAAATGGATTACGATCCTAAATTTCAATACTTGGATCATGTTTTATATTTCTCACTTCTGCTTGATGCGTATTATATTTATTCAATTTGGAATTAACGTGTCATCAATGCAGGGGGAGTAAGTATTTTACATTTGAATTATTATTTTTGATTATTATTTATGTTGGTTTGTCATCACCAAAAGGGGGAGAATGTTGAGTATTGGACTCCCCGGATTTGGTTTTGGATGATGAGCAAACATAAATAAATAGTGAACTAACACTTTGTGAGCGCAGTTATGGAGATCGTCGCCAAATTCACGTGAACATCCAAAGCGACGTCTCAAGACTTCTCAAAGCACGTATTCATATGCCTAAAGCTTCGTTGAAGCTTTTGGATCATTTTAGAAGTCATGAAGATTCGATTGAAGCTATTGAAGACGGTATCGTCAAGGTTTATTTATAGTCTTTAAGCTTCTATCGTAGAATGTTAAGCCTTGAGTAGGTCTTACGATTTATATCTTCATAACACTCCTATCTTAGCTCTAGGATCTTAGTAGAAGTACATACAAACTTTCCCGAAGCTTCGCGCTTCGAATCGGGACTTCTTGTGCATGTTAGTTGGTTCAAGAAGAAGAACCAACCGACTAGATGGTGATCTAGTCGGTCGGAAAAGCTTCTTGGACCGACTAGTTTGTCTCCCAAATTCTAAGCTCTTTACTATTTACAGTTAGTCGGTCTTAGTTGACTCACTGACCGACTAGTTGGTGAACTAGTCGGTCAGTGATGCTTCTTAGACCGACTAGTTGAGCTTTACTGTACATGCCAATTTTTCTCCTAGTTACTGTTTATCGTTAGTCGGTCTAAGAATGTTTGGTGACCGACTAGTTGATGATCTAGTCGGTCAACATTTGTTCTTGGACCGACTAAATCAAGTTGTATTCAGACTAATAGTTTTTGACTCTTAGTCGGTCTAAGTTAACTGACCGACCGACTAGTTGAGAAACTAGTCGGTCGGAAAGTCTTCTTGGACCGACTAGTTATCTAGGTCTGAAATCTCATCTGTTCACTGTTCTTCCTTTAGTCGGTTCATGTTGTTTCACCGACCGACTAGTTGATGAACTAGTCGGTCAGTGGTTGTTCTTTGACCGACTAATTGCCCCAGATTTCCAACCGTTGGGAGATGACCTAGCTCGATTTTGTGGGACCCTATAAATACGAAGCTTGGTCATTTCTCTCAAGGTTAGAGCTGCTATTGAGAGACTTATTCAGATTGAAAGAGTTAGAGATTAAAACTCTTTTCCAAAGCTCTCTTCCTCACAAGAAATCTTTCTCTCCCTCATTTGAGATCTAGAATCCATCTTGAGAGAACTTTGTTCTTGTTGAGCCATCCAAGCTATTGCTTGATTCAAGTCTCCTATTCATTCCTAGGCACCCATTGCTGCTCATATTGGTGGTGCTAGGTCTTGGTGACTTCTCCTTCCTCAAATCCATCCCTGCCCTTATTTGGTAAGAATACTCAAGGTATAGGGTTTGTGGTAAGTTGTTGTTTATTTCATATAAACTCTTTTATTGCTATTGTTTCTCTCGGTTGTGAGAGAAGGTTGTGATCCTGGGTTGTGGGATTCACTATTGCTATTGATTGTATGATTTGATCTTGTGAAGGTTTTTCACAAGGTATTCATAGTGGAAATCTAGGGTTAGGGTTTCTAACCTTAGTATCCGGAGGGGATCCGGGTGTTCTGGGACGTAGGATCACCGGGTACAAATCGGGGAGACTTGGGTGGATCCGAACCCATCATATCAATTGTTAGCATTGATTATTTGTTGTTGTCATATTTTAGCTTCCGCATTTGTTGGTAGTAGTTTGCACGATAATCAGGAATTATACTCCTTGTTATTTTTAAAGTACTATTCACCCCCCTCTAGTACTTGTGCAGTAGCTTTCAGGGCATTACAAGTCTCTCATCTTGAAGTGGCCATTAAGAAATTCTCTATGGGAAAACAATCGTTGGACAATATTTTAGAGAATCAATTATATGGCAATAATAGAAGAGGTCTTGGTTTTGGTCTGAAAAACGTTGAAAAGCAAAAATTCAAGAAATTCCACAATGTACCCTCTATTGCAAAGAACAAATATGCAAAGTGCTTTACTTGTGATAGTGTAGGCCACACTTCATATTATTGTAAATTTAGGAACACAAATATCAAGTTTAAACAAGTGTGGGTTCCTAAAACAATAATGGCTAACACTAGTGGACCTTGTTGGATTCCAAGGTCACACTTAACACCTTTCATGTAGGTAAGGTGGAGATTTGGCGAGGAGCAAATTTTTTCAATGTCTCATTCTTTTAGCTCCTTCGTCAAATAGCGACGTGAAGGTATAATTTTTATCCCTCTTTGCATTGCATTGCATACCTTCATAGATTGTTTTGTGTGCTTGTTTTTATTTTGATTTGTGTGCTTGCTTGCATGATTTTTAATGTTTTTATTTCTGAAAAAAACAAAAAAAATGAAAAAAAATGAAAAACCAAAAAATAAAAAGAAAAATGAGCTTAAAAGAATACCCTTCATGATTTATCTTAAGTGGTATTGTATGAATGATTAAATCTATCCCTTGTAGAAGTTAATTCATTATTGTTGTAGCTACATGAACATGTTGTTCTCTTTTTAGTAGCCATGACATGTCTCATAAATTTCAAATTTGACTTCTACACCTACATTTGCACTTTCACGATAATTGACTTTTTAGTGCTTTTGGAGATTCTTTTGAAGAATAATGGAAAGTGAATGTGGGAATGATTTATTTCTGATTTTTCTAAGGGATATGAAGTGTTTAGCCATGAATAAAAATTGAGCACAAAAGAATTGCATATGAAAAAAAATATGAAAATTGCTCCGTATGAAAAATGGATACACTTCATGGCTAATACACAACCCACGATTATCCAACTTATGCTACATGGGTAATCATTAGCGTTGGTGTATATAACTCGTTAAGCAATGCCACCCCACATTTAAAATTCCTTTTAGGCCATGTTTTGGGGTTTGGTAACTTGAACTCATCTTTGATGAGGTGGGAAAAATCAATCCTAGTGATATTCATGAAAATTGGAAAATGTGGATTGATTTGGTTGATTTTTCTGAAATTGAATCTCCTCTTGAATTTAATTGTCTATATCACTACACTTACACAAAGGTGGAGAAGTCTTGTTATGAAATTCTATGAGCCTAGATTGTCTATTTTGTGGAAAACTCATGCAAATTGCACGCTACATTTAATAATGGTTTATTTTTGCATGGAATATTTTTGTGACTTCATTAATCCACTTTTGGTGATTACAAAGGGGGAGAAAGAAAAGATTTGACAGATTTTGATGTCGGTATCGGTATCGGTATTATTTGTTGAAGGGGGAGCATGAAAAATTACTTGAATACATATTGAAGGGGGGAGCTTAAGAGAAGGGGGAGCATGCTTTAATATTTACTATTTGTTGAGCATGTTTTGTAATGCTTGAATGACTCATTCATACATCATATTGCATTACACCTTCAACACACTTCACACACCCATCTATTGCTCAAATCTTTTATGGGTTTGTCATCACCAAAAGGGGGAGATTGTTGGAAGCAACGATCTAGGATCTTGGTTTGATGATGACAAACGTGTCGTTATATCTGACGTGTATACTTAGTGTGTTTCAGGATTGAGGAAACGTTATATTTGAAGGAGTTGCTATTCATATAGCTATTTGGGTGTGTGTGTGAGAGCTTTGGCCTAAGCAAAGTGGACTTGGTCAAAAATCTATTCATATAGCATGGTGGACTTAGTCCAAAGAGGAAAAGAGATGGAGCCAAATTTGAATTCAAAAGGGATTTGATCAAATCTTTTGGTTAGATTTGCAATTACTTGTCTATACCAAATTCCTATTCAAACATCTACAAATCTTCCCAAAATCCCAACTACTTCTTAAAAACCCCCTAAGCTCCTCTATAAAAACTCCTCTCCCCATTAACCCAAGTCTGCGGTAACCAAAGAATTAAAAAGACAGGCTGCACAAATAAATTTAAAAAGAGGGGCTCCACTTTGTTTCATTGCGGCAATCAAAAATTGAGAGGGGTGTGCAAAAACGAGGCGTGAGGAAAAATTCAAACCCCTAGCTTTTTAGAATCTTCAAGCCGCAAATCTGTCATCCCCAAGGCCAAAGCACTATACCCTATCATTGCCGCAAGCCAAGAGGTCCTACAGTACATCATCTTCTAGCCACGAAGCCCAAGTGCCGTCGGAGCCGTCGAAGACGGAGTGCCATCGAGTTGCAGTCGTCGGAGATCACGTCGAGATGAAGAAGTCTGCAGTGGCCATCATCTTCAACACTGCATGAATGCACATCGCTGTCGAAGATCAACGTAGCACTCGAGTCTACCGTCGAGTCTTTCATCGCCGTGCCATTGAAGCCCGTGTCACCGCTGTCGAAGAAGAGCCAACGATCACCGGAGAAGTCGACATCCTCAAAGCTGCCGTCGACATCATCAAACGTCCGATGTCTGCAACACATCGCTGCATGAACCCGTCGCCTGCCGACATCTGATCGCCTATCGCCGAAGAGATCATCGACTCCTGTTCAAGTCATCACCTAGAGCTGTTGAAGATCTCCGACGAGGGCTCGAAGCGAAGATCGTCGCTGCCTCTGTTGCCGTTCGAAGAAGTCCCCGTCGTGAGCTGTTACCGCCGTTCCCTCGTCGTTGAAGCACGTTGCCAGAGGAGTCGATGCTGAAGTCCACACCGTTGTTGAAGCTTTGTCGCTGTTGCTGAAGCCTAGCCACTGGCAGAGTTGAACGACGCCGCCTGCATGCCCTAGCCGAACGAGAGCCGCACGATCACGGAAGAAAAAGAATCAACTGCGGGGATTGATTACATGCCGTTAAATTCGAACGCAGCGAAAGTCTAAGAGCAGCTGACGTGGCAAAGATTTTTTATAGGAGTTGATGTGCGCACAGACCGAGTTATATTGAGTTCTGAACTAAAACTTCTTTACGCACAGACCAGTGCACAACTTGACATCTAGGAGTCGGATTGAGACACCGTTTGCGTCAGATTGGAGCTGACGACGTGCTGATTGACGGAGGCGCCTACACGGACACAAACTGAGCATTTCTAAACCCTTAAACTCTTTTATTTGTGTATTAGTGTAATGTTCTCTGTAGGGGAAACTTTACCATTTATTTTGTGACTATTTTGGGACTTGTCTGGTTGGGACTAGCCAAGTGGGACCCAGCTAGTTTGGGACTAGCTGGTAGAAAGCGTTACTAGGATTGATAGTGAGAGAAAACATTGTGTGTGTGGTACTGAGAGCCTGGCGAGTGTAGAGACGTAGAGGGTGCTCTGAGCGTGCTCTAACTTGCGGTTTTGTACCTATTGCGCTATTCAATACTAGTTCTGCTTTGGGGGCTGGAGTTGGTCGTTGGGACGACCGAACCAGGGTAAATCTGCTGTGTACTCTGTGTCTACATTTTATTTACTCTGCTGCTGCTATAACTGCGTGAGTTTGTTCGTGGGTTGCACGAATTTTTTTTATAAGCCTATTCACCCCCCCCTCTAGGCTAGGATCCAGATCCAACACACCCTCCCGCTAGCCCTGGTGGCCGCCCCTGCTGACTCGGTCGAGCCGTCCTTGGCGAGGGCCGGTGGCACACTGGTGAACCTCCCGGCGGGCCCCGAGGTTACGCTCGGGGACTCGGTATTTGTCGACCAAGTCGTGGCCACCCAGCTAGCACAGCGCTCCGTCCTCCCGAGTGACCGCTCTCTCCTGGAGAGGGCCCCATCCGACCGACTGTCAGACTCTTTAGTCTGGCAGATCCAACAGGTTGGTCGCTCTACTGCTTCTAGTCCTGCCCTTCGATTCCTCTTAGCGTAACTTTTTCGTCTTTGTTGGCCACTGTGATGGCCGTTGAGGCACAGCGCCGGGCGACCCTGGTGAAAGACCTCGAGGAGTCTTTGGCTCAGGAGCGCTTGAGGGCTGGGGCTGCCGAGGTGGCTGTCAAAGAGGCTCGCATGGAGGCCCGTCATCTTCGACGTCGGGTGGACGAGCTTGGCTCCGAGGTGCAGGACCTCCAGGGGGCACTGGCCTACGCTAAGAGGTTGGCCCAAGAGGCAAAAGATGCGTTCCGTCGGGAGAGGGGTGAGGTCTGGAACGAGATGGAGGCCCTGCGTCAGATGAGTCGGTTTGTCAAGGAGGTGGAGAGGGGTTTTGATGGGGTCCTAAGGCCGCGGATCACGGAGGTCCTCAGGGAAGCCTTCGGTACCTACGATGACCTCCTGGCCCCTCGGATCGTGGGGGTCTTCCGAGACTCCTTCCAGCGGTTCGTGGAGCATGCCCGACAGTCGCTCCCGCCACCCCCGCCCGGCCCCGAAGACCCTCCACGCTCCGAGCAAGGCGAGGCTCCTGAGGACGCTTCCTCCTGTGCCCCGGGCCCTTAGGCGGCTCTCCTCTATTCTTGTTGCCCTCTCCCCTCGGCTTGTAATACCGAACAATTTTTGGTGTAATGTATAAATCTTTTTTGTCGGTCCACGCGTCTTTCATTATTTTCCTTGTTGTCTGGGCATTCTAGCGGTACTGGAGCGAGCCTCCTGGGTCTTTTTGAGTTGCTTCTGACCCGGTCGGAGAAGGTGATTCACTGTTATCCCTTCATCATCCGTTGTGTGATGGGTCCTCGGCGTCTTGTGCCAATCGGCCCGATAGTCTAGGGCTTTGGAGATGCTCTCGACCGACCTGTTATGGCTTTTCCCTCGTTCGCAATCCTCAAGCCAGTCGGGTGACCGCCTTGCGAGCTACGGGCTTGCCATTAGTCTAATAGTCGTTCGAGGGATGAGCCTGCCAGGTGGGGGAATCGCTCCCAGCCCCTCGGCTGATCGGATCGTCCGGGCTGCTGGGGATGTTATCCTCAGGCTTTCGCCCAACCGATGTTCCGACCTGCTGGAGGAGTTGCCCCCAGCCTTATGACCGGCGATGTTGAGCTGTCCGCTGGGGGAGTTGCCCCCAGCCGTACGGTTGATCGAGTCAGCTAGTCAGTGGGGGGAGCTATCCCTCGGCTTATGACCATCTGATGATCCCGCCTGCTAGGGGAGTTGCCCCCAGCCTTACGGTCGGGCTTAGTGATCAGCCTGCTGGGGGAGTTGCCCCCAGCCTTACGGTTGATCAGGTCGGCTGGTCGGCTGGAGGAGCTACCCCTCGGCTTATGACCATCCGATGATCCTGCCTGCTGGGGGAGTTACCCCCAGCCTTACAGTCGGGCTTGGTGATCAGCCCACTGGAGGAGTTGCCCCCAGCCTTACAGTTGATCAGGTCGGCTGATCGGCGGGAGGAGCTACCCCTCGGCTTATGACCATCCGATGATCCCGCCTGCTGGGGGAGTTGCCTCCAGCCTCATGGTCGGGCTTGGTGACCAGCCCGCTAGGGGAGTTGCCCCCAGCCTTACGGTTGATCAGGTCGGCTGGTCAGCGGGAGGAGCTGCCCCTCGGCTTATGACCATCCGATGATCCCGCCTGCTGGGGGAGTTGCCCCCAGCCTTACGGTCGGGCTTGGTGACCGACCCGCTGGGGGAGTTTCCCCCAGCCTCACGGCTGATCATGTCGTCATTCCCTCTCGGTGGTGATTTCCCGCCTGTTCTGCAATCAATCGCCCAGCCAGACAGAGTGAGGGAGACATAATTGTACTAACGCAGTTCTCTTCCCATTTCTTGAACATGTGTGTACATTTGGAGGAAAACAAAAAACAGGGGAGGCGAGGGCAAGCTAGCCTAGCCCAGGTGATGCGGTAGCTGATCGTCCCGTCTGCTCACTTGATGATGTGCATGGCCGTCTGGACCATGTTCACCTTCTTTCCCTTATCCAACTGCTTATACGTCCCCTCACTGGGGGCGGGGGCTGAGTCATCGGTGAAGTTCTTCAAGTGCCCCCGGCTGACCAGCTTCTCTATGTCCTTCTTTAGATGCCATCAGTCATCGGTGTCATGGCCATTTCCCTTGTGATACTTGCAATATTTATCCTCATCTCTTCCGCCTCTTTTCATTCTCGGAGGTGGCCTGTTAATGTGCCCCTCCTTCTGGGCGTGCGCAAGGACGACATCCGGGGCGGTGTTTAGCTGGGAGTGTCGCGGTTCTTCCCTACGCTGCTTTCCTTTGGCCCTTTTCTCCTGTCGATGCTCTTCAGGGCCACGGTGCTTACTCTCGTCATGCTTGGATCCCCGCCTGGTTCCCGCTGGATGACTCCCGTCATCCACAGACAGCACCTCTTCCGTCCGCATGTAGCATTCAGCCCGGGCTATGACTCCGACGAGGTCTTTCAGAGGATCATTGTGTAATGATTTCTTCAGGCCCCTATGCCGAAGCCCTTTCTTCAGGGCTGTCTTGACGACCAGCTCAGGGCAGCTCTCCACATTCAGTTACTCCGCGTTGAAGCGACGCTTGTAGTGCCTCAGGGTTTCTCCAGGACCCTGCACCACATTGAACAGGAGTTCTGAGTCCGGTTTTACCTGACGACCGGCCATGAATTATTTACAAAATTGCTGGGAGGGGTCCTTGAAGTTGTCAATGGAATGGTTGGGGAGGCTATGGTACCAACTCCTGGCTGCCTTCCGAAGGGTGGAATAAAAACCCTGCCGAGCAGGGTATCGTCGGCCCTCTGGAACGCCATGACCCTCTCATAGTCCATCACGTGATCTGTCGAATTGCCCGTGCCATTGTACTTCTCTAATGTCGGCACCTTGAATCTAGAGGGGACCCGTGCCTCGGTTATCCTTTGGGACAGCAGACAACGGTTGCCACTGGCGCCCCCGGGCGTCCTTCTGCGCTCACAAAATTGTTGCTTGGCCGTGGTGAGCGTGCATGGCCACACCGGGGGCTCGCTCGAGTCACTACCGAGCTGGGGGCGGGGGTTGATCGGCAGGCTTTCCTCTTCTCTCTCCGGTATTCTCATTTATCCAGCCTCACTCGACGGGGACTTTCGCTCCGACGGGGTCGATCCCCCGAGGCCCAGTGGTCGATCGATCACCGATTCATCAAGCCTGGTCACCGGGACGAGGCGGTAACTGATTCGCCTCCAGCTTGCTCAAGTCCTATCACGTCTCCCTCGCAGGGCGAGGTGGGAGTGGGGATCGCACCAGGACGAAGCCCGGCATGGTGAACTTTCGTTTCAGGTTGGTTGCTTCATCCCCGTGGTCGGTGACCACGGCGGACAGTATAGGCTGGCGGTCCACTCCCTGTTGGTGGGCCCCTACCGTCCCCTCTCGCCAGATGGACGGGTTGCCGACGAGCTGCTGAATCGTGGCGACCAATGCCTGGAGGTTGGCGTTGGTCTCCTGGGCAAAGAGACGGAGCTGCTCTTGGTTTATCAATCGGAGTCGCCTGTCCCCTCGGTGGTGTGGCTGTACTGGTTCTCGGGAGGGATGTAATCCCCCTCCTCTTGGATGGGGGGCATGCGCCCCGAGCCGTTACAGACTGGTTCCATTCCGGTGGTTTTGACGTGGGCTTATTTCGTTTCCCACAGACGGCACCAGATGTTTACCGGTGTTTTCTCATCACAAGATCGTTAACCGAAGACTTGACGGTCAACGTGTTCAGGGGTCGGTTGGGATCCCTTGGTTCTTCTGAGCACGTGTGTCCCTGATGTTGGACGCATAGTTCTTCTCCTCGGCTCGTGAAACGGGCCGCTTGGAGGGTTGAGGGCCGCGGTCAGCGTGGTACAGAGGGGCAGCCTCGGCACCCGGGTGGACGTTTGGCTGCGGTCGATCAAGTGCCGAGGGGTAGCCTCGGCACCTTGATTACTGCTCGATCTTCGGTCGGTGGCTATGATCGCTAATGGCGGGCGGGTTCGTTCTGCAGTGAGGAGTAGCCTCGGCGCCTCGGTTAGCTCCTTCCTAGACAGACGAAGAAACTCGTCTGGGGGGCTGGACCTTGGTTCCGTCCAAGTCCCCTCTGATGCTTAAGTCAGAACGGATTTGAGCAACACTCGGCGGGATCAGTACGGCTCGAAAGGAGACCAGCACACCTATCCTCGATCCGAGCTATGGGAGAGGAGAAAATGGGAAAGCAAGGTCGGTTAATGGAATACCTCCGTTTCAGGTTTCTAGGATTCGATCCTCCTCCCGGTTGCCTCTGTTGTCCCTTTATAGGGTTAGACCCACGATCGCCCTCAATCCACGTCACCTGACTGCTCCCCACTCACGTCCCTACGATCTGCCTCCATAGAGGCGCCTGCGTGCGTCGTGGGGGAGTCGATTAATGGGCTCCTTAATGGTCATTAAGGTGTCGCGCTTTCAGGGGAACGGTTTTCCCCGGAGAGCGCGAGCTAATCGTGCGTCCTCCGGGCCGTGGCCGATCCGACTCCGAGTCCTTTTGTGGGCTTCGTCGGATGGGCCAAATCCCATTAGTGGGCTTCCTGTCCTAGGCCTGGGCTTGAGCCTCTTGCTCTTGGGCTTCTCCAAAATAGTCGCATCACGTACGAAGAGAGGATGATAGATCTGAATTCTAACATACTTATTTCGGTTCAGATATCTATCGAGGTTTAGGTTTAAATTTATCTACAGTTTATTTCTAGTGAGCATAATGTTTTTAATTATATCCCAATTTTTTACATTATTCAGTAGGCATGTTACTAGTAAATTTTATTAATGTAAGTATTTTTTAATCAGCTATAATACAATTTATCTTGTATAGTTCTTCATTATTTATAGAAAGTATTTTTTATTGTGAAGGTGACGGCTACGGAACTTAAAGCCATATATTTATAAGGAAAGATCACATAATGGGTGGATATCCTAATCCTAAGTGGGCTCCACATGGGCCTACAAAAGCACATTCATAACACTTTCCATTATCCCTCCATCATTGTAAGCTTAGTATATGAATGCTTCGGGATTCATACAGCTTATCTGATCATGAGGATATTGATACTTCTGGATCCTAAGTTAGAAGGTCTTGCCTCGTTAAAACCTTTGGCTATGTAAAATCCAGTGGGAAACCCCAATAGCTAAGAAAAAAGAGTACAAGTCTCCTTAACTTCCCCTGATCGGTGGATATCACTAGGGGTGGATACTTCTGGATCCAGAGTTAATGTGGTTGCCTCGTTAAAACCTTTGGCTATGGAAAACACAGTGGAAACCCCAATAGCTAAGGAAAAAGAGTACAACACAACATTAACTCCACATGTTGTGTACAAGCTTCAGGCTTGTAAGTCTCTCAACTGTCTCATCCTAATTCCTTTTACATGATTTCTAAAAGTACATCAAGCTAGTGCTTTAGTAAACAGATCTGTCAAGTTATTACAAGACTGGATTTGCTGAATGTCGATCTGTTTGTCTTAGTTCATGCGTCCAGAAAAGCTTGGGGGAGATGTGCTTCATCATGTCACCCTTGATGTAGCCACCTCGTAGTTGAGCTATACAAGCTGCATTGTCTTCGAACATGGTGGTTGGTTCAAGGTCGCCCGTCTTCAGGCCGGTCGTCACTAGGATGTGGTGAATGACTGAATGTAGCCAGAAACATTCTCTGCTAGCTTCATAGATCGCAATGAGTTCGGAGTGGTTGGATGAGATTGTTGTCATGGTCTGCTTCACAAATCTCCATGAAATGGTCGTCCTACCGTAGGTGAATACGAACCCAGTCATGTAGGATCCTGTCAAAACAGAGTTAGGATCGATAAATGAAGTTGAGACTTACGCTTGCGTATGCGGCATGGTAGTCACGGAACTTCGCCTTCGGATTCGCCACGATGGATCGAGTCTTCTCACGAACGGAGTAAGGCTACTAAATCCACAATCTAAATCTCTACTTTTAGATTAAGAACTTGGATAAAGAGAGAAGAAGGATTTCGGCAGAGCTTCGCTAGAATGAAATGCAAGGCAAGAATACCATGCAAAAGTGTTAGGAAATGTCTAAGCCTTGGGTCTTATTTATAGCCCCCAAGGTAGTTATTTTAGGAGTAATTGTTCCTTTGGAACAATTTAACTAAGGTGTACCATCATACATGGCACATTATAAGCTTAAGTTGTACCATATGCATGGTACAATATAAGCTTAAGATATTACCCCTTTATTAGCCATATGTCGCATGCACTTATGCACATATAATGCGACTTTCCCATTAATCTAGAGATCCTCTCCGCAAGGGAACAGATTCCCTTTGTACACGACTTCGTGTACGCGACGTTCGAGGTCCGTATTCCCTCGTACATCCCCTACAAGGGTGTACTAACGTCATCCATATCCAACATCTCCCACTCACACTTGAGGGGATTGTAAGAGAACGTCTTTCTCTTAGTTCTTTCATCTATCATACCGAGAAATAGACCGTGCGACCGTCATGCGCGTAGAGTCTGTTGTTGTGCACTTGTTAGAGATACACAACGACCTCGAAGGTGCAAAGTTGAGTAGTTCAACGCATGCTTTACCCTAGATTATTTCTTCACATTTCTTATACTTTATATTCAACAATTGAATCCCATCTGGATCACAATTGGCTGGCCAGCTTTGAATCATTAAAGTCCAAATGCGAATATGAAATCAATCTTCCTCTTCTTGCGAACCTTCTGATCTTGACTTGATTCGCTTTTCTAACGTGCCCCGCCGAGCCGAATTATCGTAGCCCATTAGCAACACGCTAAGATAGCGATCATCTCGTCAAATCTAAAGGAACCAATTGGAGTCCTTGAGGGTAAGAGTTAAGACCCATATGGCCTTTGAGTCTCACATAATAGCAAACTCTATTGCTACTAACTCAGTGGTCGAAATGCATACGTGGTATGAACACGTATTACAACATCACTCCTTTCCCAGGGAGAGTATGTCTTAATGATGTTGTACTGATGAAAGATCAGACACCACAGTGCCTATCTTTTGAGTCCCCTTACTACCCATGAAATATTCCCGGACTCTCATCCTGCATAAGACAGATAGGATTTATAAAATCCTATGAGATCTCTTTTAAATATCCTTGTGATACAGATCTCAGATCTTTTGTAAGCATCCATATAATGCAGATCTTTCATTCGACTATCTTGTTTAAGTCACGACTCTAAATCATTTGTCTAATGATTTTGACTTTAAACTAGTCTCATCTCTATCTTATCCATCTGATAAGATAAGGCGGTTGCTCATGTGAGAGATCCAATCTTAATCTGTCCGACATACACACAATAAAATAGCTGAGACTTAAATACAAATGTATATAAAATCATTTGTAAGAAACTTGTATGCATATATAAAAAACTTCTTCTTTTTATTAAACTTTGATCTTCTATAGACATGGGAAATATTACATGATACAGCTCAGCACCTACGCATTCCCATAGATGATAAGTGTTTGAAGAACACATCTCTGGGGATCTCTTTAGTAAGGGGATCCGCTATCATCTCATGCGTGGATATGTATCCTATGTCTACTTCCTTCCGTTTGTCATAGTCCTTCGCAAATTTGAATCGAATATCAATGTGTTTGGTCTTACAATGAAATTTAGGATCTTTGACATAGGCAATCGAAGCTTGACTATCACTGTATATAGGAACAGTGCTCGAGTCAGTGGCATCCGTCAGCCTGTCTAAGAATTTCCTAAGCCAAACAGCTTCTTGGACCGCCATGCTGAATGCTACAAGCTCGGCTTCCATGGTTGATAGGGCGATGCAGGTTTGCTTCTTGCTGCTCCAGGATATTGCACCATTCCCGAGCAAGAAAACAAAGCCTGAGGTAGATCTTCGCTCGTCGAGATCACCTGCCCAATCAGCATCGGTATAGCCTTCGAGTCTCAAGGTATTGCCTTGATAGCATAACGCATAGTCCGCAGTCCCTTTGAGGTACCTTAATATCCTCTTCACCGCTTTCCAGTGAGCCTGTCCTGGGTTGGATTGGTAACGGCTTACCATACCAACAGCATAGCAAATGTCCGGTCTGGTACACATCATGGTGTACATCAGACTCCCGACAGCACTGGAGTATGGAACCTTTTCCATAGCTTTCTTTTCTTTTGGATATTTGGGACACATTTCCAAACATGGAGCCATCAGCCTTATGCTTGATTTTGAGAACCCACTTGTTCCCAATGGCTCTACGTCCCTTAGGTAAATCAACCAAGTCCCAGACTTGGTTTTTTTTTCATGGATTGAAGTTCTTCTTCCATCGCCGCTATCCATTTATCTTTATCAGGGCATGTGATGGCCTGTTTGAAATTTTGCAGGTTCGTCATCATCTGGTAGTAATGTCATGAATGTTTGAGGAAATTCATCCTCAAATCTCAGAGGTGTTAGCCTCGTTCGATTACTACGTCTTGCTTGAGTTTGATCACTCCCACTTGGAATGACATCACTCCCACTTGGAATAACATCACTCCCACTCGGAATAGGATTGGTATCGTTCGTATCATCCATAGGTGAAGTATGAGGGTCATTTTCCTCTTCACCAAGAATTCTCCCACTCGAACGTTCCGATCCTTCTTGATCCCAAGTCTCAAACAAGGATAAGTCTTGACTTATCTCACCCTGTCTTGGAAACTCGTTTTCCAAGAAGACAACATTCCTCGATTCGAATTCTATTAGACCCACATTGTCCTCTTGACTGACGAAAACATATCGTTTGGAGTTTTCAGCGTATCGGATGAAGATACACTTCCTCCCACATGGCCCAAGTTTGCCAAATTTGTGAGAGGATAAATGTGCGTAAGAGGCACAACCCTAAGGTTTTAGAATGCTTAAGTCTGGAGTTCTATTGTTCCACAACTCATAAGGAGTAGAACTTACCGACTTCGAGGGTACACGGTTTAAGATGAATGCTGCCGTCAATAATGCATCACCCCAAAAGGTGATGGGCAAATTTGCCTGAGACATCATTGATCGGACCATTTCCATCAATGTCTTATTTCTTCTTTCCGCAACACCGTTTTGTTGCAGAGTATAATGCATAGTTATTTGATGAACTATGCCTTTTTCATCACATAGTTCCTTAAAACTCGTTGATTGATATTCTCCACGGTTTGCAAGACCTTTATCTTGCGATCTAGTTGATTTTCCACTAAACTCATATAGTTTTTGAAGCAAGATAAAGTTTCATGTTTGTGGGAAAACAAATAAATGTGACCGAAACGGGTGAAGTCATCAATGAAGGTGATGAAATAGGACTTCCCGCGTCTTGTCTTAACATTCATTGGACCGCAAATGTCCGAATGGATAAGCTGTAATGGAACTTCAGCCCTTGTGCCAGTTCCAAACGGCTTACGACAAATTTTCCCTACAAGACAATGTTCGCAAGTTGACATTTCAACTTTTGAAACATTAGATAGCAAGCCACTTTTGGCAAGTCTATCCATTCTAGTTGGTCCAATGTGACCAAGTCTTGCATGCCAACAAATGATCTTAGATTCAGAATTAGAAGCATTTGTCAAATGGAAACTTTCATTAATAGAAGAAGAATCATCACACATAGTGTTTAAAACAATCAATCCATTACAAACATTACCCGACCCAACTAAAGAACTATTACAAACAAGGTCAACATTTTGTTTATAGAACCTCCATTCATAACCTAAAGACATTAACATGACCACGGATACGATATTCCTTCGAATATCTGGAGCAAAGAGGACGTCGTGCAATAATAGTGTCCGGCCGTTGTCGAGAACTAGCTTGCATGTTCCGACGCCCTTGACTTCAACACGAGTGTTGTTGCCGACATATATCCACTTTGTTCCTTGAGTTATCCTTCGATACTCTACGAAGAACCTTCTGTCCTTCGCAACGTGGTCTATGGCCCCTGAATCAATTAACCAAAAATAGTTAGATTCAGCAAGAAACATGGAACTAGAAACACATATGTAACTAGCCCTACAAGTTACCTTATCACTTCCATCCGTACACGTACGGGCGAAGTGACCGTACTTGTTGCACTTAAAACGCTTGATCTTCTTCAAGTTTTTCTTCTTTGAGTGCACATTCTTTTGCCACTTTTTGTTCTTAGTCTTCTTTGAGGTTTCCGGTTCTTGCTTTCGTTCGTTCATAAACCTTAAGCGTTTATCCTTCCACTTCTTTCCTCCATGTGAGGAACTATCGGTCATGTGCACTTTGGCACTAGGTTTTGCGGCTTGAATCCGCTCTTCCTCGAGTTCGAGGTGTTTGGATACATCGCTTAAAGTTTTAATGCACTCATTATGAGTGAGGTGCATTTTCATGTTATCCCAGCTATCTGGGAGTGAACGAATGACTGCTTGGATCTGTTGTTCGTCAGACAGCGTAAGACCCGCATCCTTCAATTCAGCTATGAGATTCGCCATGTGGCGGAGATGCTTTTTCATAGATTGATCTCACCGCATCTTGTACGAATCAAATTGAATATTTAAGGAGCGGAGTTTGGTAACCGAAGTTCCACCAAAATTTATTTCTAGCCCAGACCATATGTCTTTGGCTAGGTCGAATTCCCGAAATAGACGCATTATGTCATTGTCCATTGCGGACAATAACGTAATAAGTGCTATTTTGTTCTTTCGAGTCCAAGTCTCATAAGCTTCTCGGTCCCTCTTGTGTTGGGCCGTATTGCCTAACTCAGGTTCTTCCATTATGTTTTGGAGTGTTTCAAGCACATCTTGCTCTTCCAAAACATATTGGATTTTTATTGACCAAAGTTTATAATTTTCGCCGTTGAGCTTCTCACCTTTGTTAAGCTCTGCGACAATGTTCTTAGAAGCGGTAGACATATTCGAATCAAAAAACCGCAAGGAAAATGAAAAAACACGATCAAAATTTTATGCATAAAGTTTCGATTCTTTAAACATTTGATAAGTTCCTTGGATGCGCTGAAACGTTACTCTAGAATCGAGAAGTTCACTACGTTCCCAACTACCATCTAGAAGTAACTTTCAAAGTATCCCTCTTACTTATCTCAAGTAAAAAGAAATCAGAAATGATACCCGTATGGTACCAGCAGCGGGAAAAAAAAATACTTTTGAAAAACATATCTTTCAAAATGGAATAGGTAAGAGTTTGCGCAAAGAATTTTTAGCGCAACAATTGCCAAGCCACGAGACCTGTTCTACACACCCATGGGTTAGATAACCATGGCCGGATCGTGGTAGGACTTGGAATTCTAAATTGCGCTATCCCGATTAAGGACAGGACATAACCTTTTTGAAAAACATCTTTTTCAAAAAAATTTGAAATACATTGGCTAATCTCCGTAGAGTAGAGCACAATGTTATAAGTACATTGGCTAATCTCCGTAGAGTAGAGCACAATGACATGGCTAATCTCGCATAAAGTAGAGCATTACGGCTAATCTTCAAGGAGTAGAGCCCAAGAAAAAACTTTATAAAATAAGAGCAGACGACTGTCGTTAGCCCCGTATGGGCTAGTCGGCACATTCGTGTTTGACCAAGGCCTTTTGACACCCCGTATGAGCTAGTCGGCAAGTTCGAGATCGACCAAGACCTTTTACCGGATTGGTCGACCAAAACACCCAAATTGGTCGACCAATAATTTGGTCTGCAACTTCTCCCGGCCAGGGCCTCTGCCCTGGCCGAGGCTGGCCAAGGGCCGGTCAGGGGCCCTGGCCCCCTCGGCCAAGGCCTCTGCCCTGGCCGAGGCCCGCCAGGGCCGGCCAGGCCCTGGCCGAGGCCAGGGCATTGGCCCTGGCCTCTGCCAGGGCCGGCCATGCCCCGACCGTGGCCAGGGCGCCTGGCCTTGGCCACGGCCAGGGCCCCCTGGCCGTGGCCGAGGCCGGCCACTGCCGGCCTGGCCATGGCCGGCCATGGCTTGGCCATGGCCGGCCATGGCCAAGGCCATTTTGGCATTGGCCGGACATGGCCCATATGGCCATGGCCGGCCACCCCCTTTGAATGGGGTTGCCGCACACCCCGCCGGAGGGGTGGCCGTGGTGGTTATTGGCCGTAGCCAACCCTATCCGCATGGGGAGGGGGTGCATGGCCTTCATGGCCCATTTGGCCATGGTGCACATGCACCAAAATTCATCTTCTCCGATGGAGATAACTACCATCATCTTCCTCGATGAAGCACCCGTTCGTCGATGAAGCACCCGTTCGTCGAGAAAGTAGTTATTTTCTAATGGCCGTGTGCCAAAAATGAAAAATAACATACTACGTGAACGGTCGGTTCTTCCCGTCACGGAGAGTTCCTGCCATATCCGTAATGACAGAAGACCCTAACGCGAAAAGAACAACCGCTGCGTTCTCTCCGTCACGAAGCGTTCCTACTATATCCGTAATGGTAGGATACCCATTCGTGAAAAAGACAACGCCTCGTTCATCGGTTCGACGTGGCGGTGGTTTTGACCGGGGCGAACCCGTATGGCTCCGATACCAATGTAGGATCCTGTCAAAACAGAGTTAGGATCGATAAATGAAGTTGAGACTTACGCTTGCGTATGCGGCACGGTAGTCACGGAACTTCGCCTTCGGATTCGCCACGACGGATCGAGTCTTCTCACGAACGGAGTAAGGCTACTAAATCCACAATCTAAATCTCTACTTTTAGATTAAGAACTTGGATAAAGAGAGAAGAAGGATTTCGGCAGAGCTTCGCTAGAATGAAATGCAAGGCAAGAATACCATGCAAAAGTGTTAGGAAATGGCTAAGCCTTGGGTCTTATTTATAGCCCCCAAGGTAGTTATTTTAGGAGTAATTGTTCCTTTGGAACAATTTAACTAAGGTGTACCATCATACATGGCACATTATAAGCTTAAGTTGTACCATATGCATGGTACAATATAAGCTTAAGATATTACCCCTTTATTAGCCATATGTCGCATGCACTTATGCACATATAATACGACTTTCCCATTAATCTAGAGATCCTCTCCGCAAGGGAACAGATTCCCTTTGTACACGACTTCGTGTACGTGACGTTCGAGGTCCGTATTCCCTCGTACATCCCCTACAAGGGTGTACTAACGTCATCCATATCCAACAGTCTGTGACTTTGCTGTGTGGGGATTTGATCTGTATCCTGCATCTGCATAACCAATTAAGTTGGAGAATATACCTTTCTGGTAGTATAGTCCCAGATCGATTGACCCTTGAGGTAGCACAGAAGGTGCTTCACTCCGTTCCAGTGGCGCTTTGTGGGTGCTGAACTGTATCTGGCTAGTAGATTTACTGCGAACGATATATCGGGTCATGTGCAGTTTGCCATATAGAGGAGTGCTCCAATGGTACTTAGGTATGGTACTCTAGGACCAAGTGTTTCATCCCCCTCTTCCAGTAGGCGAAAGGGGTCTTTATTAACATACAATGATCTGACGACCATTGGTGTACTCAACGGGTGATATTTGTCAATTTGGAAATTTTAGCAATTTCCGTGTGCAAGTGGATTGATGTAATATGATTCCTCTGCTGAGGTGTTCTATTTGTAAGCCAAGGCAGTATTTGGGTTTGACTAGCCCTTTCATCTCATAGGTCTTTGTAAGGCTTTTGGATATCTCATATATCTCTTCGGGAGATCCTATGATAATTAAATCGTCTACGTAGACGGTAATAATTACAAATCAAGTTCCCTTTGCTCTTATGAAGTTGCAAGGGCAGACTTCATTATTGGTGAATCCTTATTATACAAGGAATTCACTAAGTCTGTTATACCATATTATTTCAGATTGTTTTAGACCATACAGTAATCTTTGGAGTTTAACAGAATATACGTCCTGAGGTCTATTTGTCATTTTTGTTGGTAATTTATAACCATCCGAAAGCTTCATATAAATATCTTTATCTATATTAATGTATGGGTATGCAGTCACAACGTCCATGAGCTGCTTTTCTAGGCCTTACATAGCTGTTAAGCTTATTATAAATCGAAAAGTGATCACATCCATGACTGGAGAATACGTTTCTTCATAATCTACTCCCGGCAGTTGGGAAAACCCATGTGCTACAAGGCGTGCTTTGTAGCGTACGATCTGATTATTTTTAGTTTTCTTTCTTATGAATACCCATTTATGGCCCACAGGCATTACACATTTTGGTGTTGGAACTACTGGTCCAAATACTTTGTGTTTCAAGAGTGAGTCCAGATCTACTCCTATTGCCTCGTTCCATTTTGGCCAATCCTCTCTGCGTTTACATTCTGCTAGAGAGTGTGGATCGATATCATCGTCGTATTCAGTGACGTGATTAGCAATATCGAACGCAAAGTCGCCATCGATGACAGTGCTTTTTCTATCTAGTACCACCCCAGTACGTACATAATTTAATGATATTTCTCCTATATTTTCCTCTTCTAGGGAATTGAGGATGGGAGAGGTAATTGGGCTGAGCTCAGCATCCTGTGGTGGTATCGTTATATTTTCTCCAGGAGTTTTCCTCTTTCGAGGAAACTTATCCTTGGAGCCTAGGGGTCGTCCTCTCTTTTGTTGAGGTACGGCCACTTCTGTGCAGGTGGATTGCATCTACATTTGGGTATGTCAATCCTAGCTGACGTGTTTGCAACAGGGACATGTGATCTGAAAATCTTCTGGTT
This sequence comes from Scilla litardierei, assembly GCA_030789695.1. NCBI lineage: Eukaryota > Viridiplantae > Streptophyta > Magnoliopsida > Asparagales > Asparagaceae > Scilla > Scilla litardierei. Next base: position 104,154,462 of record CM061131.1, read on the forward strand.
GTCAGTGAATTTGTCTGGTAGCATGTGAACTGTGTTTTGTATTTGGAGGATCTTCAGGATCTCATCCTCACATTGGTTTGTACGCAGATCAAAATAGGACAAAGTCTTGGTATCCCATGAAATAGTCTTTGAAGCTTCAGGCTTCTTAGAATTTAAGCCTAGTTTGCAACTTGATGATTTGTGTCGGTAGCTTTGCAATGGCTACGTTGCGGGTGAACAGTAGGCACACATATGACCATTTAGAAGATGCGTCTATTAGTAGCATAAAATACCGGAATGGGCCACTTGAGGGGTGAATAGGCCCACAGATGTCTCCATGTATTCTTTTCAGGAAGCTAGGAGACTCTGAGTCCACATTAAGTGGCGATGGTCTCGTAATCAGTTTTCCTTTGTAACAAGGAGGACAAGGAAAATCACCCTTTTGAAGTAACTTCATGTTCTTCAAATTATGTCCACGGCACTGGGATATGATGCGGTGCATCATTGCCGATCCAGGGTGTCCGAGTCTGTTATGCTAGAGTAGGAATTCGAGTTTATTTTTGCACTTCTGGTGCTCAATTATATTAGCTTCCATTGCTCGAATTGTTGTATGATAGAGACCCGACGGAAGTTTCTCGAAACGCTCAATGATGGTTTTAGCACCGTTTTTAGAGTCGTTACATGAAAGTATTCATTATTGTGTTTGTCCACCGTTTCTAGGTGGTATCCGTTTAAACGGATGTATCTGAAACTTAGTAAGTTTCTATTCGAGCTTGGAGAGAATAGATTATCTTTTATTGAGATTTTTGTATTATTAGGGGAGCAAAATATTTCCTTCCCCTGATCCTTCTATCATACTTGATGGTCTTGAAATAATATTTTCAGTGACATCGTAGTTATTGATGCTTTTAGAAAAAGCTAATATCGCGAAGGATTGTGTGCGTAGAAGCACTGTCCACTAGGCATTTATTATCCATTTATAGAAAGAAAGAGAAAAAATGTAGCAATATAAGGCACAATAAACTAATTTCATTCATAGTTTGGGATAAAGCAACAATTAAATATTTGAAAAATAAATAATCATGCAGTCCAGACATAGATACTTGTTGTGTGGATCGGCTAGTCACCATTTACAAATTACAAACCAAAGTCTATGTACAGTCCCATAAAAAAAGAAAAGTACAACTTGGGAACCCATGTGGGGCCCCTATCTACTGGAAGTAGGTCTTCTTCTCCATGGGACGTGTGCCGGTCTTGGAATTTTACAAATTAATCCTTACTACAATTTCTCTCAAAAAAAGAAAAAATAATGCGAGAAAAATGAAATGGTGACAAACAGCCGATCCGAAACCACAACGAAGTATCAAACATGCGTCAAAGAACATAAGTTATGCATCAGGCATATAATATTCATCACATGCATGTAGTTATGCAACATGCATTTAAATGATTTGATCATAGATATATAATTGTGCTACAGGCATTAATATACCGTAAAAATTAAACATGCTTCAGACATCCAAATTAAAGGTAGTAAGGACCAAAATAGAGGTGAATATCGGATTAAACATTTACTCTGTGTCCCAAAAAAATTTCGGCATTCAAAATTTCGTCCCATAAACCCTAATTAGTGTTTGTAATGTTTTTCGTGTATCAAGGCCGCCAAAATTGCGCTAGTGCGCATTTTCATCCTGCGGGGTTGCGAAAATTACTGTTGTAGAGTTTTGGCCTTCGGGACCATTTTCCACGAAAATCGTTCGTTTTCCATGTAAGTGGTAATGGGTTGGGGGGAGTTTGTCGGCCCGACAGGAAATCACTAGGGGTCCCCCCTGTGGGTTGCAGTCGGTCACGAAGGAGGGCGGCTGCTGGCCCCCCGCTATCTTCTTGAGGGGGGCTACCCCCCCACGATCCGACTGGGGGGTGACTGCCCCCCCCCCCCCCCCCCCGATCTACTTGAGGTGGGGGGGTTGCCGGCGCCCCGGATTCGCCTGAGGCGGGGGGCTACCGGCCCCCCGGTTCGCCTAAGGTGGGGGCTGCCCCCCCCCCCCCCCCCCCCCCCGCGCGATTCGCCTAAGGGGGGAGGCTGTCGGCCCCCCGATCCGCTTGAGGGGGGATTACCGGCTCACGCAGTAGTCAATGGCCGAGGGGGGAGGGCTGCAGCCCCCCCTCCCCCCTGCTGTCTACCGTGCTGGGTGGCTTCTGGCCACCCCGATCTATCGTGAAGGGAAAAACGATGATGGGGTTCCCCCCCCCCCCGTTAAGAACGACGGCGACGGTGGCGGTGGGGATTTTGATAGCGGAGATGGGAAAAAAGAACACAGATCCAATATAAAAACACCTCTTTTCAATAAAAAAATAATTTTTGTAGTAATTAGATTTTTATTATTGAAATCAATATTTTTATCATTAAAAACTTATTTTTATCGTTTGAACATTCAATTTTAGTCCAAAAATAAGCAGATCTAAACTTATTCTACGAAAGAAATAGGTTTAGATCGGGTTTTATGTATGATTACCTCTAGATCCGTCCTCCAGATCTAGCGACGTTTGACGAAGCCTACGCGTGGAAGATGACGCTCGCGCATGGTGGATCTACCTCCTCCTCATCACCCTCGCAAGGTCGGATCTTTGGAAAAATTTCAGAGCTCTCGCGTTGATAATGTGTTGTGAAGGTGGCGGCTACGGAACCCATAACCATATATTTATAAGGAAAGATTACATAATGGGTGGATACTCTAATCCTAAGTGGGCTCCACATGGGCCTACAAAAGCCCATTCATAACATTTTTTAAATTATTGCCTTATTTTCTGTAGAGTTTAGGGGAGATGCGCTGGCGGTGAATGAAATTTCTTACGTCGCCACGAAAAAACTCAACTTCTCATTCCTTTTTTATTATCAACATCATTCATCTTGATCTTATAACATGCCTAAGTGTGAATACATCAAAAGCGTAGTGAACCACATGTTGCTGGAACATAGATCGCTAGAAATTGATTGTGTTTCAAGTAACAAAACTCTCTCACCCCTAGATTAACGAGTAAAGAAAATTTGATTCACAAGATTTTTGGTATATTTTGGTTTTAACATATTAAGATAGATGTTGATTATTGAAAATTTATGGGAGAGTGGGTGTTTGAATGGCGGCTTAGGAATTTCTAACATCTATATATCTCATGTATTCTCTTTTTGATGTTATACATTAATTCAAACGTTTATTGAGGTGTAGTATTTATTTCTTTAAATATATTGATTTACTTCTTATTAGGGTAGCACATCTTAAGCAAGTATTATCTTTTTAACTATGCTATAATTAATTTAGGTATAGTTCATAATTACATATACAAAATATATAGTTTTCTTATTATACATGATATTTTTTTGTTTGATATAAAGTTTGAAAAGATTGTGTATATATGCAATTAAGGATTGCAATATTGCAATATTGTTCTATATAAAGAAAATGATGTCGATTCGTTTATGGCATCACAACAAGTCGTCCCAACCCATCACATCACCTTTCGTAAACCAATCGGCAAGCATCCATTCTCAATAGACTATCCACTCAAAACAACATTGAAACACATTATATGCTAGTTATAATCATAGTGTGCATTTCAAATTGGGTCATAATTAGAGGCAGATATTGTTTTGTAAGTGCAAGTGCTTAAGCGAACTTTGCTAGTAAGGCAATGGATGAACCGATAACAACTTTATAGTCATTTCAACAGGTAAACCCATCAACTTTTACAAGGAATCATTGAAGGGTCTCGAGGAAAGCTTCCATGGGACTTTATCCTATCATCTAGCCTAAGGCTTAACACACGTGGGGAGACGTGGGGAGTGAAAGAATAAAAACCATAAAAATCAAATTTTATGAAATCCCTACGGAAAAATAAAAACGTTTGCAGGATCTATACTATCTAGGAGGTGAGTGAACCAACTTCGTAAAGATAGATACCAAACAAAACTGATATTAAATAAAATACAAGATATCATACCTCTGTTTTGCAGTTGCAAACAAATTCCTTTAAGACGATGTCCTAAAGCGATCCAACGCCTCGTCTTGGAGTGGTCACTTGACCTGGAAGATTTCACCTTAGCTGGAACACACGTGCCAAGCTTCGGATTAGATCTGAACTCCCTTTAAGTTTTGGTAGAACCTGAATAGGGAATACAGAGGGAAAAAGAGGAACTAAAATTTGGTCATCTTCAGATCTAGGTTTGCTCAGTTAATTATGAGGAGCTTTCTTGATCAAGGCTTGTTGTACTTTTGGCTGAAGGAGATTGACTCTATTTATAGGGTGAGCTGAGCCTTCACATAAGTAACACATCCGATGTGATACTAAAAAAAGAACCCCTTTTGACTCAAGTTTTTCTCCTTTCGGTGCTTAACTTTATACAATTGTTTCTCCCAAATGATATATCATTTCGAAGAGCTTCGTATGGAGAATGCATAGAAACTATCATCACTCATTTCTAAGATTGTTTGACCATCTAAACCTGATGTCAAAGTTGACCCAAAACCATGCCCCAAAGGGGCTGAGCCCAACTCGGGTAGCACTCGAACACGCACTCAAGTTGAACTAGAGTCATGACATTGTCGCACGATGTCTCCACATCGAGTGACTATGAGGCTAGCCACTACCATCCAATGGTTGAACTCAATGCACAATGATCTATCCGAAATATTGATATCCTTTTCTCGATATTTCAGTGACCAGGAACATTTTAAGAGGCATGCTTATCAGAAACTATTGGGTCTCATTATCAAGATCTCATCATAATCCCAATGTTCGATAATGCATCTCCAAGGACTTTATCCATGTAATCATTTTGTGACTTCAAAAGGATTACATAGATAAAGATTACCAAATAGCTTACTATCATTTTAAATGAGATGTGTCAATTCCACTAGTTAACATAAGGGCATGTATATTTCCCAACATCACTACGTTGGCCTCTCATCTTTTGTCTTGACACTGTCGAGAGGTCGGATGTGGAGAGGTAGGAAGAAGAAGCTTGAACTTGCTAAACTTTTGAGGTCGAATGTGAACTTGGGTTCTGTCGGATCTAGGAGTTTTGAAGTTGTAGCAGAGGGCCCCTACAAGGGTTGGGGCTGCCACTAGTTTAGAATAGTTGTCAATTCCCTTAGTATGACCTGAGCCGAATGTTGTTTGACAATACTGGGACCCTGAGGTCGGACCAGTGGAGGTCCCAAACCTGAGCTGAGAGCTAGGCTTCGCACGACCGAGGTCAAGTGCTGCTTACCAGTGCTGGGACCCTGAGGCTAGACCAACGAGAGCCCTAGCCTGAGCTAGGGTTAGGCTCAGCATAACCGGGATCAAGCCTTGTTTGTTAGTTTGGAGCATGGCATGACTGTGGGTCGAGTGTTAGCGGTCAGCACTAGGACCCTTAGGGTGTATCGCCAGCAGAGTTTGGATGTAATCACCACCCATGGGGTCGAGTGCCAAAGGTCAATGCTATGACCCTCGGAGAGTCTCACTAACAGAATCAGTGTAATGACTCTCGAGGGAGTCTCGTTAGTAGAGTTTGGATGTAGCATGACTCGGGGGGAGGGTCAAGCGCCAGAGGTCGGCACCGGGACCCTCCCAAGAGCATCACCGGTGAATTGGCACTTTGACCCTTAGGGAGTCTTCCCGGCAAAGTTTGGTCGTAGCATGACCCATGGGGTCAAGTGCCAGAGGTCGATGTTGGGACCCTCGAATGAGTCTCGTCGGTAGAGTAAGTGATGGGACCCTCATGCGAGTCTTGCTAATGAAAATCTGTGACAGGATCCTCTGGGGATTCTCGCTAGTGGAGTTCGATGCTGGGACCCTTTGGGGAGTCTCCCCAGCAGAGGTCAGTGTTAAGACCTTCTGGGAAGCCCCGCTTGCAAAGGCCTTGGCCCGGGCTCGGTGTTTGATTTGGACATTGCACAACTAATGGGGTCGAGTGCCAGAGGTCGTTGCTGGGACCGTGGGTCTCGATAGCAGGGGCACCATCATTGATGGGGGATTTGCTTGATGTAGCACAATCTAGGCTAAGTGTTGGTTGCTGACGCTTGGCCCTTGATGTCGGACCAATGGGGGCCCTAGCCTGGGCTGGGGGCTTTGTTGGATGTAGCACAATTTGTGCAGAGTACTACATGCCTGTGTTGCGTCCCTGATGCCAAAGTAGAGGGGGCCTAGCCTGAGCTAGGGTCTTTGTTAGAGGCAACACGATCTGTACAAATTGCTTCTTGCCTACAGTGGGTCCCTAAGGCCGAACCAACAGGGGAGGTCGGCCTGGCGGACCTGGGAGGTCGGACCAGCCTGGGGATCGGAAAGGCTGACCAAGAAGGTGAAGGGTTTTGAGCAAGCTTCCATAGGGTTAATCCATCGTCTGGCCCAAGTTTTAGCAGACGTGGAAGCAACGGAAGAAGGAAAACAAAAACATAAAACACATTTATGAAAAACACCCTTATGAAAAACACCCTACGAAAAAATTGCTCCTTTGTAGAATCTTTTGCTATCTAGGGAGAAGGATGAACCTATCTCGCCTAGACAGCTCTAAAATAATTTCTGCTAAAATAAAAGCATACCATAGTTTTTGCAGTCGAAAAAACTATTCCTTAGGACGACGCCTCGAAGAGATCCAACGCCTTTATCAGGAAGCATCAACTTGCTCCAAAAAGTTTCACCTTAGCTGAATCCTTGCCCCAAGCTTCTGATCTGATCCGAACTTCCTTCAAGTCTTGCTAGAACCTAAAAGGAATCAAAGAGGAAAAATTTAGTCTCATTTATATCTAGGTTTGCTCACTTTAATTTAGAGTGAACTCCCTTGATCTACGCTTGGTGTAAGTTTATGAGGAAGAGGGGCTCCCTATTTTCAGGGGACCTGAGCCTTCAGAGGAGTATCACATCCGATGTAGTACTAAAAACATAATTCAAATTGATTCAAATTTGTCCTCTTTCGAGGACCAAACATTGACAAATTAATTCCCCATCTTCGTTAAGCTTCAGAATGAAAATGACCTCAAACTGCTTAAGATAAACAGAGATCGCATAGAAACAAATGGTGCTCAATTCCTACTTCGTTGGACCCCTCAAACGAATTCTCAAAGATTGGCAAAAAATGACCTCAAACTGCTTGTGCGCTGTTCGACAGAATCTGCCTCATAGGCCCACACCCGAGGGCCCCACCCGCTAGTAAGTCGGGCACGTCTATTGGGCATACCCACCTGCGAGGCGGGGGACCTGTGGCACCCACAGGTTAGGCGCCCGCCCGTAGCGCACCCGCCCGCAGCAAGCGGGCTGGACCCGGTCTAGCTTTGGCCCAGAGCACCCGGGTGATTGGGTGCTGGGCCAAAGCCCAGCGATTGGGCGCCCACGTGCCCAGCGCATGTGCCTTAGCCCAAGCACATGGGCAAGTCAGAATTGGGTTTTCCTTTTTTGGCTTTCTTTCTCTGTTTAGCCCCAGTTGAGGTTGGGCTATACATGATGGGTCCGGGACTTTCCCAGACCCCTGGATTGAGCTTCTTCTACGCTTTTCAAGGCTCGATTTTCATGTCACATCATATATGACCGAATTCCTCGTCGCAACTATTTGAAATCAGACTAATTCGAGTGCATCATATGCATGTTTCCCTTGTTACTTGGATAAGGATCTCAGCCTGTGTGAGACCACACAGCTTGACCCTATTACATATGGGACTCATAGCCCCTAACAACAGCGTCCGCGAGCAACAGGTGTCATCCCTGGTTCGGTATCTTCATTACGTCGTCTGCCCCTTGACATAAACATTGTCGGGACTAACTTTGGCTGTGTCAGCGATGAATTCCGTAGTTTTAATCCCTTCGTCAACAATATGTTGTTGTGAAGCCTACTGTATGGTTGATTGTCAACCCCTAATGGCCTCACGCTCGATCAACATTGTTCGATATTAGCTTGTCTTTGTTGTATCATATCAACATACCTTGGCCAATGATTTTGTTAAGGATCGTATTGATTCTGTGAAATTAACTCCCCACATACGGGAGTGACAAATCCTATCTTAGCCATAACTCCCCTCGTACGCTTCAAGTATCACCCAACCTAAGACCTTTCAGTAGACCTTGCCTCGAAGCTAGGTCATAGATCTAAGTGACATCGTTCACGCAAAGGCTCGCACAATAGCCTCAAGTCAAAGGACCAGCTTGCATATCATCACTTGAGAGCTACCATTGACAGTTTTGTATGTGCTACCATGTAGCAGCTCTCGTTGGGTCATTCAATAAACTCATTCTCTAATGAGCACCTATGTCGCGTCTCCGATTTTGCTAAATCGAACGATCATGATATCATCGCCACCAACACTTGGTGAAGACAGAGTACACAATAGTCTATCTGATGCATTGATGTCCTTTCTCGATGCATCTATAACTATGAACAGTTTTAGACTTATGCTACTAGCTGTCGAACACTTCTCCAAGATCGAGATCGTCATCTTGATACATGTTCGACCATGCACTAAGTCTCAAGACTTTATCTAAGTATAAAATGCAGCCAAATATTATGATTATACTTAGATAAACATTACCTGATTGCATACTATCGTTTTGAACAAGATGTCCCAATTATAAATAATTGGCCTCGAGGGCACACATTTTCAAACATTTCCCACTTACACTAAGGCCCAATTATCCTGGTATCTCATACCACTTTTACATATGAGTCTCTCTAGACGATCATATGATAGAGCCTTCATGAATGGATCTGCTAAATTTGTCTTCATAAGAGATACATGAGTTCTATGTCCTTCTTCGATTCTATATCACAAATGAAGTGATATCTACGAAGAGTATCTTTGCAGCCTCGGTTCATTGACCAAATCGCTAGTTCATAGCAAGAACTTGAGAATTGTCTTAACCGCTTTTAGAGTCCTTCTCCAAAGTCTAACTGATATCGACTTACTGCACCGGATGCAAAAGTGACATCTGGTCTTGTACGTAACACAGTATACATGGTAAATCCTTTGCAAATATATACAGTCTTGTATGCATGGCCGTGTTGCCTGTGAAATCTGCCCTTCCTCCAAGTATTGTAAGAAGGCTTTAACTTCTATTATTGAATCTTATTGCTTTTAATTCCATTGTGATTGCAATAGTCTTCATCATTGTCCTTGATTTGCTTTTCTCTTTTAATACTCAAAGCATAACCCTAGGATGATTTCATTCGTTAATCTCGTGAGTAGTGAGTAGACCTTTTGTCTAGGGCTATGTAGAGCCATATTGTATGGATTGAGCTTGGAGGATCGCCCCAAATAACGGTCCAATTGGATTATAGTCTAGGAATAGGATTGGATGCGAGCTCAGTTCAACTTACACCATTATAGTGCTACACGATCTCAATCACTAATGACTCATCGGGGTTTTGATTTGATGCCTTTAATGGAGGATTGACTATCTAGTGCCAGGCGCCGATAAACCATCGGGCACACTCACTAGAATCACGTATATCGTAGTGACTGACGACCCATCGGGGCTGCGATAGGGGTCCAACCTATTCCCTGAGTCCTCTCTCACGGCTAGACATCGAGAAGATGAGGATTGAGACTTGGTCACCATCGATGACTATATTCCGTGGATCAAGGAGTTAGACATATCCGGTTGAAGACTTACAATAGCGGTGATACGCTAGCCCTAGCACTTTCCCTTAACTGAATTCTCCCCTAATTTGACCCCATCTCGCTCTTGAGACATCGATTTTCGCAGCTTTACGAAACTTGACTAGTCCCTGATTAAGCCTTCGCCTCCCTGTGTTTGACACCCGCTGCATATGACACCGTACGCTTGCGGTAAAATTTGAAATGTAACACCATGCTAAACCACTTTAGCATGGTGTCTATGTACTAGGACTGTGAGAGACTCAGCATCCTGTCAAATCAGTCTCTATAGATTTATTTTACACCGGTGTAAACGATGCTTCTCCCAAGTCCTTTATGGAGAATTTATTCGACAACCATCCTTTAGATAGATTTAAACATCTCAATATTTGTTCCTCATCAAAAACCATGTCATCCACATATAATACAAGGGTGACTTAAGAATTGTTACTGGTTTTATGCAATCTACAAGCTTTTCTTTTGCTCCTACTGACCTCAAGATCTTCTAGCTAAGTCATATAACATTTACATCCTTCCGCCAGATTTCGTAGTCATAAGCAATAATGAGTATAATCCAAAAAGACTTCTGCATGGCTGTTGGTGAGAATGTTTCGCAACCATCCTAGCTTTGCACGCTTCTTTCTTTTCCATCTGCATAGATCTTTCTCCTTGAAGATCCATTTGCAGCCAACGGGAACATTTCCCTTTGGACACGTTCCATATTAATGTATATGGAATCCATTTCGAATTTTATTGCATTAAGCCACTTTTCAGGACCTCTACTCTGAATGGCTTCCAAGAAGCTAACACGTTCATCATCAACCATGATGTTATCCTCGACCCCTCCGTCTACGAGAAAACCGTAGTATTTCTTAAGGTCTCAAGGAATCCTGTAAGACTTCCTAATGACATGTTTTGAAATATCAGTTCTACCTCTCCCACTGGTTTCGACACCCGTTGGGTTTTAGTCAGAAGTTCTAAGGCATGACTCTAGATGAAGGTTGGTAATTCCGCATCACCCTTCATGAATTACACCATGTTAAAAAGGTGTGATTCCATGTGTGACCTGACAGAGAATCGCATTCTCTTAAATACACAAAACATTCATGGCTCAAGTATTCTTCTCCCCGATCAGATCGAAGGATTCTAAATACTTCTCCATCTTGTTATGACATCATTTAAATCGCTTAAAAGCATTGGACTTGTGTTTCATCAAAAACATGTGTCCATCCTTAAAGCGATCTTTTAATGAACGTAATAATCCTTTGTAGCTAATGTAGACTAGTGTCTGCATACATCAAAATGTACGAGACCCAAGAGTTCCCCAACTCTTTCCCTTTGTCATAAAAGGGGGTTTTGGTCATCTTATCTTTGAGGCAAGACTTGAAAGTGTATATGACCCATAATTCGAAAGGCCTGAAGACCCCTCTTTATATATCTTGCAAGTCTTTCTCTTTGATATGACATAGTCTACTTTGTCAGAACAGGATTTATTTGTTTCTTTGTGTTTTCATGTATTAACTCTTAATACACCGTCGTCATTCAAAGTATATACATACACTATAATCCCAGATTCATGCAATTTACCATCAAAGACATAAGTTTATAACTTTTATCGGTAGTAATATATTTCCGTTAGATAGGGATTACATTGCATGTAGAATTTAAGAACATAATAATGCCTCAGAAGCAATCTGACGATGTTCACCAAGGTGTATTGGACGTCTCATGTGGCACCAGTAGCAATGCTTGCTCCGTTGCCGACCATGTGATCGTCCTCTTCCTTCCATGCCTTCTATTCTTTCTCAGCACTTGTAACCAATTACAGATGTGAGAAAACGACACTGGTATCATATACCATGCATCTAGAAGTTATGAAAAGGAATTATACTTTGTATACCTGAAGTTGAGGAATCAGTATGCCCCTTCTTCTTTTGTTCCAGGAACATCTTAATGTTCCGCCTCCAATGCCCTTTCTTATTGCAGAAATAGCACTCTGCCTCGGCCGACTGTCCTTTTACCACATTTCCTTTACCCTTCTCGATTGCCTTCATTAGTTAAAAACATTCTTCTTCTTTCTTTTGCCCGTGGGCTTGGAGGAAGAAGATGAGTCGACAACTAAAGCAGGAGACTTGTCCTTCAAGCCTTCCTCAAACTACTGAAACATGTTGAGGAGTTCAGGAAGTTCAACCTCAATCTTGTTCATAATAAAACTACTTATGAATGGGACAAACTTTGGGGTAAGAGAATTAATGACCAAGTTCATAGAATAATCATGGTCCACGACAAAACCAAGCTCTGTAAGATACTCAATGTACGTAATCATATTGAGTATATGATCTTGGATTGCACCCCATACTCATCTTCGTGTTAAATAATTTACACGAAGCCTCAAACCTTGCGACCCGAGATAATATCCCATACAACTGTTTTGTATTAAGGAAAATGCTATGAACATCCATATGTTCATGCCACCTTTGGAGCTCATTGTCTATAAAGGCTAAAGTGAGACATCGAGAGTTTTCGTCATCCAGGAGCCATTGCTTATAAGGTTCAACAATGTCAGCTTTCACCCCTTTAGGTTCTGTGGGTTCAGGGTCTTTGAGGACATAGCTAAGTCTTTCAAAAGAAAGAGCCAATTTGATATTTCGGAGCTAATTTTCATAATTATTACCAGTGAGCCTATTTTTATCTAAGATGAGCTTAAGGCCAGATGACATTTGCTGCAAAGATTAGAACACCAAATTTAGCATGCATTCGTTATTTTTAAATATAGTTAGATTGGGTTTTATCTAACCATATCCTCCCACTATTTTTGCGATCATCTCAACCATAGAGACTCAACAAATAGTGATATTTAGTGGGAGAGGTATCCAACCACCTTAAGTTTCACAACCTGGGGTTTGCCTAACAAGTTACTTGACTCTGCGATCGGTAGATGACTCTTCATCAATCACATCATATATGATTCTCTTATCAATTTTTACCCCTAGTCACTTATGGCCTTTGAGTTTGCCCACCATACCATAATGACTAGTCTAGTCAGACCCTTCCGTTCTTGTCCAGTTCTAACTTACACCGGCACTGGATTGTGTTCACGGTACAACAGTTTGGGTTAAGCTGAACTACATCATATGTGTAATGGAATTGGTTTCCAAAAGATAACCATTTTATGGCTTGGGTTTGCCCAACAACCATAACAGGAATTCCCAGTTGCCAATCTCCAAAAGCAAGGATGGTTATGGCTAATCCTGAAAAGAATCTGTAACGACCGGTACCCACTATTCGTTATACGGCTGTGCGTATAGCAATTTCGGGTACCTGATTGGTTTTGTTGCTTTGTCAGTGAGTCGTGTCGTGAGTCGTTAGGGCTGTAACCTTGGTTGCATCCTTAGCAAGCTGTCATGACCCGCTTCCTTAAAATGGAGGCGAGACGTGAAAAGGTCCGCACGGGAGTGGAGCCGTGAAGCCCCAAACCTGATAAGCGTCAATAAGATATAAGCAGGTCCCTGTAACCACAACGGAATAACAATAATAACACAAGCAGAGACTGAAATAAAATTCACATCTCAAAAATTGTCCAACATCAACATAAGTCCAACATCCAGAAAAGCCACCAGGCTAAAAGAAAAGAGTCTAAGGGCCCAGAACAAGGCCAACAAAAGAAAAGACATAACAAAGTATAGGTGCTACGCACCGATAACAAAACAACTGTCTAACAAAAGTAAAACACAACGAAGACACTAGGACTGGTCCCCAGTGTCCACGTACTCCCCGTCAAACACAAGCTCGGGCTCGGCGTCTGCAAACACCTCGTCCTCAACAAGGTACTCGGGCTCAAGATCTAACATGTGTCACCCAAAAGAGTAAAGGGGCACATGTCAGCAAGTCTAAAAGACTTGGGCAAGGAAACTGAAAGTAAGGCAACTAGCAACCTAGCAGTTTAGTATGCATGGCATGGCAGTTATAACATGAGTGCACAATTTAAACATGGCAAGACAATTTGTACAAGAGAACAATCATCGGGACAAGACAAGAGTAGCCAAGCTACTATCAATCTCAATCAATTCACATTTTGTAGGTGTTTATGCCCTTCGCTGAATGGTAAACATTTCAGACCGATCGGCACTAAACACAAATCACGTTTCACGGTTGTTTTGTAGATGTTTACGCCCTTCGCTGAATGGTAAACATTTCAGACCGATCGGCACTAAACACTACCCCACCCCAAAGAGTTTACGCCTTACAACTGCAGTTGTTGATCAAACAGACTCCCAGTTGAATGGCCGCTTAACCCTCACCCCCTATACCCACACGTAATGGAGCCTGGGGTCCCCGCACATTGAGCTCAGCTAGTGAGCCTGGGGTTGCCCCGCACATGGAGCTCGCATTCTTAGTTCACAATTCAATATATCGAGCGTTGGGGTTAGCAACTCATTATGCTCGCTTCTGGTCACGAGCCAGGAACACAAGTAGTGTAGCGATGCTACGCAATCACGGGATCACCAAAAGAATGCAATGACATGACATTTAAATTGCGTACCGTTAATGGAAAGTAAACATGACATGGTAATTGTGCAACATGCTATATGTGTTGGAACTAGCTTCGTTGTCAAGCTAGTTCCCCAATTTGCGCCTAGGCGAGTATCATTTCGTCGCCTAGCCTCTTTTATGCCTACAACAAGCATATGGCCCAAAACATGGCCTAAACCCTAAGTGGCAAGTTTCACTTGCCTAGCACCGGGGATGACGACCACTTCGTCACACGGATGCTATCTACGGGGGAAATCGCTGTTATGGGGGAAACAAACACCAAACACATGAAATTATTTAGGGTTTTCATAAAATTATAAATAGGTTATGAAAACAACGGTAGATCGATTTCTTACCGAGAGAAGGCGGAAGAAACACTCCGGGGAACCCTAGGATCAGATCTGGAAAATTTGGAGAAGTTTGGGAAAACTAGGGTTTTGGGGGATTTGGGGATTTTGATGGGTTTTGGTGAGATTTTGGGGAAGATGAGAGGTAGATAAAGTGAATGGATGGTTTGGATGATGGATTTGAGGCTTGGAATGAAGAAATGAAGCTTGGAGGAAGATGGGGGCTGAAGGGGGAAGATTTTAGGGTTTTGGGTCGTGTTGGAGAAGAAGAAAATGATTGGGTTGGATTTAAATAGGTTGGGCTGGCGGCTGCCCAGAAATTAGGGTTTTAACACTGGTTAGTCGGTCAAAGAGCAACCACTGACCGACTAGTTTGGAAACTAGTCGGTCGGTCGACCAACGCAGACCGACTAAGTGCAAACAGTAACTCCTGAACGAAAATAGGATTCTAGAGTTAGTCGGTCCATGAACAAATACTGACCGACTAGTTTGGCATCTAGTCGGTCGATGAACGTTCTTAGACCGACTAAGAGTAAACAGTAGCTGATACAAAAATAAGATGATGAGTTAGTCGGTTAAAGAAGCATTGCTGACCGACTAGTTTGCAACCTAGTCGGTCAACCAACGTTCTTAGATCGACTAACGATAAACAGTAACTCCTGAGAAATTTAGAAAGCTAACTAGTCGGTCCAAGAAGGATTGCCGACCGACTGGATCGTCATCTAGTCGGTCGGTGGCCCTTCTTACACCGGCTAATGAGCACCAAAAGCTCCGATACGGAGCGCGAGGCCCCGGGATCGATTCCTAAGACTCCTAGGCTTGATCTAACAGTTAGATACGACCGTTATGAAGTCCGTCACGAGTGACATACTTCGAAATCGACGATCCTAAGGAAGAAGCGAGAAAATACGACGAATCGATCGAAAATGAAATCTACGGAGGCGAAAACCACACAAGAGGAGAGAATCCACCAAAACATATATTATATTATATTAAATCCAGATACATGAAAAGCAGTCGTTACATCCTCCCCAACTTAAGAAAAATTCCGTCCTCGGGATCTCCAAATACTCACGAGTCCGGAAACAAAAGTGGGAAACGCTCTCGCATCTCATCCTCATTCTCCCAAGTAGACTCTCCAGGTGAACCGTGTCACCACATCACCCTCACAAGATTGACAATCTTGTTCCGAAGCGATTTCTGACGCCTGTCCAGAATCTGCACTGGATGCTGGTCATACGTCATATCGGGGCGAACGGTAATCTCCGAAAAATCCACCGCATGAGACGGATCGCTAATGTATCGACGAAGCTGCGATACATGGAAAACATTGTGAACTCCTTCCAAAGATGGCGGCAAGGCCAAGCGATAAGCTACCTCGCCAACCCTCTCCAAAATGTCAAACGGTCCAATGTATCGCGGGCTCAACTTTCCACGCTTCCCGAAACGAATCACACCACGATTCGGGGAAATCTTCAAGAACACATGGTCGCCCGGCTGAAACTCCAAAGGACGACGTTTAGCATCCGCCCAATGCTTAAAACGGTCCTGAGCAATCCTCAACCTCTCCCGAATATTCCTGACGATATCCACGACCTCCACGATCATCTCAGGTCCCAACAACTCCCGATCACCAACGTCATCCCAACTCAATGGCGATCGACATTTCCTCCCATAAAGAGCGGCGAAAGGCGCCATGCCAATACTCGCCTGGAAGCTGTTGTTGTAGGAAAACTCCACCAAATATAGATGGTCCTCCCACGAACCCTTGAAATCCAACATGCACGCCCTCAGCATGTCTTCCAAAATCTGAATCGTCCTCTCGGACTGGCCATCCGTCTGCGGATGGTACGCCGTGCTGAAACTCAGACGCGTACCCAAGCTCTTCTGCAAACTCTGCCAGAACTGAGATGTGAACCTCGTGTCTCTGTCAGACACGATACTCACGGGGACTCCATGAAGTCGCACAACCTCCTGCACGATTCACGTTACATCACTATCCAAACTAGGAAAAGGAAATAGAAACGGAGAGTAAAAGAATTTTACCTCCATGTATGTCCTTGCTAGCGTCTCAGTGGACTGTCCCACTCGGAACGGAATAAAGTGCGCAGATTTGGTCAATCGATCTACGATCACCCAAATCGCGTCATTCTGCTTCGGACTCCGAGGTAGTCCAGTCACGAAATCCATAGTGATGTGTTGCCATTTCCACTCCGGAATCGGAAGCGGTTGTAGCAACCCGGCCGTACGCTGATTCTCCGCCTTCACTTGCTGGCAAACCAAGCACTTGGCTACACTCCGAGCCACGCTCCTCTTCATACCATGCCACCAATAATTCAGACGAAGATCCTGGTACATCTTGGTGCCACCAGGATGCACAGAATACGGCGAACTGTGTGCCTCCACCATCAGCTCCTCTCTGAGATCCCCAGCTGGCACACACAACCTAGCTCCGAACCTCAGCGAGCCATCCTCATGAATCAAAAAGTCAGTCCGCAGACCGGCTTCCACCTGCTCCCGAACCCTCACCAGCTTCGGATCCTCGGCCTGGCCAGCCTTAATCCGATCCACGATCGTCGACTGTACCTGCATGTACATCAATGAAGAAGCCTCTCCAGGAAGAACAATCTCCACACCAGACTCGCAAAAATCCTGCTGCAATCTCCACTGCGAGGTCAAAATCATCACCGCTGGAAGCCTACTCAAAGCATCCGGGACCACATTCACCTTGCCAGGGTGAAACTGCAAATCAATATCATAATCCGCCATAAGCTCCAACCATCGACGCTGTCGCATGTTGAGCTCCTTCTGAGTGAAAATATACTTCAAGCTTTTGTGATCGGTGAAAATCTTCACTTTCTCACTCAGCAGGAAGTGCCTCCAAATCTTAAGAGCAAACACAACGGTAGCCAACTCCAAATCATGCGTCGGATAATTCTTCTCATGAACCTTAAGCTGACGAGACGCATACGCCACAACATGCCCATGCTGATGCAACACACAACCGAGACCCTTGCCAGAAGCATCGCAAAAGATCTCAAATCCACCGCTGCGATCTGGCACAACAAGAATAGGGGCAGTCGTCAACCTCTCCTTCAGAACACCAAAAGCACTCTCACAATCATCCGACCAAACAAAAGCAACATCCTTCCGCGTCAACCTGGTCATCGGCTCAGCAATACAGGAAAAGTCCTTAATGAATCGCCGATAATAACCAGCAAGTCCAAGAAAACTCCGAATCTCAGACGCCGACGATGAAACAGGCCACTCCCTGATGGCCCTAATCTTCTCGGGATCCACTGAAATACCATCTCCAGTCACCACATGCCCGAGAAAAGCAACTCGATCCAGCCAAAACTCGCACTTCGAAAACTTAGCATACAACCGATGCTTCCTCAAAATCTCCAACACCGTCCTTAAGTGCGAGGCATGCTCTTCCTCCGACTTCGAATAGATCAGAATGTCGTCAATAAAGATAACGACAAAATTATCCAAAAAGTCGTAGAAAATCAGGTTCATCAGATTCATGAAAACTGCGGGCGCGTTAGTTACGCCGAAAGGCATAACCACGAACTCATAGTGTCCATACTTCGTCCTGAACGCTGTCTTCGGAACATCTCCCTTCTTCACCTTCAACTGATGGTAACCACTCCTCAAATCCAACTTAGAAAACACCCTCGAACCTCCAAGCTGATCAAAAATATCATCGATGCGAGGCAACGGGTATTTATTCTTAATGGTCACCGCATTCAACTCCCGATAATCCACGCACATGCGACGCGAACCATCCTTCTTCTTCACCAGCAACACCGGTGCTCCCCACGGAGACACGCTAGGATTAATATAACCCTTCAGCAAAAGCTCATCCAACTGCTTCCGCAACTCTTCCAACTCTGCAGGTGCCATACGATACGGCGCCTTCGAAATCGGCTGCGCACCTGGAACAAGATCGATAGAAAATTCCAAAGCCCGATCAGGCGGCAAACCAGACATCTCCTCGGGGAAGACGTCGCCAAAATCTCGCACCACAGCTGGCCACTCCAGCTCCATCTGCATAGCCACAGCATCCACCGGCTTGGCCCGAAATCTGACAGGACCAAGCGAACTGCTACCACGACTGAACTCAAATACTGGATGTCCGGAAATCTCGAACACCACCTTCTTCCTCCTGCAGTCAATCGTAGCATAGAAGCTCGCAAGCCAGTCCATCCCAAGAACTGCATCATAGTTGATGATGTCGTGGACAATGAAATCAGCGAAAAGCTCATGTCCACAGACCACCAACGGGCAAGAATTGCAACCACGATGCACCGAGACCACGCCATTCCCTGTAACGATATTCCAACTCTTTGGAAGAGGGGACGTCGACAAGGAATGCCTCTCCACGAAGCTCCGAGAAATAATGCACATCGATGCACCAGAGTCAAAGAGGACTCATGCAGGAAATGTGCAAACCAAAACCACACCTAATCAAGCAATTAACAATCAAACCCTAGTCTAGCAAACAACCAAGTTCAAGAAAACAACACAATCTAACAATCAAAACCAGCTAGGAAAGTAACAGCTAGAGCGAGGATTACCTGCGATAACCTCATCCACAGCCTCGCTCTCCGCAGCGGTCATCAGAAAGGCCTGCCTCCTCGGCGGAACAGCCTGTCGAAAAGCCTGCCCCTGCGGAACAAGAGCTGCTCCACGACCAGCAGGAACAGACGCTCGCTGCTGCAATGGCTGTGCTGCAATAGGAGCCCTCCGCAGCGGACCCGCATGCCGAAAATCCTTCGCGACATGGGAAGCATCTCCACAAACCAGACACTGGCCCAGAAACTTCCGACACTGATCTTTGACGTGGCCAGGCTTGCCGCAGAAATGGCAAATCTTTATAATAGGCCCTCCTGGCCTCTTGAACTGAGCAGACTGGCTAGGCCTGAATCCAGGTCTAACCACAGCTCTCGCCTGTTCCACAGGCCTCTTCCCAGCACCAACAACAGACCCCCTCCTCTGGTTCACAAGCAGCTCCTGCCTCTTGGCTGCTACCAGAACCTTCTGATAAGATTCCCGGTCAGAAGAGGTCACAAAACTATGGAGCTCCGAAGCAAGCCCCTGCAGGAACCTCTGAGCCTTCTCCTCAGCGTCCTGCACCATCTTTGGTGCAAACCGACTCAGCCTCATGAACTCTTGGTGATATAGGTCCACCGACGAGTTCCCTTGCTTCAAATCGATAAAACGCTGCAGCATCTCCTCCCTGGCAGCTTTCGGGAAGAACTCACCATCAAATCTAGCCTTGAAGGTAGCCCAAGCTATCGGCTCCACCAACAACTTCTCTTCCGCATCCCACCAATTTCGAGCATTATCCTTGAGTTGCCTCTTCGCCAAATCAACCCATCCAGCCAGGGTGATCTTGGCCATCTTCAGAGTGTCCTCGATGTTCCGAATCCACTCATCGGCAGCCAGAGGACCCTCAGAACCATCAAAATATGCGGGACCCAGCTCCCGAAATTGCTTCGCTCCTGGCTCAGAGCGAGGGGCATCCAGAAGAGCCCGGGCAGCTCGAGCAAGTGGAGCATTCTGGACTTGCAGAAGCACGCCCTGCTGCACTTGCATCATCTGCAACATCATCCGCATCATCTCACCGCTGGTGGGTTCCCGCTCAGGCTCCTCATCATGAGGGACCGCACCACTACCCCCACCACGGGTGAAACGTCTTCCTGCCATCTAGTGACACAGAAAATGAATCAGATTAGACTCATAGCTTATGACATCGGACGTCGAACTTAGTTTACTGGACATTCTAATATTATTATCGCTATTCCAAAGATCGCAGTTACAGAAGGACCTGCATGGGCCACCACTAAAACCTGTCACGACCCGCTTCCCTAAAATGGAGGCGAGACGTGAAAAGGTCCGCACGGGAGTGGAGCCGTGAAGCCCCAAACCCGATAAGCGTCAATAAGATATAAGCAGGTCCCTGTAACCACAACGGAATAACAATAATAACACAAGCAGAGACTGAAATATAATTCACATCTCAAAAATTGTCCAACATCAACATAAGTCCAACATCCAGAAAAGCCAACAGGCTAAAAGAAAAGAGTCTAAGGGACCAGAACAAGGCCAACAAAAGAAACGACATAACAAAGTATAGGTGCTACGCACCGATAACAAAACAACTGTCTAACAAAAGTAAAACACAACGAAGACACTAGGACTGGTCCCCAGTGTCCACGTACTCCCCGTCAAACACAAGCTCGGGCTCGGTGTCTGCAAACACCTCATCCTCAACAAGGTACTCGGGCTCAGGATCTAACATGTGTCACCCAAAAGAGTAAAGGGGCACATGTCAGCAAGTCTAAAAGACTTGGGCAAGGAAACTGAAAGTAAGGCAACTAGCAACCTAGCAGTTTAGTATGCATGGCATGGCAGTTATAACATGAGTGCACAATTTAAACATGGCAAGACAATTTGTACAAGAGAACAATCATCGGGACAAGACAAGAGTAGCCAAGCTACTATCAATCTCAATCAATTCACATTTTGTAGGTGTTTATGCCCTTCGCTGAATGGTAAACATTTCAGACCGATCGGCACTAAACACAAATCATGTTTCACGGTTGTTTTGTAGATGTTTACGCCCTTCGCTGAATGGTAAACATTTCAGACCGATCGGCACTAAACACTACCCCACCCCAAAGAGTTTACGCCTTACAACTACAGTTGTTGATCAAACAGACTCCCAGTTGAATGGCCGCTTAACCCTCACCCCCTATACCCACACGTAATGGAGCCTGGGGTCCCCGCACATTGAGCTCAGCTAGTGAGCCTGGGGTTGCCCCGCACATGGAGCTCGCATTCTTAGTTCACAATTCAATATATCGAGCGTTGGGGTTAGCAACTCATTATGCTCGCTTCTGGTCACGAGCCAGGAACACAAGTAGTGTAGCGATGCTACGCAATCACGGGATCACCAAAAGAATGCAATGACATGACATTTAAATTGCGTACCGTTAATGGAAACTAAACATGACATGGTAATTATGCAACATGCTATATGTGTTGGAACTAGCTTCGTTGTCAAGCTAGTTCCCCAATTTGCGCCTAGGCGAGTATCATTTCGTCGCCTAGCCTCTTTTACGCCTACAACAAGCATATGGCCCAAAACATGGCCTAAACCCTAAGTGGCAAGTTTCACTTGCCTAGCACCGGGGATGACGACCACTTCGTCACACGGATGCTATCTACGGGGAAAATCGCTGTTATGGGGGAAACAAACACCAAACACATGAAATTATTTAGGGTTTTCATAAAATTATAAATAGGTTATGAAAACAACGGTAGATCGATTTCTTACCGAGAGAAGGCGGAAGAAACACTCCGGGGAACCCTAGGATCAGATCTGGAAAATTTGGAGAAGTTTGGGAAAACTAGGGTTTTGGGGGATTTGGGGATTTTGATGGGTTTTGGTGAGATTTTGGGGAAGATGAGAGGTAGATAAAGTGAATGGATGGTTTGGATGATGGATTTGAGGCTTGGAATGAAGAAATGAAGCTTGGAGGAAGATGGGGGCTGAAGGGGGAAGATTTTAGGGTTTTGGGTCGTGTTGGAGAAGAAGAAAACGATTGGGTTGGGTTTAAATAGGTTGGGCTGGCGGCTGCCCAGAAATTAGGGTTTTAACACTGGTTAGTCGGTCAAAGAGCAACCACTGACCGACTAGTTTGGAAACTAGTCGGTCGGTCGACCAACGCAGACCGACTAAGTGCAAACAGTAACTCCTGAACGAAAATAGGATTCTAGAGTTAGTCGGTCCATGAACAAATACTGACCGACTAGTTTGGCATCTAGTCGGTCGATGAACGTTCTTAGACCGACTAAGAGTAAACAGTAGCTGATACAAAAATAAGATGATGAGTTAGTCGGTTAAAGAAGCATTGCTGACCGACTAGTTTGCAACCTAGTCGGTCAACCAACGTTCTTAGACCGACTAACGATAAATAGTAACTCCTGAGAAATTTAGAAAGCTAACTAGTCGGTCCAAGAAGGATTGCCGACCGACTGGATCGTCATCTAGTCGGTCGGTGGCCCTTCTTACACCGGCTAATGAGCACCAAAAGCTCCGATACGGAGCGCGGGGCCCCGGGATCGATTCCTAAGACTCCTAGGCTTGATCTAACAGTTAGATACGACCGTTATGAAGTCCGTCACGAGTGACATACTTCGAAATCGACGATCCTAAGGAAGAAGCGAGAAAATACGACGAATCGATCGAAAATGAAATCTACGGAGGCGAAAACCACACAAGAGGAGAGAATCCACCAAAACATATATTATATTATATTAAATCCAGATACATGAAAAGCAGTCGTTACACAAGCCAACCCCCGTTGTGTGCCCAACTTGAAATTACCGTCGCCTTTGGACCCCGTATCCTTTATACGCTCTACGTGCATGTAGTCTTGTTCATGCACGTATTTATTTTAGACGTTGTCTGTATCCGAACCCTATGGTGAGATATGTCGTTGTGATCGTCTCTGAGAGTATTAAATTGTGGTGTTAATTTGGAACGTCATTTCATGGGTCGTTCTCCCACGATTTGATCCTATTTGAAGAGACGTCACGATTTTCACTTTTGTCGCTAGACCTTTTTATTTTTAATTTCGTTTCTCGACGTCGAAATTGTGATCCGTCTTCTCTGTCTTCTTTCTCTCGTCGCCCCAGTCACCCCAGTATTTATTTCACAATTTTTGAGCTTTGTTTGACCTACTTTCACTTTTTCGCCCAATCTATTGCATTCTTAGCCCTAAGTTTTTAAGATGTATAACCCATAAATTATTCTTATAATATCCTAATCACTTCCTAGTTAAGCCTAGCCCACATTTTTACTTGGCCCAACCGGTTGGATACACAACACTCCTCTTTTGGGCTTTTCAATCTTTTAAACATATAAAATAGGAGAATAACCCCTAACCTAGCCTTTAGACTAGTTCCCTGGTAACCTATGCTCTTATTCTATTAATTGAGCCTTTAGCTACTCTTTTCCTTTTGTAACTAAGCCCAGGCCCAACCCCTGCATCACGTGAGCCTACCCTATAAAAAAACTAGGGTTAACATTTTTCTCTCCCAGCATAAGCAACGCACAGCCGCCCCCTATATTCTCTCCCTCGCATTTTCCCAGGCGTCGAACCCCTACTTCGACATGACCCCCTCCTTCGAGCTCCGGCCTCCCCTCCCTTGCTCCGGGCTCCGGCATCCCTCATGGCCATCGGTGCACCCTCTGCACCGCATCACCCCCATCTCTATTCACGTAAAAAGCCCCCGACCGCGGCCTCCTTGTGTTCCTCAGCAGCAACCGCTGCTCGCCAACCGCCGCGTCGCCCTGCGCACGCAGCAGCACCCAACCACTGCGGCTGCTGCTGCTGCTCTTCGCAACGCCTCACACGGCAGAGCCCCTCGACAACCCAAACGCCAGCGGCGCCCTCAGGCCACGGCGGCTCTCCCGGCGTCGTACAGGCCCCTGGCGCTGTCTTCTGGCCGTCGGAGCTCCTCGGAGATCACTGATCCCCGACATCGGTGCCCTCTTGCGCTGGCAGCGACTCCCCCTGAGCAAGCGAACAAGTAACTCAGGCAAGTACTTCGTGCAAGTAATGTTGTGTTGGTGTAGGTGTGCACATAATATTATTGCAAGGGAGAGCCATGTGTACAGTTTGAGGGTTATGATCACTATATAGGTATAGTTATTAAAGTTTATTATAATGTGGGATGTTATATTGGTCACAGATCAATCTTATGAGTTATAATATTGAGAACTAAATGTGTATGTATAATCAGTAAGTTCATCTTAGTTAACTAGTTTGTAGCTTAATAGAAATGTTGTTTTGCATGCTAATAGCATTAATATAAATGTTAACTTGACAATTCGTAGGATTAATAATTTGCGTACGCTACTTCTAGCTAATGATAGCATATGTTGCTTGATAAATTATTGTATGCTTATTTGTACTAGCAGCTTGATGTAAATAACATGTTAGTTATTTAACGCTCATTAATATTGTTATGAAACCATCGTAGGACAGAAAACTTGTTAGAATCGAATCATTAGACGTTTTAGGATTGCCTAATAATTCTGGTCCATCGTTACAAACTTATTTCGTGCATGTGTTTCATCTCAGAGTATCCACCGTTCCGTACCATGCACACTGACGGAGTCCAACCCCTGACGTCGCTACCCGACGTCAGAGTAGCTCTCACGTCGTGTTGAGGTAAGTCTCTCTCCGTAGGAACCCACACCGCATGTTAACAAGATAAAAACAGTAATTTTATTGTGTTGGTTAATTCACTAATTGAAGATAATGAATAGGGGACTGTAAGTTGGTGTGATGATTGGTGTTTGGGCACATAGGCAGAACTGGACTCCTTGATCTTGTGACTATCAGCACGCCCCTTTTCAGGCAAGTGAAACTTGCCAACTTTTGCTTAGG
This sequence comes from Scilla litardierei, assembly GCA_030789695.1. NCBI lineage: Eukaryota > Viridiplantae > Streptophyta > Magnoliopsida > Asparagales > Asparagaceae > Scilla > Scilla litardierei. The sequence goes on from CM061131.1 coordinate 104,179,413, forward strand.
GCCATGTTTTAGGCCACTTCCTTGTTTTTAGCGTAAAAGAGACTAGACAGTGAAATGATAGCTGTCTAAGCGCAACTTTAAGATCTAGCTTGACAACGAAGCTAGATCTGTCACCCTGCCATGTCATTCATGCATTGTTGCCTGCCACATTTAAATGCCTTATTTGTGCGCACTTAAACTATTATCTGCCATGCATTACATCTTACATGTCATCCAAGTTGAATGTTGCATTCGTAGCACACGCTACAATACTTGTACTTCCTTGTTCAGGCTAGGTGCACCCCTATGCCATATTGAAAAAAAACACTTCCTGGCTCGTGATCCAGAAGCGAGCATTCCGTGTTCGAGGGTAAGGCCCTGGCTCGATACACGTGGAGGGGTAGGGATAAGTGATCACTTGAGCTTAGGAGTTGGTCCGTACAGCCACTCTAGCCAAAAGGCGTAATCTCTGTGCACGACGTGCTTACTAGACTTGTCCTTGTCCTTGTGATTGTTCTTGTAAAACTTGATATCCATGCCATGATTTAAATGCCAGTTTCCATGCCATGCTCGTACTTTACTTTACCTGTTGCACTCATACTTTAACTGCCATGTCATTGCATCATGCAAGAACTGCTAGGTTGCTTTGCTTTACTTTCAGTTTCCTTGCACAAGTCTCTTGTAGACTTGCATACATGTGCCCCTTGCTCTTTTGGTGTCACATGTTAGACCCTGAGCCAGAGACCGTGGCTGAGGACATGGTATTTGTTGACGCTGAGCCTGAGCCCATGTCTGCCAAGGAGGAGTTTGTGGACACCGGTGACCAGTCTTAGTGACCTTGCTGAGTTTTTCTTTTGTTTTAGGATTGCTGTTAGTTGTCGGTGTGTAGCACCTTTACTTTGTACGTTGTACTTTTGTTGGCCATGTTTGGGCCGTAGACTCTTTTTCCTTTTAGCCTGGTGGCTTTTTCTGTGATGTTGAAACTTATTTATGGACATTCTGAGATTGGCTATTTTATGTCTCTTTCTTTATTATTTTTTTTGTTCTGTATCGCACTTGCAGGGACCTCTACTCGGTTTAAATCCAGACGCTTTACAGACTGGAGCCTCACAGCTCCAAGTCTGAGCGGACCTTCTCACGTCTCGCCTCCATTTTAGGGAAGCGGGGCGTGACAGGTTTTGTTGGTGGCCCATGCAGGTCCGCTGCAACTGCGAATTATCGGAACAACGATAATAACTATGGAATGTCCATTAAATAAATTGTAACATCCGAGTCATAAGCCTTGAGACTAGTTCTAATCGTTTTTCTATGTCACTAGGTGGTAAGAAGACTTAGTTAGACATCTGTGCTTGCTAGTTAGAGGTCCCTGATTGTTAGTTAGACTCCATGCTAGAAATTGATATAAAAATTTTAGGAGTTACCGTAGTGGTTCCTGTCTAGCTCTGACCATGATAGACTTCCAGAATTCCTTTAGTAGTTCCCTTGGGTTCGTCGACTTCGGGCCAAGCCGAACGTAGTTCATTAAGGTCTAGTTCCTTAGAAAGTCTTAGCGCCAAGTTTCCTGATCTGTAGTTGGTCGACCGTAGGAGTTCCCCGTAGATTTTCCTGATTCATATCCTAGGCATGTTTATGTTCGATCATGCGACCAAATTCCTTGCCTCGATTCACGTGATCACCACATTACGGTAATCGTTGATCATTCGAATGTCCTCTTTCGCAAAGCTTGATTCTTCCAAAGTTATTTTTCGATTTCCCTTATTAAAAGTTTTTGCTAAGTATAAATTTTGTTTTAAACTCTCTACGTATATATTTAAAATTCCTCACTTTTTGTTTGAGTCAAAAATTCCTTGTAGATTTTGAAGTCTATTGGTTGTAATTATAATTACTATCTCGTAACTATTTTCTAATCTATATTTTTTGCATTTCGGTTTAAAAACTCTATTACTATTTTGAAAATTCGATATACCATTTTTTCTAAACTATGGTATTCATTTTAATCGCTTAGCATACATACTTTAAAATCTTTTTCCAAGCTAAATAGAACTTCAATTATTTATATATATATATATATATATATATCAGTTCTAGGATTCGTGGTACTCGTACTTTAAGATCTTTGTGTAAATCAGTTCGTTTGGCAAGTCCGGGTTTCTCTAAAAGTATTTTCAATATTATTTATTTGAAATTTCTCTCCAGTTTTAAGACTTGGAAAACATTCCCTAAACTATAGTTGATCTAATTTCATTCTTTGAATTTCGAAGTTTTTGCCAAATTATATTAAATTACTGCAGTATAATATTTTCTAACATATGTCCTTAATGTTCGTGTTAATGTTTCATTCTTCCTTATAATGATTTTTCAATAAGTAAATAAACCATTCTTCTTATTATGTATATACGACTCAAACTCATTTCGAACAACTCATTTTATCGACCGGTTTCGTACTCTTCGTTTTAACTTATATCTTTTACACACTATTTTTCTGGCTCCTATGAGAGTATCATTACATCTTTCTTTTCCCACCTAAACAATCACAATTATACCCCTGGTTCACCTAACCAAGCTGTCTTCTTATTTTCGTTCTATCTGAACTTGTGCTTTACGATCTTCCTTCATTACGCTTTGGCTTCGGTTCCTTTCCTATTGTTTAGCCATTAGTGCTTATCGTTGCCTGTGTCAACCTTGTATAGCTTGGTGGGCCCATTAGTATAAGTCGTTTTGTCGTGGAGGTGCATGCATATAGGTAGAGCGTGTAGACATGTATGAGTGTCCTATCCTTAGTATATTAATAATTGACTCTTGTATTATGTATGTGTAATCAGTGTTGATCGTGATATAAGTGTGAAGTTGTGTATATGGTGGTGTTATTATATATGCGCGGATAGCTATACCACTTTAGGGATGTCTGTGTAAATATTGGAAATTGTATCGGAGTATATACTAGTAGTGTAGTAGCTAGATGATACTTGTAGATGCTTGGTATATAATATATTAGTAAAGTCAGGTGAATGTTAGGTGTGATGATAATAGGTGTACTTATAGTTAAGTGAGTAGGCCTATTATGTGACCTATATGTAAGTACGTGTGAGTTTGTGCTCGCACGTAGATATGTATTGTGATTAGACTTAAGTAGTTATGTATTTGTTGTATGAGTATATAGGTGATATACATATGGTAGTAGAATTATAATTTTGATTGGTATTGCTTGCTTTTACGGGATGTTGTATGCGTGTATACCATGAGGTATACACGACTATTGCATATCTTAACTATGTATGAAGTAGATGTGTTGGTATACTAATTATAGGTAGTAGGATATGGTGTGAATATATGTTCTACATGTGCGTGACTATACAATGGATGCGTGTATTAGGGAGGGTATTATAATTATACGTGAGCTGATGCCTGTAATATTACATAAAGTAATTGAACTATGTGGGTGTTACCTGATTAAATATTAAGTGTGAATGACATATGGTATGTATATGGCTATATTGGTAGATGTGTATACTTTGGAGTGGTATGTTGGATATTGGACTCCCCGGATTTGGTTTTGGATGATGAACAAACATAAATATACCGTGAACTAACACTTTGTGAGCGCAGCTATGGAGATCGTCGCCAAATTCATATGAATATCAATTACGACGTCTCAATACTTCTCAAAGCACGTGATCGTATGCCTAAAGCTTCGTTGAAGCTTATGGACCTTTTTAGAAGTCATGAAGATTCGATTGAAGCTATTGAAGACGGTATCGTCAAGTTTTATTTATAGTCTTTAAGCTTCTGTCGTAGAATGTTAAGCCTTGAGTAGGTCTTACGGTTTAAATCTTCATAACGCTTATATCTTAGCTCTAGGATCTTAGTTGAAGTCTATACAATCCTTCCCAAAGCTTCGCGCTTCGATTCGCGACTTCTTGTGCATGTTAGTTGGTTCAAGACGAAGAACTGACCGACTAGATGGTGATCTAGTCGGTCGGCAAAGCTTCTTGGACCGACTAGTTTCAGTCAGTCATTTCCTAGCTCTTTATTGTTTACAGTTAGTCGGTCTAAGTTGACTCACCGACCGACTAGTTTGTGAACTAGTCGGTCAGTGATGCTTCTGTGACCGACTAGTTGAGCTTTCCCTGTACATGCACATTTGAGCCTAAGCTATTGTTTATCATTAGTCGGTCTGTGTTCATTGATCGACCGACTAGTTGATGAACTAGTCGGTCAACTTTCCTTCTTGGACCGACTAGTTTAGTTTTACTGTACATGCCAATTTTTCACCTAACTTACTGTTTATCGTTAGTCGGTCTATGCTCATTTGGCGACCGACTAGTTAGTGAATTAGTCGGTCAACATTTGTTCTTGGACCGACTAAGTCTATTTATGCTCAGACTTCAGTTTTATCTGTTAGTCGGTCTCAGTTGAGTGACCGACCGACTAGTTGTGAAACTAGTCGGTCAGCCACTCTTCTTGGACCGACTAGTTCCTTATGTCTGTGCTTTGATCTTTTCTCTGTTCACTCATTAGTCGGTATACGTTAATTGACCGACCGACTAGTTGATGAACTAGTCGGTCGGTGGTTGTTCTTTGACCGACTAGTTGGGTTCAGAAAAGAGCCGTTGGAGCTTTAATTGAAACGTTTTTCTCTCTCTCTCTCTCCTATATCCTATATATACTTATTGAGCTGCATTCATTGCACTCAAGGCTGATATTATTGCAAGTTTAGAGATCAAGAGAAATCATTCCAAGCTCATTCAAAGCTCATTCTTTCCATTCAATAATCTCTCCTCACTCTTACTTCCAAAGAGAGATTCATTGAGTGTGAAGCCTTCCAAGCCAAGTGCTTGATTCTAGGTCACCAACATCCCCATAGCTCCCCATCGCTGATCTACATCTTGGAGCTAGGGTTTGGTGCCACTTCTTCTTCCTCAAAATCATCCTTGTCCTAATTCGTAAGCATTACTCAAGGCATAGGTATTTTGTCGGTAAGAAGTTTTCTTATTTCATTTCATATTTGAATTGTAAGTTTCACTCTCGGTTGTGAGAGTGTGGTTGTGATCCCGGGTTGTGGGAGTCACAAATTACATTTTGTATGATTTGACTTGTGGAGGTTTTTCACAAGTATTTCATAGTGGAAATCTTGAGTTAGGGTTTCTAACTCAAGTATCCGGAGGGGATCCGGGTGGTTGGGATGTAGGATCACCGGGAACAAGTCGGGGAGACTTGGGTGGATCCGAACCCAGTAATATCTATTGTTAGCATTGTTAATTTTGTTGTTGTCTTCAATTTAAGCTTCCGCAAATTGATTTTGTAGTTGTTTGCACTATAATTAGGAATTATACTCCTCGTTATTTTTAAAGTACTATTCACCCCCCCCCCCCCCCCCTCTAGTACTTGTGCAGTAGCTTGTAGGGCATTACATTTGGTATCAAAGCCAGATACTTAGCTATGTCTGCCAACGACAACAAGACCGTGCGTCCACCTTCCGACTATGGCACCTTCAGGAACCGTGAAGGAGCATCTTCGGTGATGGAAGGACATTCCTCAACGAGGCCTCCATTCTTCAACGGTACCAACTACGGGTACTGGAAATGCCGGATGGAAACTTTCCTTCGGAGTGCATCTCTATGGAGGACCACGATGAAGGAATACGTCGGCCCCGCCGAAGAAGACTTTGAGAAATGGACAACCGCGGAGGTCGCCGCGGAGGTAAGCAATGCCAAGGCAATGAACGCCTTGCAATGCGCATTGGAGCCCGAGGACTTCAATAAGATATGCACATGTAAGAGTGCATATCAAATTTGGAACTCCCTCCTCATACTACATGAAGGGACGAGTAGGGTAAGAGACTCTAAACTCGTAGTTGTTAACAAAGATTACAAAATGTTTCATATGCAACAGGGCGAGAAGATGAAGGAGTATTACGCTCGCTTCGTCGACATCATAAACGAGTTGGAGGCTCTCGGCAAAACCTACACCCAAAAGGAGAAGTGTTCGAAGCTTATCGAAGGACTTCCTTCTTCTTGGGAAAAGCGTACCTTCGCCATCGAGGAAGGTAATGATATGAATAAGTACACCGTAGTTCAACTAATGGGTACTTTAATGTCATACGAGGTACGCAAGGATAGCAAGCTAAAATTGCAGGAAAAGATGAAGTCCTACCTAAAGCAAGACGAGCCAAAGAAGAAGGCTATTGCTTTCAAGGCCGCTCCATCCACATCCACATCAACCGATGATGAAGACTCGGAAAACGAGTTGGACTTGGAGACCATGGAACTCATGGCCAAGAAGTTCAACCGTTTCTTCCGAAAAGGTAACTATAAGAACAAAGCTAAATTTGGTTCTTCTAACGCCTCCTCCTCTCCTTTGTGTTTCAAGTGCAATAAGCCAGGACACATGAAAGCGGAGTGTCCTCTCAACAAGCAAAAGGAGAAGTGGAAGGCGCCGAAATTCGATAAGTCCAAGAAGTACAAGAAAGGGAACAAAAAGGGACTTGTCAGAGAAACATTCACCGACTCCGAGGATTCCTCAAGCGGAGAGTTGGACGATGAGCAAGTGGAGCAAGCGCACATGTGCTTCATGACAAGAGAGGAGCATGATCAAGGATCCTCCTCTTCCGATGATAGTGACGACGAAAGCGATGAGGTAACTATGGATGACCTTAGGAATGCTAATTATCAATTATGGTCTAAATACACTAAATTAGTAAATAGATATACTAAGGTAAAAGATGACCTAGCTAGCATTCAAACCTCGCCTAAGACTATCATCACCAACAACGACACCGTTGTTGAAGAGTTAAGAAATGAGATTGTTAATCTCAAATCTAAACTTGAACATGTTAGCATTGATGATCCGAAAGAACAAAAGATAGCGGATTTGACTTCTCAAAACTCGACTTTGAGTATTGAGAATGAGAATCTTAAATCTCGTGTTTATGTGCTCACATCGCAAGTATCCAATTTGGATACTTCTATGCGTTCTCTCACCGAGAAATATGAGAACACATTAGGCCGAATTAATAAATTCAATAAGGGTAAGGACCATTTGGATAAAATCCTAAGTGACTTATTTCCGGCCAATCACCACATTGGCTTGGGGTATACGATGGGATGTTCATCCAAATCGGCCACTACTTTTGTTAGGCCAACTTCCGGTGACTCAACGAGTGGTAGCAAACACTCTATTGGTAGTTCATCTACCAATGGTGCTTCCACCTCGTCCACACCCTCTTTCGGAAAGAAACCCACTTTGGGTGGACCTCCAAAGAAGGGGCATGCTTATATGTACACAAATACCATGCCACGTAGGAACACACGTCCTACTCCACCGACTCACACATATGATGATTTCTATGCTACACGTTCACGGGCACGTGCACACCATGTGAGACACCCTCACACACGTGTTCCCTCACATGCATATGTTCACCCACAACATCATATGAATAATTATCCACATGCACCATTCCATCATGTTCCTTATGCCTATCCACAACATGCATCACGTAGAAATCAACGTCGCATGCATGCACCCAATAGGATGAGGGCTCCCAAGATTTTCACTATTTGGAGCCCAAAGGACACAAGCATGGATGAAAAACAAGTGTATATGAATGCTTATTTTTCGGATGTTATGCATAGTAGAAATTATGTGGGAAAGTCTAAGTCCAATTGGACTTGGCTTCCAAAGGTCTAATCTTTTGGACCCAATGACCTTGGGTACCATGATATGAAATTTTCTATCTTTAGGTACTCAAGAAAAAGAAAAAGAAAAGGAGCAACAAATTTAAATTTAGCTCCAAGGGGAATTGGATACTCGATAGCGGGTGTTCAAAACACATGACGGGTGACGCTCAATTGCTCTCCGGAGTGGTTCCCATTGCAAATGGAAACCGCGTCATATTTGGAGGCAACGAGAGCGGATCCATCGTTGGTGTTGGTAAAGTGGGTAACCCATCTAAACCCTTAATTAGTGATGTTTATCTAGTTAATGGCTTAAATCATAATCTTATTTCAATAAGCCAACTTTGTGACAAAGGCTACAAAGTTAGCTTTACGAAAGGATTGTGTCATATTTTGAATGATAATAATCATTTATTATTTTCCGGCACACGTCATAAAGATATTTATATTTTGGATCTTCCTAAGTCCTATGAACAATGTCTCGTTGCCAACACAAGTGAACAACACTTATGGCATCGACGCTTTGGACATGTGAACTTTGGAACACTTTATAAGCTTTCAAAATTAAATTCCATTAAAGGTTTTCCGAAGCTCGTTTTTGAAAAGAAAATTTTTTGTGATTGTTGTCAACGTGGCAAGCTTCCTAAATCTTCATTTAAACCTAAGAAAAGCATTTCTACTAAACGGCCACTAGAGCTATTACATCTAGACTTATTTGGGCCAACTAGAGTTGCTTCCTTAGGAAATGCAAGATATAGACTTGTCATCGTAGATGATTATTCGAGATTTACATGGGTGTTTTCATTATGTAATAAAAATGAAGCTTTTGAAAACTTCACAATTTTTGTTAAGAAAGTACAAAATCTCTTAGGAACCACCGTTGTCACTATTCGTAGTGATCATGGATGTGAATTTGAGAATGAGTCTTTTGAGACATTTTGTGATGAAGTTGGTATTACACACACCTTCTCTTTCCCTCGTGCACCTCCTCAAAATGGTGTAGTTGAGAGAAAGAATAGGACGCTAGTGGAGTGTGCTCGCACTATGCTTGATGATAGCCAACTAGGCCATCAATTTTGGGCAGAAGCGGTACACACCGCTTGCTATGTGTTTAATAGAATACTTTTGAGGCCCGGCACTAAACAAACTTGTTATGAATTGTTGTTTGGTAGGTTGCCTCAAGTTAAACATTTTTGTGTTTTTGGTTCAAAATGTTTTATTAAGAACACGTATGGTAGTTTGGACAAATTCGATCCAAGATCCGATGAGGGGATTTTTGTTGGATATTCTTCGCGTAGCAAAGCCTACCGGATATTCAACAAACAAACCTCAACGATCGAGGAATCGCTTCATGTCTCATATAATGAAGGATTTGTTCCAACTAGAATTTCAAATGATGATGATTCTATGGATGTTTTATGTGATTCGTTTGATAATTCTAAGTCTAATGATTCTATTGATTCTATTGAGACTAACCCCTCTAATGAAGTTGGTGAGAATGTTCCTAGTGACCAAGGTATTCCCAAATGGCTTCATACCATTCGTGACCATCCTCATGAGCAAGTCATTGGCAATATCCATGATAGTGTCAAGACGAGATCGCAAGTGAACTACTTCGCTCATTGTGCCTTTGCCTCCTCGATAGAGCCAAAGAATGTTAATGAAGCATGCGAAGATAGCGCTTGGATCTTAGCCATGGAGGAGGAACTCATTCAATTCGAGAGGAATGAAGTTTGGGAGCTTGTTCCATTGCCATCGAAGAACCACACCGTTATAGGGACAAAGTGGATCTTCAAGAACAAAACCGACGAAAACCAAGTCGTCGTCCAGAACAAAGCTCGGTTAGTTGCTCAAGGCTACCGTCAAGAGGAAGGTATTGATTTTGAAGAATCCTTCGCTCCGGTAGCTAGATTAGAATCAATTAGATTATTATTGTCTTTTGCATGCCATAAGGATTTTAAATTATTTCAAATGGATGTTAAAAGTGCATTTTTAAATGGAGATGTTGTTGAGGAAGTTTACGTTTCTCAACCTCCGGGTTTTATTAATGAAAAATTTCCAAATCATGTTTTTAAACTAAAGAAAGCGCTTTACGGTTTGAGACAAGCTCCTCGAGCTTGGTATGATCGCCTAAAGAACTTCCTTTTGGATTTGAATTTTAAAATGGGAGAAGCCGATTCTACACTTTTTGTTAAGCATTCGAATAATGATATAATTCTAGTTCAAATATATGTTGATGATATCATTTTCGGTGCTACTAACTTTGCTCTTTACGAAGAGTTTTCTAATGTGATGAAGGAACAATTTAAGATGAGCCACATGGGTGAGCTCAAATATTTCTTAGGTCTCCAAATTCGCCAAATGGACGATGCAATCTTCATCCACCAAACGAAGTATACGGTGGAGTTGCTAAAGCGATTTGGAATGGAGAGTGCCTCCGGGAAAAAGACTCCAATGAGCATGACTACGCATCTTGATAAGGATACGGGCGGTAAGGATGTAGACATTCGTCTATATCGAGGTATGATAGGTAGTTTACTTTATCTTACCGCAAGTAGGCCCGATATTATGTTTGCCGTATGCGTATGTGCTCGTTATCAGTCTCAACCTAAGGAATCTCACTTAGTAGCGGTAAAACGTATTTTTCGCTATCTAAGTTACACTTTAGATTTTGGATTACTTTATCCGAAATCTAGCACGTATGAGTTAATCTCATATAGTGATACCGATTATGCGGGATGCAAATCCGACAGGAAAAGTACTAGTGGCACTTTCCATTTTATAGGAAACTCCCTTGTCTCTTGGTTTTCCAAGAAGCAAAATTCTGTATCACTTTCAACCACCGAGGCGGAATACATTGCCGCCGGTGCCGCGTGTGCTCAAGTTCTTTGGATGAGACACACACTTAAAGACTTTGGTATAAACTGTGATACTTGTCCTATCATGGTGGATAACCAAAGTGCAATATGTCTTCCCAAGAACCCTGTACACCATTCCCGTTCGAAACACATAGATGCCCGACACCACTTTTTAGATGATCATGTTGCTAAAAAGGACATCATTTTAGTGTACGTTGAAACCCAAAAGCAAATCGCCGATATTTTCACGAAACCCCTAAAGGAGGACTCCTTTGTGCGGTTGCGTCGAGAATTAGGGATTATGGGTGAATCCGAGATATAGGATTCATGTGTCATTCAATAATCTTGCATGCTATTTTATTTCACAATATTTCATTCATGCTAGACTTATTGGATTTTTCGGGATTTTATGTGATATTTTGAATTTTTGCTCGAATTCATGTTTGAATGTCGTATTTGAGATTTCGATGTTTAATGGGGTAGTTTAGATGATTTTTGAGAGGATTGTGATGTATCGTCCAAGTATTTTGAGGAGAGAACTTCATTATCAATTTTTGGACTCATCTAGTCGGTCTCAGTTCATCAACCAACCGACTAGATTCACATCTAGTCGGTCAGCTAATGAACTCAGACCGACTAGCTCTATCTCTCAACTTTTGAACTCCTTTAGTCGGTTCATGTTCAGTGACCGACCGACTAGATTGAAATCTAGTCGGTTAGTAAATGAACACAGACCGACTAATTCTTGTCAGTTATCTTGGATTCAGCCACTGTTTGCAACTAGTCGGTTCAAGCTCATTGACCGACCGACTAGATCGTGATCTAGTCGGTCAGTGCTTGAACTGTGACCGACTAGTTGTGCCAGGGAATGTTTCGTCTTTTGAGCTTTCGACCGACTTAAACTCGTTTTATCCGACTCCTTTTCATTTTAGTCGGTTGCTCTTCCCCTCTCCTGCTCGAAAACCCCGATCCTCCCTCGTGTCCCTTCGTCTTCCGGCCATTTTCCGACCACTCCCGCCGTCACCGGCCGTCGTCTTCCTCCTATGGTAACCCCCTCTCACATCCCATTCCAGTGCTTGTTGACCCTTATTTTCCGTCACTTCCGTGTCCCTTTGCCTCGTGACGATGAGCGTCCACTTGGTCCTCCCCTGAACGCGACGGCCGTCAAGAAATCTCTTGCGGCGCTCCGTCACATTCAGAGGACGACACCTTCAGCGTCTGCCTCTGCGTCTGCCTCAGCTGCTCCCTCTGCCACCCTTGATGATGTCGTTCGATTACTTCGTCGCCACGAGTCTCGTTTGGCTCGTACCGAGGAGGTAGTTTGCCGTATGGCTAGTCTGATGGGTGTTCAGCTTCCTCCTCATGTTTCTGAGGATGAGGAGATGGATGAGTTGGCCGAGGAGGACATTGAGGAGCTTTGTCGTGCTTCCACTCGTGCCCCCGAGGGCCCTTCTGGTACTGCTGCTGGTGCTTCCTCTTCTGGTGCTGCTGTTGCTGCTTCGTCTGCTGGTGCCCCCGAGAGCACACCTGTTGCCATCGCTCCTACGGTGGATACTCCGACTGGTGCTCCCGAGGCCACTCCTGTTGCTACTCCAGAGATTGCCACTTCTGTCGTCGCTCCCGTTGACCTTCCAGACGTTCGTGCTGATCCAGTTTCCACCACTTCTCCTGCAGAGCCTACTGCTGCTGCAGATCCTGCCGGTTCCTCTTGAGCTTCTTTGAGGACTCTCCGATGCTCATTAGATGATACATCTAGTGTGAGAGAGTTTGGTTAGGATAGAGTGGGGTTTTGGATTTTTTTTTGATGATGTATTTTAATGTACTTTGATGATATGTTTGATGTATTTTGATACTTTTGATGATGTATCTTCATGTATTTTGACACTCCGATATCTGTGATATGATGATGTATTTTTGTGCCCCGATCGGTGGATCTATGTTTTGTATGTCAGTGATGTTCATTTTTGATGTACTCTGGTTCACATTTTATATAAATATACATCGCAGTTGACATTTCATTCTATTGTGCAAAATTTATAATTTTTTTTGTCTCTGATGTTTGATTTCGTCGCTCGACGATATTAACTTGGTTTAAAAGAAATTTCTTCTATGGAAACATAGAATTTGTTTCCATGCACTAAATTAACCAACAATGTTGATATTGGAGAGTATATTCCATAACTCAATCCGTAAAAATTATTTGAGTTTTGATGATTTAGTTTTACGATTTTTTGACTACGGATTCATTGACACGCCTTGATTTTATTCGTATTTTTCTTTGGTGTCACTTGAACCGTCGTCGTATTCTACGACTCCCGTGCTTTTTATTTAAGGCCATTGTTGTTGTCGTTGTTATCCTCCCGCTCTTTTTGCTTATGCCAAAGGGTGAGAGATATAATAATAACGATGTGCTAAATGAAAATTTAAAGCACTATTCCAAGAATCTAATTTGATATGTTAGATTCAGGGGGAGTTAAGATATATAAATGGATTTTCAAATCCTATATTTCAATAACCAACCATTGGTACTCGATAATTCTATAATCGATTCTCATTTATATACTTTACTCGTCTGCTTGATGCGTATTATTATTGTTTAATTTGGTATTAACGTGTCATCAATGCAGGGGGAGTAAGTATTTTACATTTGAATCATTATTTTTTATTATTATTTATGTTGGTTTGTCATCACCAAAAAGGGGGAGAATGTTGGATATTGGACTCCTCGGATTTGGTTTTGGATGATGAACAAACATAAATATACCGTGAACTAACACTTTGTGAGCGCAGCTATGGAGATCGTCGCCAAATTCATATGAATATCAATTACGACGTCTCAATACTTCTCAAAGCACGTGATCGTATGCCTAAAGCTTCGTTGAAGCTTATGGACCTTTTTAGAAGTCATGAAGATTCGATTGAAGCTATTGAAGACGGTATCGTCAAGTTTTATTTATAGTCTTTAAGCTTCTGTCGTAGAATGTTAAGCCTTGAGTAGGTCTTACGGTTTAAATCTTCATAACGCTCATATCTTAGCTCTAGGATCTTAGTTGAAGTCTATACAATCCTTCCCGAAGCTTCACGCTTCGATTCGCGACTTCTTGTGTATGTTAATTGGTTCAAGACGAAGAACTGACCGATTAGATGGTGATCTAGTCGGTCGGCAAAGCTTCTTGGACCGACTAGTTTCAGTCAGTCATTTCCTAGCTCTTTACTGTTTACAGTTAGTCGGTCTAAGTTGACTCACCGACCGACTAGTTTGTGAACTAGTCGGTCAGTGATGCTTCTGTGACCGACTAGTTGAGCTTTCCCTGTACATGCACATTTGAGCCTAAGCTACTGTTTATCATTAGTCGGTCTGTGTTCATTGATCGACCGACTAGTTGATGAACTAGTCGGTCAACTTTCCTTCTTGGACCGACTAGTTTAGTTTTACTGTACATGCCAATTTTTCACCTAACTTACTGTTTATCGTTAGTCGGTCTATGCTCATTTGGCGACCGACTAGTTAGTGAATTAGTCGGTCAACATTTGTTCTTGGACCGACTAAGTCTATTTATGCTCAGACTTCAGTTTTATCTGTTAGTCGGTCTCAGTTGAGTGACCGACCGACTAGTTGTGAAACTAGTCGGTCAGCCACTCTTCTTGGACCGACTAGTTCCTTATGTCTGTGCTTTGATCTTTTCTCTGTTCACTCATTAGTCGGTATACGTTAATTGACCGACCGACTAGTTGATGAACTAGTCGGTCGGTGGTTGTTCTTTGACCGACTAGTTGGGTTCAGAAAAGAGCCGTTGGAGCTTTAATTGAAACGTTTTTCTCTCTCTCTCTCTCCTCTATCCTATATATACTTGTTGAGCTGCATTCATTGCACTCAAGGCTGATATTATTGCAAGTTTAGAGATCAAGAGAAATCATTTCAAGCTCATTCAAAGCTCATTCTTTCCATTCAATAATCTCTCCTCACTCTTACTTCCAAAGAGAGATTCATTGAGTGTGAAGCCTTCCAAGCCAAGTGCTTGATTTTAGGTCACCAACATCCACATAGCTCCCCATCGCTGATCTACATCTTGGAGCTAGGGTTTGGTGCCACTTCTTCTTCCTCAAAATCATCCTTGCCCTAATTCGTAAGCATTACTCAAGGCATAGGTATTTTGTCGGTAAGAAGTTTTCTTATTTCATTTCATATTTGAATTGTAAGTTTCACTCTCGGTTGTGAGAGTGTGGTTGTGATCCCGGGTTGTGGGAGTCATAAATTACATTTTGTATGATTTGACTTGTGGAGGTTTTTCACAAGTATTTCATAGTGGAAATCTTGAGTTAGGGTTTCTAACTCAAGTATCCGGAGGGGATCCGGGTGGTTGGGACGTAGGATCACCGGGAACAAGTCGGGGAGACTTGGGTGGATCCGAACCCAGTAATATCTATTGTTAGCATTGTTAATTTTGTTGTTGTCTTCAATTTAAGCTTCCGCAAATTGATTTGGTAGTTGTTTGCACTATAATTAGGAATTATACTCCTCGTTATTTTTAAAGTACTATTCCCCCCCCCTCTAGTACTTGTGCAGTAGCTTGTATGGCATTACATGGTATTGGTACAGGTATAAATACCGTGTTACGTGTATAGAGTATTCTTATATGTGTTTTGGGTCTCACTCAAGCTTGAGTGGGTATACCCTAAGTATATTGTTACAATGTTTGTGGTTTGCGTGTAGTACCATGAATATAGCAATGGATGATGTATGTCTAGTGATAAGATTGTTTATGCCTGGTTGTGTTACGCACATGATTGTGGGTCGCTATACCAGTATATAGTTATAGGTGTTGGTCTTGTGGTATAGTTATTTACTAAGGACTTGCCTGTATGAACGTATGTGTGCTAGCTAAACTAGGTGCGTAGATGTGCTAGATGTATAGTGGTATAATTGGTATGTATGTATGAAATGTTAGCGTGTGTGGGTGTGCACCATGCACGGGTAAGTACGTGCTTAGTTAATGGTATTGGTGACTATGGTATGTGTGGCGTATCGTGATTATAGTTATAAGACCGTCTGTGACGTGAATTTGTGGTGAAATATTTGCATGCATTTGAATGACTATATAATTGTGAAATTATAGTAGTGGTAAGTGTATCTTAGATATAATACCAAGATTTAATATTGAGTGGTGTGGTTACTTGTGTTGATATGTTGGCATTGGATGTACACTAGGAGGTTTAGGGAGTAGTGTACCCTTATTATTTTGTTCATAGGTAGTTATCTAAATGTGGCGTGAACTATTTGGTTGTTTGTGAGTATGTGCACCATGGTATGTAATAAGTATTTAATAGTTATATAAGGATGTATGTGACTATATGAATGATTGAAATACGTGTATGAATTTGACTGGCTATGATAGGTATAGGAGTATAATGTGCGTGAATAAATACATGTTGGTAGAATAAATGATTGACTACATAGTGCATAAATAAGCACTTGAAATGACTATACCTGATTTGAATTATGATGTGATATGATTGGGGTAGTTACTAGAGCGACTAGAGATGTTAGAAAGTCCGAGGACGGACTTTATTTTAAGGTGGGTATGATGTAACTGCCGGTACCCACTATTCGTTATAAGGCTGTGCATATAGCAATTTCGGGTACCTGATTGGTTTTGTTGCTTTGTGAGTGAGTCGTGTCGTGAGTCATTAGGGCCGTAACCTTGGTTGCATCCTTAGCAAGCCAACCCCCGACGTGTGCCCAACTTGAAATTACCGTCGCCTTTGGACCCCGTATCCTTTATACGCTCTACGTGCACGTATTCTTGTTCATGCACGTATTTATTTTAGACGTTGTCTGTATCCGAACCCTATGGTGAGATATGTCGTTGTGATCGTCTCTGAGAGTATTAAATTGTGGTGTTGATTTGGAACGTCATTTCACGGGTCGTTCTCCCACGATTTGATCCTATTTGAAGAGACGTCACGATTTTCACTTTTGTCGCTAGACCTTTTTATTTTTAATTTCGTTTCTCGACGTCGAAATTGTAATCCGTCTTCTCTGTCTCCTTTCTCTCGTCGCCCCGGTCACCCCAGTATTTATTTCATAATTTTTGAGCTTCGTTTGACCTACTTTCACTTTTTGGCCCAATATATTGCATTCTTAGCCCTAAGTTTTTAAGATGTATAACCCACAAATTATTCTTATAATATCCTAATCACTTCCTAGTTAAGCCTAGCCCACATTTTTACTTGGCCCAACCGGTTGGATACACAACACTCCTCTTTTGGGCTTTTCAATCTTTTAAACATATATAATAGGAGAATAACCCCTAACCTAGCCTTTAGACTAGTTCCCTGGCAGCCTATGCTCTTATTCTATTAATTGAGCCTTTAGCTACTCTTTTCCTTTTGTAACTAAGCCCAGGCCCAACCCCTGCATCACGTGAGCCTACCCTATAAAAAAAACTAGGGTTAACATTTTTCTCTCCCAGCATAAGCAACGCACAGCCGCCCCCTATATTCTCTCCCTCGCATTTTCCCAGGCGTTGAACCCCTACCTTCGACATGACCCCCTCCTTCGAGCTCCGGCCTCCCCTCCCTTGCTCCGGCCACCGGCATCCCTCATGGCCGGCGGCGCACCCTCTGCACCGCATCACCCCCATCTCTATTCACGCAAAAGCCCCCGACCATGGCCTCCTTGCGTTCCTCAGCAGCAACCGCTGCTCGCCAACCGCCGCGTCACCCTGCGCATGCAGCAGCGCCCAACCGCTGCGACGGCTGCTGCTGCTCTTCGCAACGCCTCACACAGCAGAGCCCCTCGACAACCCAAACGCCAGCGGCGCCCTCAGGCCACGGCGGCTCTCCCGGCGTCGTACAGGCCCCCGGCGCTGTCTTCTGGCCGTCGGAGCTCCTCGGAGATCACTGATCCCCGACAGCGGCACCCTCTTGCGCTGGCAGCGACTCCCCCTGAGCAAGCGAACAAGTAACTCAGGCAAGTACTTCGTGCAAGTAATGTTGTGTTGGTGTAGGTGTGCACATAATATTATTGCAAGGGAGAGCCATGTGTACAGTTTGAGGGTTATGATCACTATATAGGTATAGTTATTAAAGTTTATTATAATGTGGGATGTTATATTGGTCACAGATCAATCTTATGAGTTATAATATTGAGAACTAAATGTGTATGTATAATCAGTAAGTTCATCTTAGTTAACTAGTTTGTAGCTTAATAGAAATGTTGTTTTGCATGCTAATAGCATTAATATAGATGTTAACTTGACAATTCGTAGGATTAATAATTTGCGTACGCTACTTCTAGCTAATGATAGCATATGTTGCTTGATAAATTATTGTATGCTTATTTGTACTAGCAGCTTGATGTAAATAACATATTAGTTATTTAACGCTCATTAATATTGTTATGAAACCATCGTAGGACAGAAAACTTGTTAGAATCGAATCATTAGACGTTTTAGGATTGCCTAATAATTCTGGTCCATCGTTACAAACTTATTTCGTGCACGTGTTTCATCTCAGAGTATCCACCGTTCCGTACCGTGCACACTGACGGAGTCCAACCCCTGACGTCGCTACCCGACGTCAGAGTAGCTCTCGCGTCGTGTTGAGGTAAGTCTCTCTCCGTAGGAACCCACACCGCATGTTAAAAAGATAAAAACAGTAATTTTATTGTGTTGGTTAATTCACTAATTGAAGATAATGAATACGGGACTGTAGGTTGGTGTGATGATTGGTGTTTGAGCACGTAGGCAGAACTGGACTCCTTGATCTTGTGACTATCAGCACGCCCCTTTTCAGGCAAGTGAAACTTGCCAACTTTTGCTTAGGGCCATGTTTTAGGCCACTTCCTTGTTTTTAGCGTAAAAGAGACTAGACAGTGAAATGATAACTGTCTAGGCGCAACTTTAAGATCTAGCTTGACAACGAAGCTAGATCTGTCACCCTGCCATGTCATTCATGCATTGTTGCCTGCCACGTTTAAATTCCTTATCTGTACGCACTTAAACTATTATCTGCCATGCATTGCATCTTACATGTCATCCAAGTTGAATGTTGCATTCGTAGCACACGCTACAATACTTGTACTCATTGTTCAGGCTAGGTGCACCCCTATGCCATATTGAAAAAAAACACTTCCTGGCTCATGATCCAGAAGCGAGCATTCCGTGTTCGGGGGTAAGGCCCTGGCTCAATACACGTGAAGGGGTAGGGATAAGCGATCACTTGAGCTTAAGAGTTGGCCCGTACAGCTGATTTGGGTTCAATATTACATATTTAACCCCCCATTTAGCCCTATTTTATGCTCATGTGATGCCACATTGTTCTCTAACTCATTCGTATTTTATACACAATTATTTATTAGAGAAAATACTCTATTTGAGCACAAAACAGCAATTAACGAAGTATTTCTGCACTTTTTATATTTTTCATAGCTTGGTCTCGATCTCACGATTCCAACGACTATTTATTTGTATTTTTCTGAGATCTGTGCTAATTACTGTGTATTTTTGAATGCAGAATACCAATTAAATGGAGAAATACGCTCAAAATACGAGAAATACGCCCGCCAACCTATCATAGCGTGACACGTGGCAGCTATCTGACGCTTCCCACCGGATCCAACGGCTGTAATCAATCCAAGGCGTACGCGTACGCCAGCGGAGCGGCAGCGATCGAGGCCGTCGATCGCAGATCGAACGGCCACGATTCTCGAGAGCTGATGAGTTGGGCGATCAGATCTGGACCGTAGACACAAGATCCAACGGACACGAGCAATCGATTGAGACGCGGGCGGCTGCGTTCTCCTTCGGGTGACGTGGCGTAATCATTGCCGTGCGATGGAGATCCAACGGCGTGCGAACGAAGCGAAATGCGGGGCGACGCGGCGTGATGAGAACCGTTGGATTCTCATCCAACAGACAGAAATCACCCCGCAGTTTGATTTATCAGCGGGCGACGGAGCGATCGTATTTGCGGCGACGTGGCACAATATGGACCCTCCGATGCCAGATCCAACGGCTCACGTCGATTCCGAATCGAATTCGGATCGTGCGAGCGAAGCGGGCTTCGCACGAATTTTAAAGTGCCACGCGGCGCGCTGAGGTTAAATCCCGCTAGATCCTACGGTCCAGATTTGATCCGATGACGGGTGTGGGTTTTAATTGATATTGGGTGCGGGTTTCAACCCGTTAAGCGCCCCAAACCCGCAATGCTTATTATTTAAGCGTATTCTAGGGTTTTGGGGCGTATTATTGGCGTATTGGAGCATCTAGGAGCCGAATTTTCTCTCTGAAAAATTCTGTAAATTTCCAGAGGCTGTTCTTCAGTTTTCCAGAGAGTTTGGAGTCTTAGCTTGGAGTTTTGGTGATATTTTCTTAAACTCATACCCCGTATTTGGGTGTTTTCTATTGTATTTTGCTATGAACTTGAAGTATTTGGCTATGAAACTAGTTTATTCTTGCATTATGAGTAGCTAATTCTTATTTGTGCATGGTATGGAGTAGTTAGGGGATGTGAATCGTATTTTTTTGGTTGAATATCATCGTTCGTAAGCGTTTATGTTGCTAAAGTTGTAATTTTTACTATTAAATCCGCTTTTTCATCTTCCAAAAGAAGTGATTAGGTTGATTATCACCCCAAAAGGGTGAGCTTTGATCTCTCCAAAAGAGAGTTTCATACCGTATTCGTAGGATTATAATTTTAGTGACTATTTAATTCATATTGTGCTTGAATCCCCAAAAGGGTATCTTCCGATGAATCGCTCCCAAAAAGGGGATTTATTGAGTTATATTTGATCAACCAACGTATACAAATCACTGATCCTAACGAACCCATACCATGTGCATATTTCTCATTGATATTTTCACGTATTCTCATTGTTCGTATCGTTCACGTATTCACAATTCGCCATCAAACACATCCACACCATCACCACTAAAGTGTTTAGTTTCTCTACGTAGATTTTCTATTTGATTTAAGCTTGTGGTTTCAATAGATTTCTCCCGAGGATTCGACATCTGGACTCCCAGATTTTACTACTTGTACGGACTCTTGCGCTTGAGAGAGAGCACCTTTTTGGTCCAACCAAGTTTTTGGCGCCGTTGCCGGGGAGAACGGTTTGTTTCTACGGTTTATTTCATTCAGAAGACCTTCGGTGAGATCTTTCCACTTTATTGTATATAAACTTTTGTTTGCTTTCATATAAAAAAAGAAATATTTGTGCTAGTTTATGTGGCATATGACTCCTAGGACACATAGGTTGACTCGACGTTTTGATATGGCTAATAATAATATGGATGAAAATGTTAGCAACAACAACGAAAATAATGTGCAACCTGGAGTGCCTAGGACTTTAAAAGATTTACTCAGACCCACTAGGACTAGCACTGCTTCATGCTTTGTTTTACCTAACGATGCAAATTCTTTCAATTTTAAACCTGGGGTGATCCAACTCTTACCCACCTTTCATGGGTTAGACAAGGAAAATCCAAATCTTCATATTAAAGGATTTGAGGAGGTGTGCTTGACATGCTTTAATGGGAAAACTAGCGAGGACACGGTATACCTTATACTGTTCACATTTTCATTGAAAGACAAAGCTAAGAATTGGTTGAATGCATTGCCATCACGTTCTATTACTACATGGATTGATTTGCAGGCTGAATTTCTAAAGAAGTTTTTTCCTATTCACAGGACACAGGGACTGAAGCGGCAGATCATGAACTTTGCCCAGAAAAGCGAGGACACATTCTACCAGGCATTTGAAAGGTTCAATGAGCCGTTGCTTGCATGTCCACACAATGGCTTCGACAAAAGTAGGATTATTGGCTTCTTCTACGATGGACTGCAGCCGCAGATGAAGCAATTTGTAGAGATGATGTGCAATGGAGGATTCTTTGATAAAGAGCCAGATGAAGCTTGGACGTACCTGGAGGAGATAGCAGAAAATGCGCAGACATGGGACACTACTTCAGACTACGAGAGAGGAGGCCACTCTGCACCATCCCAGCCTACACGAGGAGTGGTATTCAATTTGAAGCAAGAGGATATGTTGGAGGCAAAGATGGAGGCCATGATCTCAAACAAGCTTCATGCCATGAATTTGAAAGAGGCCAAAGCAGTTGAGATAGAGCAGATTTGCGCACTTTGCGACGTTGGTGGCCACGACACCAGTGCTTGTCCTACACTTCCAGCTTTGAAGAGCATGCTAGGCAATCTAACGGGGGTGAATCAAGTGTCATCAAACTACCAGAACTTCAATTCCAACAATAAGGGGTGGCGCAACAATCCTAATTTAAATTGGGGCCCCAATCAGCAATCTCAGCAGCAAGCTCCACCGCCGTTCAGACAAAATCAATATAACAACAATTATCAAGGTGGGAACCAAATGAGGGACCATGAGCCAGTACAACAACAGCAGATGCAACCATTTAGCAATGCGCTTCAGCAGCTTATTCAATTACAGCAAGCCCAAATGCAGTAACAACAGGCCCAATTTCAGGCTCAGCAGACTCAAAATCAGCAAATGAGCGAGAGCTTAGCGAGGCTTACAGTGACATTGGAGAAAGGTAAGCTTCCATCTCAGTCAATTCCAAATCCTAATATGGGCTCATCTTCTTCTGCAGGTAACAATATGAAGCCATGCCAAGCGGTGTCCACTTTGAGGAGTGGAAAAGAGATTCAGAAGCCTGACCCGCCAAGCAGAGAAGCTGAGCAAGAAGAGGGAATTCAGACCCAAGAAGAGGAAATTCAGGAGCAAGAGGAGGTGCAGGAAGAAAGCACGGAAGCGGGTTTGAGCAAAAATGTCGTTAAAGAGAAGGAACTCGCAGCATATGTACCTGCAGCGCCTTTCCCTCAACGGCTACTTCAGAAAAATAGAGATAAGTATCAAACTGAAATTCGTGAAATTTTTCAGAAGTGCCAAATAAATATTCCATTGCTTGATGCTATTAATCAGATACCTGCCTATGCTAAATTTCTGAAAGACTTGTGCACTGTTAAAAGAAAATTAAATGTGAAAAAGAAAGCATTTTTGACTGAACAGGTTAGCTCTATTGTGCAACAAAATACACCACCTAAATTTAGAGACCCTGGATCACCCACCATCACTTGCACCATTGGCACTAAAAAGATTGGAAATGCTTTATTGGATTTAGGTTCTAGTGTCAATATCTTGACATATCCTATTTTTGTGCAGCTTGGGTTAGGACAGCTAAAGCCTACATCTGTTATATTGTAACTTGTTGATAGATCTATTAAAGTTCCAAAGGGATGCATTGAGGATGTCCTCGTTCAGGTGGACAAATTTTACTACACCGCGGACTTTATAGTTCTAGACATCCAGGGACCCCAAACTGCCAATGCTACTCCTATCATCCTAGGTAGACCATTCCTAGCGACATGCAATGCTTTAATAAATTGTAGGGATGGTCAACTGAAAATCACTTTTGGCAACATGACTTTGGATTTGAACATTTTTAATACTTGCAAGTTGCCACATGTGGATGATGAGGTTGAGAGGGTGCATATGATTGACTCATTGGTGGATGATTATATTTGTTCTAAATTTTGTGATGATGCTTCTACTGTTGAGACTATTATTGGTGATTCTGATGACATCTCTTTTGTGCAGGAGAACGTGAAGGAGCTGAACGCAGTATGGGAGCCTAGGTTCGAGGCTTTGCCACCTAATGCATCAATTCAAATTTCATCAGAGGTGGAGGATCCAAAGCCCGAATTGAAGCCACTTCCTGAATATCTCAAGTATGCCTTCCTAGGAAACGAAAACAGCTTCCCTGTGGTAATATCTTCTAAACTCTCTTTAGAACAGGAAAGCTCTTTACTTGATGTGCTAAGAAAGTATAGAGGTGCTATTGGTTGGTCCATTGCTGACATAAAAGGTATTAGCCCTATTGTATGCACGCATCACATTTATTTGGAGGATGACGCCAAACCCACTAGAGAAATACAACGTAGGTTAAATCCAACATTAAAAGAAGTGGTGAAAGGCGAGGTTTTAAAATTATTGGATGCAGGCATTATATATCCTATTTCTGACAGCAAGTGGGTTAGCCCTACACAGGTTGTTCCTAAAAAGTCTGGCCTCGCCGTGGTTAAAAATGAGAATAATGAGCTTATCCCAGTTAGAGCCACCACAGGTTGGAGGATGTGCATAGACTATAGGAAATTGAACTCCCGAACTAGAAAAGATCATTTCCCTCTTCCATTTCTTGACCAAATTTTAGAGAGGGTGGCTGGACACGAGTACTATTGCTTTCTAGACGGTTATTCAGGTTATTATCAGATTGAGATTGCACCTGAGGACCAGGAAAAGACCACCTTTACCTGTCCCTTTGGTACGTTTGCATTTAAAAGAATTCCGTTTGGTTTATGTAATGCTCCAACCACTTTTCAGTGATGCATGCTCAGTATTTTTGACGATATGGTTGAGAAAATTGTTGAGGTATTTATGGATGATTTTTCAGTGTATGGTAGCTCTTTTCATGATTGTTTAACTAACTTGACTCTTGTTCTTGACAGGTGCATTGAGAAGAACATCCTATTGAATTGGGAGAAGTGTCATTTTATGACCACAGAGGGACTTGTCCTTGGTCACCTGATTTCTAAAGATGGTATACAGGTAGACAGAGCCAAGGTAGCAGTAATTGAGAAGCTACCAAGTCCTAAATGCGTGAAGGACATCAGATCATTTTTGGGACATGCAGGATTTTATAGGCGATTCATCAAAGATTTTAGCGCCATATCTCGCCCACTTTGCAACTTACTAACTCTAAATGTGGATTTTATTTGGACACCTGAGTGTCAAATTTCTTTTGAAACTTTAAAGAAGTTGCTAATTTCTGCTCCCATTTTGCAGGTACCAGACCGGTCCCTACCATTTGAAATAATGTGTGACGCAAGCAATTACGCAGTTGGTGCAGTCCTAGGCCAAAGAAAAGACAAAGTTCCAGTAGTGATTTACTACGCCAGCAAGACACTAAATGATGCTCAGAGGAATTATACAACCACAGAGAAGGAGTTGCTGGCTGTAGTATTCGCGTTGGAAAAATTCAGGAGCTATATTCTGGGATCACCTATTTTGATATATACTGATCACTCTGCTTTAAAATATTTATTGTCTAAAAAAGATGCTAAGCCTCGATTGATACGATGGATTTTATTGTTGCAGGAGTTCAATGTCACAATCAAGGACAAGAAAGGCGTGGAGAATCTAGTAGCTGACCATTTATCACGATTGACAGTAGGCCTTGATTCAGCAGATGTGCCTTTGAAGGACTCCTTTCCTGACGAGCATCTTTTTAGTGTTTCCACCTCTCCATGGTATGCTGATATCGTTAATTATCTGGTAACTGGTAAGACTCCTGACACTTGGTCTCTTCAAGACTTTAAAAGGTTCAAGTACGAGGTAAAATATTTCTTCTTTGATGATCCGTACTTATATAAATATTGTCGTGACCAAATTGTTAGGAGATGCATTCCTGATCATGAAATAACCAGTGTGATACAATTTTGCCATGATGGAGTATGTGGTGGACATTTTTCAGCGAATAAAACTGTGGCAAAAATCTCGCAATGTGGCTTTTATTGGCCAACTATGTTTAAAGATACATTTCATTATTGCAAGACTTGTGCTGCATGCCAACAATTAGGGGGTATTACTAGACGTAACATGATGCCTTTAAACCCCATTTTAGAAATTGAAATATTTGATTGTTGGGGCATAGACTTCATGGGACCTTTCCCACCTTCATTTGGATATGCTTATATTTTGGTTTGTATTGATTATGTTTCTAAATGGGTGGAAGCTATTCCTTGTAGGTCGAACGACACTTCCGTTGTGCTTAAGTTCCTCAAAGAGAACATTTTCTCTAGATTTGGAGTGCCAAAGGCCTTGATCAGTGATGGAGGGTCTCATTTTTGCAACCGCATGTTTGCTACTTTAATGAAGAGGTTTGGGGTCACGCATAAAGTTTCTACGCCATATCACCCCCAAACCAATGGTCAAGCAGAGTTGGAAAATAGAGAGATCAAAGGAATTTTGCAGAAAACGGTGAATCCTTCAAGGAAAGATTGGAGTTTGCGCTTACCTGAAGCGTTGTGGGCCTACAGGACGGCCTACAAAACAATTTTGGGGATGTCACCTTACCGTCTAGTTTTTGGGAAGTCTTGTCACTTACCTGTTGAATTGGAACATAGATCTTATTGGGCTATAAGAAGTTGAATTTTGATACTGATTCATCTTTTTCCTCTCGCAGGTTACAATTGTTGGAGCTAGAGGAGTTGAGGAGAAATGCGTACGATAATGCCAAAATATCACAAGAGAGGATGAAAGCCGTCCACGACATGATGATCCTACGGAGGGATTTCACCCTAGGCCAAAAAGTACTTCTATACAATTCCAGGCTACACATCTTTCCCGGGAAGCTTTGCTCTAGGTGATATGGACCTTTCATAGTCAAAGAAGTATTCCCACATGGCGCTGTGCTCTTACTTAATGAAAAAGACGGAAGTGAGTTCAAGGTGAATGGCCAAAGATTGAAGCATTTTCACGAGCCTTGGACCAAGGAAGCGAGCACCATGGATCTCACAGACCCACCTTCGGGTGGGGACTAATCAGGTGTGTTCTTTCCATGATTCCCTCTTCCTAACATTGAGGACAATGTCTATTTTAAGTTGGGGGGGAGGGTATAACTTTTAGGATTTTCTTTATTTTCTTTTTTCTTTTAGGATTTTATTTTTTTAGTTCCCTTTTTGCATTGAAAAAAAAAAATTTGAGTCAAGATCTATCACCAATACCTATTTTTACCTAGAAATGAACCTCATGTGATGAAATTTCTCGTTATTTATTCACCACCGTACACTCGTGATTTATTTTCTTCCACCATTATTGTCGAATATTTCAGTCTCATTTGATATGAATGCAAGTACTTGTGGTGAAATTTTCATTGATATATCTCAATTGCATGATTAATTGACGACTTAATGAAGCTAGAAATTATGAATTAGCAAGTAGTATGCTTTCAATGGAAACACACCAAAGTTCATGCACGAATAAGTTCACAAAATTACTGGAGCATTATTTTTACCTCGTATTCATTGCCATTTGCATGCTTGGTATGATTTTAGGTAGAAAAATGTACACCGTCTTTTGAAATGATTAGGATAACCCATTCTTGTGAAAGATTAAAGAAAAGGAAGCTATCTTGCTAAGTTATTTATGCACACACACAAAAAGAAAGAAATGAAATGAATGAACGAATAAATGTGTCGTTAAAGAAATAACTTGGTTGGCTCGAGTAGTACAGTCCGAGGGGTCCGTCTTGGCCTAATGCCCTATTATCGTCTGATTTGGGAGCCATTGACTGGAACCTCAATCATTTGATGGAGCGATCCAAGTTATACATTTTTTCTGCGAATGTTGCTTGATGCGCGTTATGCAGAACTATTAAAGAAAAGAAAAGAGAACGAAAAGAAGGAAAAAGTGTGCATAATTAGCAAGGCAATAGAACTTCCAAAGCTTAACGAAAACATAAGATGTGGTGTGATTTCCTATGAATGAAAATTGACGTGTGTATGTCTTGATACCAATCTATTTTTTTGATGCTTACTTTGCATAATACATTTACGCTCCAAGTTAAAATATTTGATTGAACGGTGTTGACCATTGATTTTGTATACTATGAGCCATGAAGTAATGGATAGTGAATTTGAGTCTATTTTATAACCATTTGAGATACTTGACATTTATTTTTGAAAACCCACAAGTACCATTAATTGATGAGCTTGAAATTTTGATATTAGTATGTGGTTATCTTTTTGTCGTTGTAGTATGGTGGTAAATGATTTGAGATCTGATAAGGTGATCTAGGTGTATTTTTAATCGCTTTTTTTGCTAGAGACTAGCAAAACGCTAGTTGGGGGGTGTGATTTGGGTTCAATATTACATATTTAACCCCCAATTTAGCCCTATTTTATGCTCATGTGATGCCACATTGTACTCTAACTCATACGTATTTTATACACAATTATTTATTAGAGAAAATACTCTATTTGAGCACAAAACAGCAATTAACGAATTATTTCTGCACTTTTTATATTTTTCATAGCTTGGTCTCGATCTCACGATTCCAACGACTATTTATTTGTATTTTTCTGAGATCTGTGCTAATTACTGTGTATTTTTGAATGTAGAATACCAATTAAATGGAGAAATACGCTCAAAATACGAGAAATACGCCCGCCAACCTATCAGAGCATGACACGTGCAGCTATCCGACGCTTCCCGCCGGATCCAACGGCTGTAATCAATCCAAGGCGTACGCGTACGCCAGCGGAGCGGCAGCGATCGAGGCCGTCGATCGCAGATCGAACGGCCACGATTCTCGAGAGCTGATGAGTTGGGCGATCAGATCTGGACTGTAGACACAAGATCCAACGGACACGAGCAATCGATCGAGACGCGGGCGGCTGCGTTCTCCTTCGGGTGACGTGGCGTAATCATTGCCGTGCGATGGAGATCCATCGGCGTGCGAACGAAGCGAAATGCGGGGCGACGCGGCATGATGAGAACCATTGGATTCTCATCCAAAGGACAGAAATCACCCCGCAGTTTGATTTATCAGCGGGCGACGGAGCGATCGTATTTGCGGTGACGTGGCACAATATGGACCCTCCGATGCCAAATCCAACGGCTCACGTCGATTCCGAATCGAATTCGGATCGTGCGAGCGAAGCGGGCTTCGCACGAATTTTAAAGTGCCACGCGGCACGCTGAGGTTAAATCCCGCTAGATCCTACGGCCCAGATTTGATCCGATGATGGGTGTGGGTTTTAATTGATATTGGGTGCGGGTTTCAACCCGTTAAGCGCCCCAAACCCGCAATGCTTATTATTTAAGCGTATTCTAGGGTTTTGGGGCGTATTATTGGCGTATTGGAGCATCTAGGAGCCGAATTTTCTCTCTGAAAAATTCTGTAAATTTCCAGAGGCTGTTCTTCAGTTTTCCAGAGAGTTTGGAGTCTTAGCTTGGAGTTTTGGTGATATTTTCTTAAACTCATACCCCGTATTTGGGTGTTTTCTATTGTATTTTGCTATGAACTTGAAGTATTTGGCTATGAAACTAGTTTATTCTTGCATTATAGTAGCTAATTCTTATTTGTGCATGGTATGGAGTAGTTAGGGGATGTGAATCGTATTTTTTTGGTTGAATATCATCGTTCGTAAGCGTTTATGTTGCTAAAGTTGTAATTTTTACTATTAAATCCGCTTTTTCATCTTCCAAAAGAAGTGATTAGGTTGATTATCACCCCAAAAGGGTGAGCTTTGATCTCTCCAAAAGAGAGTTTCATACCGTATTCGTAGGATTATAATTTTAGTGACTATTTAATTCATATTGTGCTTGAATCCCCAAAAGGGTATCTTCCGATGAATCGCTCCCAAAAGGGGGATTTATTGAGTTATATTTGATCAACCAACGTATACGAATCATTGATCCTAACGAACCCATACCATGTGCATATTTCTCATTGATATTTTCACGTATTCTCATTGTTCGTATCGTTCACGTATTCACAATTCGCCATCAAACACATCCACACCACCACCACTAAAGTGTTTAGTTTCTCTACGTAGATTTTCTATTTGATTTAAGCTTGTGGTTTCAACAGATTTCTCCCGAGGATTCGACATCTGGACTCCCAGATTTTACTACTTGTACGGACTCTTGCGCTTGAGAGAGAGCACCTTTTTGGTCCAACCAACAGCCACTCTAGCCAAAAGGCGTAATCTCTGTGTACGACGTGCTTACTAGACTTGTCCTTGTCCTTGTGATTGTTCTTGTAAAACTTGATATCCATGCCATGATTTAAATGCCAGTTGCCATGCCATACTCGTAATTTACTTTACCTGTTGCACTCATACTTTAACTGCCATGTCATTGCATCATGCTAGAACTGCTAGGTTGCTTTGCTTTACTTTCAGTTTCCTTCCACAAGTCTCTTGTAGACCTGCTGACATGTGCCACTTGCTCTTTTGGGTGTCACATGTTAGACCCTGAGCCAGAGACCGTGGCTGAGGACGTGGTATTTGCTGACGCTGAGCCTGAGCCCATGTCTGCCAAGGAGGAGTTTGTGGACACCGGTGACCAGTCTTAGTGACCTTGCTGAGTTTTGCTTTTGTTTTAGGATTGCTGTTAGTTGTCGGTGTGTAGCACCTTTACTTTGTACGTTGTACTTTTGTTGGCCATGTTTGGGCCGTAGACACTTTTTCCTTTTAGCCTGGTGGCTTTTTCTGTGATGTTGAAACT
Organism: Scilla litardierei; assembly: GCA_030789695.1. NCBI lineage: Eukaryota > Viridiplantae > Streptophyta > Magnoliopsida > Asparagales > Asparagaceae > Scilla > Scilla litardierei. The sequence continues at coordinate 104,209,250 of CM061131.1, forward strand.
TATTTATGGACATTCTGAGATTGGCTATTTTATGTCTCTTTCTTTATTATTATTTTTGTTCCGTATCGCACTTGCAGGGACCTCTACTCGGTTTAAATCCAGACGCTTTACAGACTGGAGCCTCACAGCTCCAAGTCTGAGCGGACATTCTCACGTCTCGCCTCCATTTTAGGGAAGCGGGGCGTGACAGAATCATTAACGCAATTGACTAGAATATAATCAATTCCTGCATTATTGATAATTGAAGTTCTAGATTGATCCATTTGAACACGTCCAGTCAGGTTTGGTACCCCTAGCTAGGGCGAGCCCTATTAGGGTGATCCAAGCATAGACACCGAACGGTTCTAGACATTGGCTCGCAGATACCTTAAGAAAACCGATTATCAAAATCATGCTTCATTGATATGGTTATGGATTCTTTCGAATTAGATAATCCTAAATATAAGCAATTCCTAAAACTAACATTTTTAAGAATCAACTATCATCACATCCCACGCAGTTATCATATAACATAAAAGAAGTCTAATTTTCAAAAACAATTTTCAAAAAATCAAAAGCACATATAATTATAGCACAAGGCCATGTGACCACGTTATCACCATAGTTTAGCTAACTATGGCAGAGCAGGGGTATGACTTTTGCAATATCAAATCATATGACATGCCGTGAAATCTGGAAAACCATATTAATTTAATCATAACATGAATTAAATTACATACATCACATAATGCATGTAAGCTCTCTAGTATACCCTAATAATCTAAGGAAACTACATGCTCCAAGTACGATAGCCACCACCAAGCAACACCTAGCAAAGCGCCTCTTTGGCCCATCTCAACCCCATGGATCTCATGTCCTTAGTAATCTTCGGGTAGCTCAGCCTCCTAAATTTACTATACATGTATACAAGGGTATTCCCTTGGAAAAAATAATAAATATAAAAGATGCCAAATTAATCACATAAAATTAGTGCGCGTAGGCACTACAAATTACATAATTAAAAAATTAACCCTAGAGAGCTTACATGCCACATCAGCAATACAAACATCGTTCATACGCATGTTTACGAATAGCAGAAAATAAATCATATTCTAGGTAAAACCTTGCGCTGATACCACTGAAGGGTTTTGAGCAAGCTTCCATAAGGCTATTCTATCGTCTAGCCTACGGCTTAACAGACGTGGAAGCAGCGGAAGAAGGAAAATGAAAACATAAAAAACTTTTATGAAAAACGCCATACAGAAAAATTGCTCATTTGCAGGATCTTTTACTATTTAGGGAGAAGGGTCAACCGAACTCGCCTCGACAGATATAAAATAATTTCTGCTAAAATAAAAACATGCCTTAGTTTTTGTAGTCGCAAACACTCTTTCTTAGGACGACACCCCGAAGCGATCCAACGCCTTTGTAAGGAGGCGACCACTTGCTCCAGAAAGTTTCACTTTAGCTGAATCCTTGTCCCTAAGCTTCGGATCTGATCTGAACTTCCTTCAAGTCTTGCTAGAACATGAAAGGAAGTAAAGAGGAAAAAGAAGAAAAATTTGGTCACCTTTAGATCTAGATTTGCTTACTTTAATTTAGGGTGTGAGCTCCCTTGATCTAGGCTTGGTGTAAGTTTAGGAGGAAGATGGGATCCTAATTTATAGGGGGAGCTGAGCCTTCAGAGGAGTATCACATCCGATGTGGTACTAAAAACATAATTCAAATTGATTCAAATTTGTCCAATTAATTCTCCCTCTCTGTTAAGCTTTAGAATTAAAATGATATATCATTTCGAAAAGTATTAAACAGAGATTGTATAGAAACAAACGATGCTCAATTCCAACTTCGTTTGACCCCTCAAACTAATCCTCAAAGATCACCAAAAATACCACAAACTGCTCGTGCGCTGTTCAGTAGAATCTGCCTCGTGGGCCCCACCTAAGGGCCCCATCCTCTAGCAGGTCAGGTGTGCCTGCTCACTGGGTGAGGGTATATGGGTCAAGCGCCAGCCCGCGGTGCGCCCGCCCGCAGCAGGCAGGCTAGACACGCGCTGGGCTTTGGCCCAGGGCGCCCAGGTGCCCGGGCTGGGCCAACCCAAGTGCTCGGGCCCCTAGCGCTTGGGCGCCCAGCGCCTTAGCAAAGGCCCAGGCACCGATGCACCTATTACAGGCGCCTGGGCCTTATCCCAGGCGCCTGGGCAAGGCAGAATTAGGTTTTCCTTTTTTTGGCTTTCTTTCTTTGTTTAGCCCCAGTTGAGCTAGAGCTATAGGGATGGATCTGTGACTTTCCTAGACCCCTAGATTGAGCTTCTTCTATGCTTTTCAAGGCTCAATTTTCGCATCACATCATATGTGACCGAAATCCTCTTTGCAACTATTTGTGACCATACTAATTCTACTGCATCATATGCATTTTCCTCTTGTTACTTGGATGATGATCTCAGCCTGTGTGAGACCATACATCCTGACCCTAATACAGGTGGGACTCATAGCCCCTGATGACAGTGACCGCGAGCAGCAGATGCCGTCACTGGTTCGGTATCATCATTACGTGATCTATCCCTTGACATAAACATTTTCAGGACTATCCTTGGCTATGTCAGTGATGAATTCTGCAGTTTTAATCCATTTTTCATCAAATATGTCGATGCAAAGCCTAATGTATGGTTGACTGTCAACCCCTAATGGCCTCGCGCTCGATCAGCATTGTTTGGCCTTAGCTTGTCTTTATTGGAGCATATCCAACATACCTTGGCCAATGATTTCATTAAGGATTGTACTGATTCTGTGACACTAGCTCCTCACATACAGGAGTGAAAAATCCTCTCTTGGCCACTACTCCCCTCGTACGCTTCAAATGTCACCCACCCTAAGACCTTTCAGCAGACACGGTCTCAAAGCTAGGTCAGAGATCTAAGTGACACCGTTCACGCACAGGCTCGTACAATGGCCTTAACTCAAAGGACAAACTTACATATCATCTCTTGAGAGGTACCATTGACAGTTTTGTATGTGCTACCATGTAGCAGCTCTTGTTGGGTCGTTCAGTGAACTCATTCTCTAATGAGCACATGTGTATCGTTTCTGATTTCGCTAAATTGAACGATCATGAGATCACCACCACCACCACTTGGTTAAGACAGAGCACACAATAGTCTATTTGATGCATCGATTTCCTTTCTCGATGCATTTACGACTACAAATAGTTTTAGAATTATTCTACTAGCGATCGAAACACTTCTTCATGATCGAGATCCTCATCTCGATATATGTTCAACCTCGCACTCGTCTCATGACTTTAACTAAGTATAAAATGCACATAAACATTATGATTATACTTAGATAAGCATTACCTAATAGCATACTATCATTTTGAACAAGATGTCCCAATTATAAATAATTGGCCTCGAGGGCACACATTTCCCAATAGGAGGTCGGACAGGCGGACCTGTGAGTTTTGTTGGATGAAGCACGACCTGGTCCGAGTGCTGCATGACTGTACTGGTCCCTTGAGGTTGGACCAGCAGGGGCCCTAGCCTGGGTTGGGGCTTTCTTGAACTTTGCATGACTTGAGCCGAGTGTGGCTTGTCAGCGTTGGGACTCATCGTCGTTGCTAGAGCTTTGAGGTTTTTGGGCATCTTCGTCAACCAAGCACTCCCTTTGGAGGGAGGTGTGTCATGGTTGTAGCTCTCCAGATAGACATTAGATCTAGCTTGGGTCAGATCTAAGACCATCGGTGCAAAACTTCGTTATTTTTGGTCGGAAGGGCATGTGTCTCCTGCATCTCACGGAGCCCAGCCATGAGAGCTTGGAAATTGGCTGTTCTGAGGATTATAGGCGCATGTAGAGGAGGGCCGTAGTGGGGCAGCTGTCTTCAGTGGTATTGATTTCAGGCGCACCATTGGACTTGCCCCCACGATCCTTTTGACCTTTGCCATTGAGGAGGATGGTGCTGAAAAAGATCTGGATTGAAGCCTATGCAACGAATGTTGTCACAAGGCCCTTTCCTCTGCCAACTGTTGATTCTGAAAACTCGCACCAACTGTTGATGTAAGGATCCTAAACCACCAGAGGATCCAGATAGGGCTTCACCGGGCAGGCCCCCTTCTCCGATACATAAAAGAGAGAGAGAAATGCATCAGAGGATCGGGGATGGAATCTCGGTTGTCCTCTGATGCCTAAGTCAAACGAGAATGGAGGAAGGAGGTGTGTGTAGTAGAATTATACGTAAGATGACCCGTTTTGATGTGGATTGAGGCATATGAAAGTGTGCATTGAGGTGTATGAATTGAGCCTTACCTGATGATGAAGCAAGCCTATCGTTTATATGGAGCTTGGGGAGGTTACGTCACGTCAGGCAGTTATAAGGATCACAGATTTTCTGGCATAACAGATGAAGGGTTTTGGCGGACCCTCAAGGCTCAGATCTGTGCACGTTCTTAGTCGGACAGACCACAGAGGCATAAAGCACAACGAAAAATAAAAACATACTAGATAAACATTTTAGCTAGACCCTGAGAGAGCCAGAACTTAGCCCGATCTATGCCAACTTGGGGTGGATCTGACCACCCCAAGAGGGATCTATCCTACAACGATGAAATTAAATTACACTAAAAAGCTTTAAAGAACATACCTGGAATCTCAACCCTGGGGCAGGCAAGATGTACCGCACCGGCTTCTTACGCTCCTTGTAGCCGAACCGTCATAACTCGATCCACCCGAGCCGCCTAACACCTTCGAAGTGATCCACCCGAGCCGACACCCGCCTCCGAGCCGATCACTTACGGTAGAAGGTTTCACTTGAGCAGACCCACGTCTTAGACGTCTGGATCCGAATCCAAACCCCCCTCGTAGTCTTGCTAGGACTCGTCGGGAGAATATGAAGAAGAGAGGAAGAATAGTTTAAGTCGTAGATCGAGCTTGCTCAAAATTCGGAGCTACTCGATCGAAGACTTGGTGTGCTTTTCAACGATGCGGGGGCACCCCTATTTATATAGGGAGTCGGCCCATCCCTTTTCGTTGCGAGCAATGTGTAATGAAGAGGGGGTTTAATATGGCTAATTGAAGTTTAGTAAGCCTTTCACAAAGGCTAACTTCAACGAATTAAATCTCTTCATCCATTAAACTTTAGACACCAAACAAGCTATCATTTCGCAGGGCTTCGAATGGTGAACGCGTAGGAACGAACGGCGACGAATTTTGACTTCGTTTGACCCCTCAAACAATTGCCCAAAGATGGGTTAAAAGTCATTTTTCGTAGCCGTCAAAAGGGTTTCAAAAACCCTAATTAACTTAAGTTGTGGACGCGCCGGCTAAGCTTAGCGGGTGGACCAGCTTACCCAAGTGGGTCTAACTCACTTTTGCCTTTGACTGTTTTTGCGTTTCCGGGCTCGTTTGAGCTCTGTTTTGGACGCGGTTTGAACCTGTGTTTAGACTGGGACGATCCCGGCAACCAGGTAACCCTGTCTAATGCTTTTGTTCCTACAAATATTGTCGCAACCAATTTACGACACGTTTAATCTTGTTTGCATCGAATGCAACATTGTCCCATTTACGACTTAGTCTCACAACTAGCTTGGGGACTTAACTATTCTATTTTATCGAATGAATTCCTCTTATATATCTTCCTATTATTAAGACAGGAATACTACTCGGTGTGAGACCCTACAACCTGACCTTACTACAGGTTGGGGCTCGAAATCCCTAAATGACGGTCACCACGAGCAGCAGTTGTCGTCCATGTTTCAGAATCATCATAACGTGATCGACCCATTGACAAAAGTATTGTTGGGTTCACTTTGTCTGTGTCAGTGATGAATACCGTTAGCTATAGTCCCTTCGTCAAGACTGTGTCTTTGTTGGCCTAGGGTACGGTTTACTGTCAATTCCATTAGACAACATTGGTCAGTATACGGCGGTCTTTGTTGTATTCACATTGTACATCTTACAACGTACCCCGGCCTAGGATTAACACAAAGACCGTACTGAGCCTGTGACACTAACTTCCCTTTAACAGAAGAGACGAATCCCATCTTAGTCATCTACTCGCTTCGAGAGCTTCAGGTGTAACCCAACCTAAGATCTTTCAGCAGGCCTAGCCTCGAAGCTAGATCATAGGTCTAAGCAACACTGTTCACTTACAGGTTCGTACAAATGACTTCAGGTCTTAAGGACCAGCTTACATATCATCACCCTAGAGTTATTATAAACAGTTTAGTTAAAGTTAACCATGTAATAACTCTAAGTTGGTCTCTCAATGAACTTATTCTCCAATGAGCACCTGTGTCTCGTCTGCGACTTCACCAAGTCGAATGACTATGAGATCATCATTACCCTAAGGTAAGACAAAGACAGAGTGGTCTGTCCGATGCGCCGATATCCATTTCTCGACACATCTATGACCACGAACCGTTTAAGACTTAAGTTTCTATTCGGTCACTTACTACTCATAATCAAGATCTTATCTGGATACGTAAGGACCTAACTATAAGTCTAAGAAAATTATCTAAGTATATGATTCAACGAATTCATACTTAGGATAATTGATACCATATAATATCTTAACAAGACGTATACTAAGGATAAATAGCCTTATGGGCATATATCCTCCTACATCTCCCATTTGCACTTAGGCTATTTTACTCGGTATTTCATACCGTTATAGCATATCAGTCACATCGGACCATCATATGTTAAACCTAAGAGTGGATTTACTAACGAGTATCTATAATGCATTTTAATGGATTTTTATTTATACATCTTTTGATCTCACAAGGTTGATCCTCGAAAACTGATTTGAATCAATTTTCTTTTCTTTGTATAGCCAACAATTAGCTCATACAATTTTGATGTCGGGTCTAACATTTTTATAAGTCAGTCTTGGCTCATTCCAATTATTTTGTATCAATATGTCAAGTACATAAGTGACACCTTAAGTCTCTATATATTCGATTAAATCAAAAGTATTTTGACTCGATGTCTTATATAGATGATTCAAATGAGTTGGAAACCTTTTTACTTAGTCCGAGAAACCGGAGCTAAGTATATGAGTTATCTCCTACTGGCTTTAAGAATTAACTGATTAAATACTTCTACTCTATATCTAAATCATATTTAGAATATATATGATAAGCATAACCAATTGAGAAGCGCTTAGATGGAACGTACCAGTGTCAGGTTGGGTTTGACGAATGAGTCATATCAAGATCGGTTTAAGGAATCTTGATATTGACTTACTCAGTCAAACGTCCTCCTTAGTACTTTTCCCTTAACTACATTTAATAATAACTCTTAAGAATCAAATGTAGTTTGAATTAAGAATCAATCTTAACATGCGTATAATTGTGATCATACACAATTTATATGCTTCTGGAACTTATATTTAACTATCGACTGGTTATAAAATTAAGTCAGCTCCAAACAATCAAATTATTCAAATGCTCTTGTTGTCAGCTCGAGAATTAATGCAACCAGCTCAGACAGCCACATTCACAGAAATTTAAGCCATTCGCAACAAATGATCACTCCGTATTTTACACCTTTTTTCCCGCATGTTTGCATGCCATTTAGATCGCTCAAATCATGTTTTTCACGGTTTATCGACAACATTACGATACTTTTCACGATTTGTTGTTTTTGTCGTATTTCAGGAGATTTGGAGCGATTTGGAGTGATTCTGAGATACACCCACTCCGGAGTGTCACCGACGACTTCCCTGAGGGGTATTTTGAGATTGGAGAGGAGCGGAAGAAGAAAGAACGTCGTAGGAGCGACGAGGAGGCAAAAATACGCAATTTGGGCATCTTCAGCATCTCACTCGGCCGAGTGAAGGAGTCACTCGGCTGACCAACGAGACCCCGCTCGGCCGGCCAGATCGGACACGCTATCAGCGTGCACTCGGCCGAGCATCAGAAGCCGACTCGGCCGAGTGACGTATCCCGTCCGCCCGAGTGGCACTCAGACGACGCCCATCAAAAACTCCCGACTTACTGTTTTTCGTCAGTCTGAGCATCAGAAGACCCACTCGGCCGAGTGGCAATTGCCGACCGCCCGAGTGAAGATGAGCCCATCGGCCGAGTAACGACAACTCACTCGGTCGAGTGACGCCCGAAGTGACGACCCCCAAGACCCCAGACTTACTGTAAATTCTCAGGGTCTATCACTCGGCCGAGCGACCTTTGTCACTCGGCCGAGTGAGCCGAGCGCCTGTAGCGGAAAACACGATTTTGAAGAGGCGTAGGGGCAGTTTGGTCACGAATTTCTGGGCAGTTTTGGGGGGTATTTAACCCCAGATTCTAACCTAGGTTAGAGAGCTTTTTCATTGCTTTTGGCAGCCTTTTTAGATTAGACTTTTTTAGAGTTAAATTATTGTGATTGGAGAGGAGAGAAAAGGGTTATTTTGTTGGATTCTTTTGAAGCTGCATTGGTTTGTCTCCCTCTCTATTAAAAATCCTATTTTTATTGCTATTTTGAATATTGCCATGAATTCTATTTCTATTTCAATTGATTGTTCTTCCATTTGCGATATGATTTGTGAGTAGTCTTAACGTCTTAGGGCGTGGGGATGAACCCTACAAGCCCAATTTCCGATTTGTGACGATTTGGTAGAACTATTGCTAGAATTGATTAGGGCTAGTTTGGGATTGATATGATACGGATAGCTAGGTATTCATATCGATTGGGATTTGCAAGAGATTGGATCCCAATTCGATAGGAAACCCTAGAAATCCGAATTAGGTTGAAATTGAGTTTCCTTAGTATCTGTTTGCAAGAGATTGGACCGATACTAGGATCCTCGATTGCAATTCTATACCGATACTCGTTTGCAAGAGATTGGACGGGTAGGAACTATCCCAAACTAGGTCGTAGCCCGAGTTTGCACGAGAGTGGGCTCGGGATGCGATTGAACGATGACGTTGATCCTAATGCTAGCTTGCCTAGGCTAGGGTTTGCAAGAGATTGGACCCGAGCCTAGGTCTGCTATAGACCGGCAACAGCGCGAGAGCGTGAGCTAGGTTTTACATTCAGTTGCAACTAGTTCATCCGACATTCTACCCTAGCAATTGTGAAACCGATGAATCACAATGACGAGATACGGTGAGTAGCGGGATTCCCTATTCCCTAGGCGTCTTTATTTGATTTTATATCTCTTTACATTGTTTGACGATTGTGACAACATCGCCGAAAGGAAAATTCCCACTTTTCTGTCCCCATAGCCAGGTTGTTCGGAGAAGGCATTGTCATACGTCCTCCCTGAGTTCGATACCCACTCGCCGCTACACCGTGCGCTTGCGGTAAAACTACACGGTCGCTCTTTAGGGTGTACGCCCGGGCGCGACCAAGTTTTTGGCGTCGCTGCCGGGGAGGGCGTTTTGACAGAGTTTGATTTGGATCACCCGGTCATTTCTCTTCAACTTCTTTCTTTATTGCTTCATTCTTTTCTAACTCTGTTTACAGTCCCATTTTGCAATCCCTCTCGAAATTCTCCACGGAATCTTATCAGGTAAAATGGGGGATGCAATTCCCATGACTGAGTCTGGCCAGGGAGATGATGAATCTTTTGCGGAGCTCCTCAAGGAACTTATTGATGAGGTCTACGCTACCGGAGCTTTTGCTATTAGTATCGAGGACCCCGTCGAACAACTGTTTGCTAGCTTCGTGATGGATCAAATCTCCCCGGATGGGACTATCGGGGGCGATATCAGAGTTGATGTGAGGGATGACAAGCTATATTTTGAAGGCAATAGAACATGTGTCGAAGAGTACTACACTCCCGAGGAACACTTCGAACAAACCGATATTCAGGGAGATACACTCTATGACCCTCACTCTTGCATTTATGAATCTGCTGACGTATTTCTTGATCTCAGGAATGAACCAGAGCAAGGTGGTAGTCCTATCGATGCAGGCGCAGAATCGGAGAGCGTCTATTCCAATGCACCGTCCTCACTAGGAAGCGAATCTGAGCCCCCATTCGAGAGCGAACTAAACTCAGATGTTGAAGGAGAAGTTAAATTCACACAAGGTGACGAAGCAGAGGGTGCGGCACCCTTTGAGGTAGAGCTTAAACAATTACCGCCGAATCTAAGGTATGCTTTCTTGGGTAGTAAATTGACTTTTCCGGTGATTGTAAATGCCCACCTTGGCCAAGACCAACTTGAAAAATTATTAGAAGTCCTTAGGGATCACAAGGATGTCCTTGGTTACACAATCTTTGATCTTAAGGGAATAAGCCCTAGGCTATGCACGCATAGGATCCACTTGGAAAACAATGAAGCCTCTTCTATTGAGCCTCAAAGGCGATTGAACCCGAATATGAAAGAGGTAGTTAAAAAGGAAATCCTAAAATTGCTTGATGCTGGAATTGTCTATCCGATCTCTGATAGTAGATGGGTTAGCCCCGTTCACGTCGTCCCCAAGAAAGGGGGGATGACCGTTATAAAAAATGATAAAGGAGAACCCATTTCTACTCGCACTGTCACGGGATGGCGAATGTGCATAGATTATAGAAAACTAAATAAAGCCACCCGAAAAGACCATTACCCATTGCCCTTCATTGATCAAATGCTCGAACGCCTAGCTAAACATAAATACTTTTGTTATTTAGATGGGTATTCGGGATTTTTCCAAATCCCTTTGCACGAAGATGACCAGGAAAAAACCACTTTCACCTGCCCCTATGGTACCTATGCCTACAGTAGGATGCCCTTCGGTCTTTGTAATGCTCCCGCAACCTTTCAGAGATGTATGACATCCATTTTTTCCGATTACATTGAAAATATAATGGAAGTCTTTATGGATGATTTCTCGGTTTATGGGAGCGAGTTTGATTCTTGTTTGGCTAATCTCACTAAAGTTCTTAAAAGGTGCCAACAAAATAATCTAACTCTGAACTGGGAGAAGTGCCACTTCATGGTCACGGAAGGTATAGTTCTTGGGCACCTTGTCTCCTCGAGAGGGATTGAGGTAGATAAGGCAAAGATTGAGGTAATCGAGAAACTCCCACCTCCTATTAATGTTAAGGGCATTAGAGGCTTTTTTGGTCATGCGGAGTTTTACCACCGCTTTATCAAGGATTTTGCCTTGATTGCCCGACCTCTTACGTCCTTGCTTGCTAAAGATACTCCTTTTATTTTTTCAGGGGAATGCTTGCAAGCCTTCAATACCTTGAAGGAAGCACTAGTTTCCGCACCCATCATACAACCACCGGATTGGAGCCTTCCCTTTGAGCTAATGTGTGATGCTAGCGACCAAGCCATTGGAGCGGTATTGGGACAAAGGAAAGACAAGAAGCTTCATGCAATATTCTATGCGAGCAAGACATTGGATGATGCGCAGAAAAACTATACAACTACCGAAAAAGAGCTTCTAGCGGTCGTCTATTCCATCGAGAAGTTTCGCTCCTACCTCCTTGGTTCCAAGGTGATTGTCCACACTGACCATGCGGCATTGAAATATCTTATAAATAAGAAGGAGGCCAAACCCCGGTTAATTAGGTGGATACTCTTGTTGCAAGAATTCGACTTGGAGATCAGAGACAAGAAAGGTACGGACAATGTTGTGGCGGATCATTTGTCTAGGCTTATTCGCGACAAGGAGGATGAGAGTTTACCTATCGACGACACATTCGTGGATGAGAGGCTATACGCCATAAGGCCCGGGGAAGTGCCTTGGTACGTGGACTTCGTCAATTACTTGGCTTGTGGAATTAAACCGCATGGGATGCCCACGCAACAAAAGAGGAGATTGTTGCATGAGGTCCGTAGCTATTTTTGGGAAGACCCATACCTCTTCAAGATATGCAAAGATAGTGTTATTCGGAGGTGTGTTTCTAGGGAGGAGGCAACGTCTATCATTTTGCATTGCCACGGTATGCCATGCGGGGGACATCATGCCGCCTCTAAGACAACCGCTAAGATTTTGCAAAGCGGATTCTTCTGGCCAACAATGTTCAGAGACACCCACGACTTCGTGAAGGGGTGTGATAGATGCCAACGGACCGGGAATATTTCCAAACGTAATGAGATGCCAATGAGACCGATCCAAGAAATTGAGCTTTTTAATTGTTGGGGAGTGGACTTCATGGGACCATTTCCGTCAAGCAACGGTAACAAGTATATCCTATTGGCCGTTGACTACGTCTCCAAATGGGTGGAAGCAATCGCTACCCCTACCAATGATGCAAGGGTCGTTTCTAAATTTTTCAAGCAGAATATCTTCCCACGCTTTGGGGTGCCTCGTACCTTGATAAGCGACGGGGAAGCCATTTCATAGAAAACAAGTTCGAAGCCATGCTGAAGAAGTACGGGGTAAACCATAGAGTTGGCATGGCTTATCACCCCCAAACAAGCGGCCAAGTGGAGGTCTCGAATAGGGAGATAAAGCAAATTCTTGAGAAGACCGTAGATCGATCTAGAAAGGATTGGTCCATGAAGTTAAACGATGCTCTATGGGCATATCGCACAGCCTTTCGCACTCCCATCGGTACCACACCGTTCCGACTTGTTTATGAGAAAGCTTGTCACTTGCCGGTAGAGCTGGAACACCGCGCGTATTGGGCCATCAAGACCCTAAATTATGATTATAAGAGTGCGGCGGTGAGGCGACTCTTGGACATCAACGAGCTTGATGAGATTAGGAGAGATGCCTACGAGAGCTCGAGAATTTACAAAGAAAGGACCAAGATTCTCCACGATGCACGCATAACTGTTACGGACTTCAAGGTCGGAGATAAAGTCCTCCTATTCAATTCCTGGCTCCGACTCTTTCCCGGAAAATTGAGGTCACGGTGGTCCGGACCTTTCACAATCAAGCGCATACAACCGGGAGGAGCTTTTGAGTTAGAAAGCAAAGACGGAGCCACATTCAAAGTAAATGGACAAAGGCTCAAGCATTATTCAGGGAGTCCCTATGGGAGAAATAAGTAGAATATATCTGCTTAAGGGACGGCCGGACGATCTTTCATACATCCTTGACGAGGTCATTGAGGAGGCGATCCCCCATTCCATCGGCGCACTATTCAAGGATGATTTTGAGGAAGGGCCGGATTTGGGCCAAGAAGAAAAGATGAATGACTCCCCCGATCTCTCCATGGAAATTGATGAAGGCGACGCTGATGTCGCAAGAATTCGAGAGCTCTGCAAGCTCTCAAAAGTGAAGTCTCCAAGGAAAGCTCCACCGATACGGAAATCGGTGTCACCGGTGAAGCCAAGGCCCGGAGCAAGCACTAGCTTAGGGGAGCCACCCCCAAACACTACCCGAGACAAAGGAGCACTGAGGAAGAACACGCTGCCACAACATCCAAATCTGAGCGTTCTTCCCGATAAATTCGACGGGTGCATCTCATATGCACCCAATATCCCGCATTAAATTGAAAATCCAAGGGGGTCGAGCTCAAGACCTTAAACGAGCGCTTGTCAGGAGGCAACCCGACGGTTATCGCTTTATTTTTACTTTTTTCTTTATTTTTGTTTTAGAAATTATTAGGGTTTTGAGTCGTTTGCCTGAAAAATTCGTGATAACGGGTCCTATTTTTCTTTGACAGGAGAGGAGAAATGGATGTCTATCATTAGGAGGATGAACAAGGAGACAAAGAGCGCTCCAGGAATGCGCTCGATGCTTAGGATGAGGAAGAAATCATCTGGAGGAAGAAAAACAGAGATTAGAGCCCAAACGGAGCCAAACAGCAGAAAACGGGATTCACTCGGCCGAGTACACTAGCCACTCGGCCGAGCACGTAAGTCCGTCCGCCCGAGCGACGCACAAACGAGGGAAGTCTGATGTACCCAACTCTCTGTTTCTTTTCTTGATTTCAGTATAACTGCCACTCGGCCGAGTATATATCTTCACTCGGCCGAGTGAAACTGATACGCTCCTAGGGCGAGAACTGTCGAGTAGCTTGAGCCACTCGACCGAATGGACTTTTTCCACTCGGCCGAGGGTGGCAAATCCACTCGGCCGAGTCGTAAGCAGGGAGGAATTTTCAAAAATATTTCTGTTACGATCACTCGGCCGAGTGATACTTCCACTCGGCCGAGTCGTAACTTTTCCTTTATAAGAGGCGCAGGCTCGGCGCGGAATTCGAAGCGACACAAATTCTCATTCACCTGAACCCGCGCCCCCTCTTCTCTCCTGAACGCTGCGACTCACCCGACCACCCTTGTCCGTGGCCGCGCTCGGCCGACCACCGCCGGCCGACGACGCCGCCGCACCGCCCGAGTCGCCGCCGGTGATCTCACCGCCAGCCGAGCTCCGGTAACCCCTTTTCGCCCTATTTTCTCATATTTCTTGTATTTTTTGACGATCCGTACACTAATCTAGCCCCTAATTCAAATTAACTTCATTATCTATCCATTATACCCCTAACCCCCCATACATTTTGAATATTACTCGCTGATATCTTCGTTTGATGTGCAGGGTATATTGGGGAGCTTAGGGGAGCCTAGGGGAGCTTCCGGGGAGTGTTTTTGGCTTCGTGGAGGCGGTGTCTTCGCACGCATCCACTATATTGCTCTCGCGGTATGTTACGGTATACTCGTTCCACTCATTTTCGCACGCCGCATTTATTTCGCTTTTTGGTAAGCACCCGGGGCCCACATGCCGCCCCGGACACGGCCACGCACCAGGAGAGCTTCCGTCAAGCGGAAGCGGCCGGATGAGCCCGGCCCCTCCCACGAGATGGAGGACTCTCCTCCGCCTACACCACGTCACCCCGCACTGCCACAGCCTGCAGACCCCGTTCACCCCGCACAGCCACAGCCTGCAGTCCCCGTTCACCCCGCACAGCCACTCCCTGCCGACCCACTGCCACCACCGGCTCCACTTGTCGGGCCGCTGGGGATTACGTTCCGAGACGACGCACACCGTGTCGTTTTTGAGCGCATTTCCCAGCGCTCGATTGTACCCTCCAGGTTCGCACACCTTGCAGACCTAGGACGCCTGGGGGTACTTGAGGGGATGCTCACGTTGTATGACAACGTGGGCTGGCGAGATTTTTTCCAAGTGTCGGCGGACACTGGTGGGCACTGAAAGGTGCTTCTCTCAAGCGCAAGAGTCCGTTCAAGTAGTAAAATCTGGGAGTCCAGATGTCGAATCCTCGGGAGAAATCTGTTGAAACCACAAGCTTAAATCAAATAGAGATCTATCGGAAAGAAACTAAACACTTTAATAATGAAAGCGATGATGGTGTGAAAGTGTGTCGTGAATACGTAATCAAAGCGAACAACGAAAGAGTCGTGTATGAAAATATATGAGAAACATGCACATGATATGGGCTCGTTAGGATCAGCGATTCGTGTATTTTGGTTGATTAAATATAACTCAACAAATCCTCCTTTTGGGAGCGATTTGTCGGAAAATACCCTTTTGGTGGTTCAAGCACGATATGAATAAAAACGTCGCTAAAACTATAGTTCTACGAATATGGTATGAAGCTCTCTTTTGGAGAGATCAAATCTCACCCTTATGGTGTGATCATCAACGTATTTGCTTCTTTTGGAAGACGAAAAGAAGATTAGATAGCGAAAACATACAATTTTAGCGACTTTTACGATGAAGAACAACAATATTCAACCTAAATAGCACGAATCACCTCACCTAACTACTCCATATCATGCACAACAGAGATTTAGCTACACATCATGCAAAAATAGACAAGGTTCATATCAAAATACTTCAAGTTCATAGCAAAATACGCTAGAAAACACCAAAATACGGGGTTTGAGTTAAAGAAAATATCACCAAATCTCCAAGTTTCGACTTCAAACTCTCTGAAAATAATAAGAAAGGCCTATGGAAATTTACAGAATTTTTCAGAGAGAGAATACGGCTCCTAAGTGCTCCAATACGCCAATTATACGCCCAAAAACCCTAGAATACGCTTAAATAATAAGATTACGGGTTTTACTGTGCTTAACGGGTATAAATCCGCTTCAAAATCGCACCCGAAACAATCTTAGCCGTTGATCTGGAGCGGCGCAATTCGTGGCCGTCCATCGTAGTGGGATTGCACTGGAGAACGCCACGTGTGCGCCAATATCAGTGCGAAGCCCGCATCCGCTTCGAGTAATACGCATTCAGATCGGAGCTTGATCTCCGCCATTCGATTAGGATCTGACGCTCGAAATGCCGCCACGTCGCTCCGCAAAGTGCCGATCCGCCTCGTGATTTCTTCGTCGCTCGCAGTCCGTTGGATCGTGATCGGAGCGTCCCGAAGCGGCCACGTCGCCCAGCAGAAATCTCCGTTGCTTCGAGTTTGCTTCGATTCGCAGCCGTCGGATCTTGATCGTACGCTCCGGATCGCTGCTTCGTTTTCAAATCGCGGGGAAATTATTGGCCGTTCGATCAAAATCGAGCGGCTGACGCATTGCCGCGTGGCTGTTTGAAATCTCGCTCCGCAGCTCCGTTGCCCCGCTTCGCTGGCCGTTGGATCTCGATCCAACGGCGTGTAAAAATCCACGTCGCCCGCTTGATTTCGATCGTCGGATGAGCCGGGAGACGCTGAGATGCGGCCACTTGTCCTTTAAGATTCGTGCGGCGACCGTATTTTCGTATTTTCGTGCGTATTTCTCCATTTAAATGATATTCTGCATTCAAAAAGTCATAGTAATTAGCACAGATCTCAGAAAAATACAAATAAATAGTCGTTGGAATCGTGAGATCGAGACCAAGCTATGAAAAATATAAAAAGTGCAGAAATACTCAATAGGAATCGTGTTTTGTGCACGAATAATGTGATTACTCTAATAAATAATGGTGTACAAAATACGCACATATTAGAGAGCAATTAAGTATTATATATGCACATCATAGGACTAATTAGGTGGTTAAATATGTAATATTCACTCCGAATCACACCCCCCAACTAGCGTTTTGCTAGTCTCTAGCAAAAAGAGCGATTAAAAATACGCCTAGATCACCTTATCAGATCTCAAATTACTCACCATCATACTACTACGATAAAAGAGATAACCGCACACTAATATCAAAATTTCAAGCTCGTCAAGTAATGGTACTTGTGGGTTTTCAAAAATGAATGTCAAGCATCTCAAATGGTTATAAAATAGACTCAAATTCACTATCAATTACTTCATGGCTCATGGTATACTAAAGCAATGGTACACACCGTTCAATCACATATTTTAACTTGGAGCGTGAATTTTTCATGCACAGCAAGCATTAAAAATAGGATGGTATCAAGACATACACACGTCAATCTCTATTCATAGGGACTCACACCACATCTTGCGTTTTCTTTAAGCTTTGGAAGTTCTCTTGCCTCGCTAATCATGCACACTTATTCACTATTTTCTTTCGCTTTTTTCCATAGTTCCGCGTAACGCGCATCAAGCAACATTCGCGGAAGAGTATATAACTTGGATCGCTCCATCAAATAATTGAGGTTCCGGTCAATGGCTCCCAAATCAGATGATAATAGGGCATTGGGCCAAGAAGGGCCCCTCGGACTTTACTACTCGAGCCAACCAAGTTATTTCTTTAATAGCACATTTATTCATTTTTTTCTTCCTCATTCATCTCATTTTTTTCTTATTTTGTGTGTGCATAAACAACGTGGCAAGATAACTTCCTCTTCTTTAATTTTTTCACGAGAATGGGTATCCTAATCATTTCAAATGACGTGGTACGTTTTTCTACCCAAAATCACACCAAGCATGCAAATGGCAATGAATACGAGGTAAAGAACAATGCTCCAGTTAATTTATGAATTATTGGTGCATGAACTTTGGTGTGTTCCAATGAAAGCATACCACTTGCCCATCCATAATTTCTAGATTCATTAAGTCATCAATTAATCTTGCCATTGAGATGTATAAAAAGAAATTCACCACAAGCACTCAAATTCATGTATAATGAGACTGAAATATTTAACAATAGTGGTGGAGGAAAATAGATCATATGTGTATGGTGGTGAATAAATATCGAGAAATTTCATCACATGAGGTTCATTTCTAGGTAAAAATAGGTATTAGTGATATTCTTAACTCAGGAATTTTTTTTCCAATGCAAAAGGGGAACTAAAAATAAAATCCTAAAATAAAAAAAAGAAAATAACAATAAAAAAAATCCTAAAAGTTATTTCCCTCCCCCCAACTTAAAATAGACATTGTCCTCAATGTTAGGAAGAGGGAATCATGGAAAGAACACACCTGATTAGTTCCCACCCGAAGGTGGGTCTGTGAGATCCATGGTGCTCGCTTCCTTGGTCCAAGGCTCGTGAAAATGCTTCAATCTTTAGCCATTCACCTTGAACTCGCTTCCTTCTTTTTCATTTAGTAAGAGCACAGCGCCATGTGGGAAAACTTCTTTGACGACGAAAGGTCCATACCACCTAGAGCGAAGCTTCCCAGGAAAGATGTGTAGCCTGGAATTGTATAGGAGTACTTTTTGGCCTGGGGTGAACTCCCTCCTCAAGATCATCATGTCGTGGACGGATTTCATCCTCTCTTTTGATATTTTAGCGTTGTCGTACGCATTTCTCCTCAACTCCTCCAGCTCCAACAATTGTAACCTGCGAGAAGAAAAAGAGACATCAGTATCAAAATTCATTTTCTTTATAGCCCAATAAGATCTATGCTCTATCTCAACAGGTAAGTGACAAGACTTCCCAAATACAAGGCGGTAAGGTGACATCCCCAAAATTGTTTTGTAGGCCGTACTGTAGGCCCACAACGCTTCAGGTAAGCGTAAACTCCAATCTTTTCTTGATGGATTCACCGTTTTCTGTAGAATTCCTTTAATCTCTCTATTTGCCAACTCTGCTTGGCCATTGGTTTGGGGGTGATACGGAGTAGAAACTTTATGTGTGACCCCAACCCTCTTCATTAAAGTAGCGAACATGCGGTTGCAAAAATGAGACCCTCCATCACTGATCAAGGCCTTTGGCACTCCAAACCTAGAGAAAATGTTCTCTTTGAGGAACTTAAGCACAACGGAAGTGTCGTTCGACCTGCAAGGAATAGCTTCCACCCATTTAGAAACATAATCAATACAAACCAAAATATAAGCATATCCAAATGAAGGTGGGAAAGGTCCCATGAAGTCTATGCCCCAACAATCAAATATTTCAATTTCCAAAATGGGGTTTAAAGGCATCATGTTACGCTTAGTAATACCCCCTAATTGTTGGCATGCAGCACAAGTCTTGCAATAATGAAATGTATCTTTAAACATAGTTGGCCAATAAAAGCCACATTGCGAGATTTTTGCCACAGTTTTGTTCGCTGAAAAGTGTCCACCACATACTCCATCATGGCAAAATTGTATCACACTGGTTATTTCATGATTAGGAATGCATCTCCTAACAATTTGGTCACTACAATATTTATATAAGTACGGATCATCAAAGAAGAAATATTTTACCTCGTACTTGAACCTTTTAAAGTCTTGAAGAGACCAAGTGTCAGGAGTCTTACCAGTTACCAGATAATTAACGATATCAGCATACCATGGAGAGGTGGAAACGCTAAAAAGATGCTCGTCGGGAAAGGAGTCCTTCAAAGGCACATCTGCTGAATCAAGGCCTACTGTCAATCGTGATAAATGGTCAGCTACTAGATTCTCCACGCCTTTCTTGTCCTTGATTGTGACATTGAACTCCTGCAACAATAAAATCCATCGTATCAATATAGGCTTAGCATCTTTTTTAGACAATAAATATTTTAAAGCAGAGTGATCAGTATATATCAAAATAGGTGATCCCAGAATATAGCTCTTGAATTTTTCCAACGCGAATACTACAGCAAGCAACTCCTTCTCTGTGGTCGTATAATTCCTCTGAGCGTCATTTAGTGTCTTGCTAGCGTAGTAAATCACCACTGGAACTTTGCCTTTTCTTTGGCTTTGGACTGCACCAACTGCGTAATTGCTTGCGTCACACATTATTTCAAATGGTAGGGACCAGTCTGGCACCTGCAAAATGGGAGCAGAAATCAGCAACTTCTTTAAAGTTTCAAAAGAAATTTGACACTCAGGTGTCCACATAAAATCCACATTTAAAGTAAGTAAGTTGCAAAGAGGGCGAGATATAGCGCTAAAATCTTTGATGAACCGCCAATAAAATCCTGCATGTCCCAAAAATGATCTGATGTCCTTCACGCATTTAGGACTTGGTAGCTTCTCAATTACTGCTACCTTGGCTCTGTCTACCTGTATACCATCTTTAGAAACCAGGTGACCTAGGACAAGTCCCTCTGTGGTCATAAAATGACACTTCTCCCAATTCAATAGGAGATTCTTTTCAATGCACCTGTCAAGAACAAGAGCCAAGTTAGCTAAACAATCATGAAAAGAGCTACCATATACTGAAAAATCATCCATAAATACCTCAACAATTTTCTCAACCATATCATCAAAAATACTGAGCATGCATCGCTGAAAAGTGGCTGGAGCATTACATAAACCAAACGGCATTCTTTTAAATGCAAAAGTACCAAAGGGACAGGTAAAAGTAGTCTTTTCCTGGTCCTCAGGTGCAATCTCAATCTGATAATAACCTGAATAACCGTCTAGAAAGCAATAGTACTCGTGTCCAGCCACCCTCTCTAGAATTTGGTCATGAAATGGAAGAGGGAAATGATCTTTTCTAGTTCGGGAATTCAACTTCCTATAGTCTATGCACATCCTCCAACCTGTGGTGGCTCTAACTGGGATAAGTTCATTATTCTCATTTTTAACCACAGTGAGGCCAGACTTTTTAGGAACAACCTGTGTAGGGCTAACCCACTTACTGTCAGAAATAGGATAAATAATGCCTGCATCCAATAATTTTAAAACCTCGCCTTTCACCACTTCTTTTAATGTTTGATTTAACCTACGTTGCATTTCTCTAGTGGGTTTGGCGTCATCCTCTAAATAAATGTGATGCATGCATACAATAGGGCTTATACCTTTTATGTCAGCAATGGACCAACCAATGGCACCTCTATGTTTCCTCAGCACATCAAGTAAAGAGCTTTCCTGTTCTAAAGAAAGTTTAGAAGATATTATCACAGGGAAGCTGTTTTCATCACCAAGAAAAGCATACTTGAGATATTCAGGAAGTGGCTTCAATTCTGGCTTTGGATCCTCCACCTCAGATGAAATTTGAATTGATGCATTAGGTGGCAAAGCCTCAAACCTAGGCTCCCATACCGCATTGAGCTCCTTCACGTTCTCCTGCGCAAAAGATATGTCATCAGAATCACCAATAAAAGTCTCAACAATAGAAGTATCATCACAAAATTCAGAACAAATATAATCATCCACCAACGAATCAATCATATGCACCCTCTCAATCTCATCATCCACATGTGGCAACTTGCAAGTATTAAAAATATTCAAGTCCAAAGTCATGTTGCCAAAAGTAATTTTCAGTTGACCATCCCTACAATTTATTAAAGCATTGCATGTCGCTAGGAATGGTCTACCTAGAATGATGGGAGTAGCATTGGCAGTTTGGGGTCCTTGGATGTCTAGAACTATAAAGTCCGCGGGGTAGTAAAATTTGTCCACCTGAACGAGGACATCCTCAATGCATCCCTTTGGAACTTTAATAGATCTATCAGCTAGTTGCAATATAATAGATGTAGGCTTTAGCTGTCCTAACCCAAGCTGCACAAAAATAGGATATGGCAATATATTGACACTAGAACCTAAATCCAATAAAGCATTTCCAATTTTCTTAGTGCCAATGGTGCAAGTAATGGTGGGTGATCCAGGGTCTCTAAATTTAGGTGGTGTATTTTGTTGCACAATAGAGCTAACCTGTTCAGTCAAGAATGCTTTCTTTTTCACATTTAACTTTCTTTTAACAGTGCACAAATCTTTCAGAAATTTAGCATAGGCAGGTATTTGATTAATAGCATCAAGCAATGGAATATTGATCTGGCACTTCTGAAAAATTTCTCGAATCTCAGTTTGATACTTATCTTTGCTTTTCTGAAGTAGCCGATGAGGGTAGGGTGCTGCAGGTACATATGCTGCGGGTTCCTTCTCTTTAATGACTCTTTTGCTCACACCCACGTCCGTGCTCTCTTCCTGCACCTCCTCTTGTTCTTTAATTCCCTCTTCTTGCTCAGCTTCTCTGCTCGGTGGGTCAGGCTTCTGAATCTCTTTTCCACTCCTCAAAGTGGACACCGCTTGGCAGGGCTTCATATTATTTCCTGCAGAAGAAGATGAGCCCATATTAGGATTTGGAATTGACTGAGATGGTAGCTTACCTTTTTCTAATGTCGCTGTGAGACTCGCCAAGCTCTCGCTCATCTGCTGATTCTGAGTCTGCTGAGCTTGAAATTGAGCCTGCTGCTGCTGTATCTGAGCTTGTTGCAATTGGATAAGCTGCTGAAGCGCATCGCCGAATGGTTGCATCTGCTGTTGTTGCACTGGCTCATGGTCCCTCCTCTGGTTCCCACCTTGATAGTTGTTGCTGTTGTATTGAGGTTGTCGAAACTGAGGGGGAGCCTGCTGCTGCTGAGTCTGCTGATTGGGGCCCCAGTTCAAGTTTGGATTGTTGCGCCACCCCTTGTTGGAATTGAAGTTCTGGTAATTCGAAGACACTTGATTCACCCCAGTAGGATTTCCTAGCATGCTCTTCAAGGCTGGAAGTGTGGGGCATGCACTGGTGTCATGGCCACTGACGTCGCAAAGTGCGCAAGTCTGCTCTATCTCAACCGCCTTGGCCTCTTTCAAATTCATGGCATGAAGCTTGTTTGAGATCATGGCCTCCATCTTTGCCTCCAACGCATCCTCTTGCTTCAAATTAAATACCACTCCTCGTGTGGGCTGGGATGGTGCAGAGTGGCCTTCTCTCTCGTAGTCTGAAGTGGTGTCCCATGTCTGCGCATTTTCTGATATCTCCTCCAGGTACGTCCAAGCTTCATCTGGCTCTTTATCAAAGAATCCTCCATTGCACATCATCTCTACAAATTGCTTCATCTGCGGCTGCAGTCCATCGTAGAAGAAGCTAATAATCCTGCTTTTGTCGAAGCCATTGTGCGGACATGCGAGCAGCAACTCATTGAACCTTTCAAATGCCTGGTAGAATGTTTCCTCGCTTTTTTGGGCAAAGTTCATAATCTGCCGCTTCAGTCCCTGTGTCCTGTGAATAGGACAAAACTTCTTTAGAAATTCAGCCTGCAAATCAATCCATGTAGTAATAGAGCGTGATGGCAATGCATTCAACCAATTTTTAGCTTTGTCTTTTAATGAAAATGGGAACAGTTTAAGATATATCGTGTCCTCGCTAGTTTTCCCATCAAAGCATGTCAAGCAAACCTCCTCAAATCCTTTAATATGAAGATATGGATTTTCCTTGTCTAACCCATGAAAGGTGGGTAAGAGTTGGATCACCCCAGGTTTAAAATTGAAAGAATTTGCATCGGCAGGTAAAACAAAGCATGAAGCAGTGCTAGTCCTAGTGGGTCGAAGTAAATCTTTTAAAGTCCTAGGCACTCCAGGTTGCACATTATTTTCGTTGTTGTTGCTAAAATTTTCATCCATATTATTATTAGCCATATCAAAACGTCGAGTCAACCTATGTGTCCTAGGAGTCCTATGCCACATAAACTAGCACAAATATTTTTTTTATATGAAAGCAAACAAAAGTTTATATACAATAAAGTGGAAAGATCTCACCGAAGGTCTTCCGAATGAAATAAACCGTAGTAACAAACCGTTCTCCCCGGCAACAGCGCCAAAAACTTGGTGGGCTCCGAAAGGTGCTTCTCTCAAGCGCAAGAGTCCGTTCAAGTAGTAAAATCTGGGAGTCCAGATGTCGAATCCTCGGGAGAAATCTGTTGAAACCACAAGCTTAAATCAAATAGAGATCTATCGGAAAGAAACTAAACACTTTAATAATGAAAGCGATGATGGTGTGAAAGTGTGTCGTGAATACGTAATCAAAGCGAACAACGAAAGAGTCGTGTATGAAAATATATGAGAAACATGCACATGATATGGGCTCGTTAGGATCAGCGATTCGTGTATTTTGGTTGATTAAATATAACTCAACAAATCCTCCTTTTGGGAGCAATTTGTCGGAAAATACCCTTTTGGGGGTTCAAGCACGATATGAATAAAAACGTCGCTAAAACTATAGTTCTACGAATATGGTATGAAGCTCTCTTTTGGAGAGATCAAATATCACCCTTGTGGGGTGATCATCAACGTATTCACTTCTTTTGGAAGACGAAAAGAAGATTAGATAGCGAAAACATACAATTTTAGCGACTTTTACGATGAAGAACAACAATATTCAACCTAAATAGCACGAATCACCTCACCTAACTACTCCATATCATGCACAACAGAGATTTAGCTACACATCATGCAAAAATAGACAAGGTTCATATCAAAATACTTCAAGTTCATAGCAAAATACGCTAGAAAACACCAAAATACGGGGTTTGAGTTAAAGAAAATATCACCAAATCTCCAAGTTTCGACTTCAAACTCTCTGGAAATAATAAGAAAGGCCTATGGAAATCTACAGAATTTTTCAGAGAGAGAATACGGCTCCTAAGTGCTCCAATACGCCAATTATACGCCCAAAAACCCTAGAATACGCTTAAATAATAAGATTGCGGGTTTTACTGTGCTTAACGGGTATAAATCCGCTTCAAACTCGCACACGAAACAATCTTAGCCGTTGATCTGGAGCGGCGCAATTCGTGGCCGTCCATCGCAGCGGGATTGCACTGGAGGACGCCACGTGTGCGCCAATATCAGTGCGAAGCCCGCATCCGCTTCGAGTAATACGCATTCAGATCGGAGCTTGATCTCCGCCATTCGATTAGGATCTGACGCTCGAAATGCCGCCACGTCGCTCCGCAAAGTGCTGATCCGCCTCGTGATTTCTTCGTCGCTCGCAGTCCGTTGGATCGTGATCGGAGCGTCCCGAAGCGGCCACGTCGCCCAGCAGAAATCTCCGTTGCTTCGAGTTTGCTTCGATTCGTAGCCGTCGGATCTTGATCGTACGCTCCGGATCGCTGCTTCGTTTTCAAATCTCGGGGAAATTATTGGCCGTTCGATCGAAATCGAGCGGCTGACGCATTGTCGCGTGGCTGTTTGAAATCTCGCTCCGCAGCTCCGTTGCCCCGCTTCGCTGGCCGTTGGATCTCGATCCAACGGCGTGTAAAAATCCACGTCGCCCGCTTGATTTCGATCATCGGATGAGCCGGGAGACGCTGAGATGCGGCCACTTGTCCTTTAAGATTCGTGCGGTGACCGTATTTTCGTATTTTCGTGCGTATTTCTCCATTTAAATGATATTCTGCATTCAAAAAGTCATAGTAATTAGCACAGATCTCAGAAAAATACAAATAAATAGTCATTGGAATCGTGAGATCGAGACCAAGCTATGAAAAATATAAAAAGTGCAGAAATACTCAATAGGAATCGTGTTTTGTGCACAAATAATGTGATTACTCTAATAAATAATGGTGTACAAAATACGCACATATTAGAGAGCAATTAAGTATTATATAGGCACATCATAGGACTAATTAGGTGGTTAAATATGTAATATTCACTCCGAATCAGACACCTTCGTCCGTCCGACACTTGAGGTGCTTAGTTCTATAGCCCGGACCGACGAGGGATGCTCGTTTAGGTTTATGGACCGGGAGTGCCAGGTCACTCTCGGTATGATGAGAGCATTTTTTCGTGGCCCGATATCCCCGGGGCCGACCATGGTTACGCACCCACTCACATTCTCCCACCTTCCTTCGATTCCCATGCTTTCTGGGCCCGTATCACGGGTTTACCAGCTGCCTTTGACCCTAGTAGGGCCAAGGCCTCGGCCATCGTCCACCCCTGCCTCTGCATAGCTCAGCGCCTTATGGCGACTACCTTTTTGGCGAGGTATGAGCCTGGGACGATGTCCACGCCAGAGCTTTATATGCTCTATGCGATGACGCGCCCCAGAGTTCTAGCTAGGGAGAGTGACGAGCTGGTCCCCGCCGTCGTGATTGATATCGCGAGCTGGTTTTTGGACCTCATCATCGTATTGGTGGGCGCTCGCTCACCGATATGTTGCGGCGGTCTGATCACCCTGCTCACCCTGATGACCGGCGAGGACCTACCGGCCGATTTGCGTCGTTCTCCGGGCCCCACTTCACTGTCTATAGACGTCATGGCCCGGATGAAGATGCTTCGTCCGCACGGCCAGCGGCACTGGGTTTGGTTGCACGGTCCCTACGGTGCTGATTACATGATCCTTCCGAGCCCAGCTCAGACACAGATAGCACCAGCACAGGTGGACTGGCTTCCGGCGATGGATCTCCTGATCCCCGCCGCCTACGTGCTTGAGGCCGAGGAGGCTGAGTAGGCTGAGCAGGCCCACGCTGCACCCGTTGACCCCGTGGCCCCTCAGCCTGTGCCTGATATTTCTGCTGCTCCCGACACCTCTGTCCACACTTCTGCCGGTGTCAGGAGTACACTTGCTGAGCCCACCACCACTCCCACCACAGCTGGCCCTCTGTCCGTTAAGCCCCTTTGCTCCGCACTACCCGAGCGCCCACCTACTTTTGTTGAGAGCGGAGAGCCTTCTTTCGCTGCTGTCGTGGAGACCATGGCTAGTATGATCTCCGCTGGGATTTCACCTTTTGGACCCCACACTGCCTCCCCAGCGGCTGTCACTTCTGTCTCCACCGCAGCCGTACATTCTGAGAGTGTCGTGACGTCTGTTCCCACATCGTGTCACTGACCTCTCTTACCGCCTCGTCGCCGCTTTTATATTCCACTTCTGCTGCTGCTGCTTCCACCTCACACCAGCCTGCGCCCCAGCCTCGCACTGAGGCTAGGCCCCCACTTGTGAGCACAGCACCCTTCCTCCACATGCCTGCTGAGCCCATCCACTACACCACCCGAGTCCGCCAGCCCCGTCCTGCACAGCACAGACACGTGCGTCCCTCTGCACCACCTCCCCCCGACACTGTACTTTAGAGCATTCGTGCTCTCGAGGGGGCGGTGAGTGGCCTCAGAGGTGACCTCAGGACCATGTCTACCACCGTCACCGCTATGGCCAGCCGCTTCGACCTACTTCCGGGCATTCACTATTGCCTCACTCAGATTCTCGATCGGCTTCCTCGCGTACCGACCGTACCCACACCCACCCAGCAGGTACCCACCCCCACTCCTACACACACCCAGCCTGCTTCCACACCCATACCCACACCCACCCAGCAGACTGTTCCCCAGCCACCGCCACCGCCACCTCCACCTCAGGACGGAGACGGCACAACACCACCAGCTTAGGCACCCTTGATGCCATTGATCTTTTTTGTCGTCATGCTGCCCGTCTCTGCTTGGTCCTGATGAATTTTGCCCACCTCACCCTCCCCTCACTGTTTTTGGGTCCACATTTTGATCATATCTTTCTTTATCATTTTTGGGAGAGAGGGAGAGACTTTTTGGTGTGACACTCTTATATCTGATTCACTCCTATATCTGCATGCATCATGTCCGCATCATATTTTCATTTTGTTATTTTTATTTCTTTTTCATCATGCATGCATCCTCACCTACCCCTCACATTACACGTCTCTTGGTGTGCCACACTTTGCACATTGAGGACACTGTGCACTTTAGCTTGGGGGAGTGAGTTCTCACGCTTTTTCGATTTACCACCTTTATTTTTAGTTTTTTCACGCCATTTTCCGCATTTTCACTCACTTTCACCACTTTTTCTTTTTTACCATGCATCACGTTTTTCTTATTTTCTTTGTGTGCCGCATTGTAAATAGTTTTGTTTTCCTTTTTTATCTTTATTTCTTTCATCTCATGCTAGAGATGACTTTTCTGTGATGATGATGACGTGGAGTTAGCTTTCTCTATATGCATGCTATATTTGTCATGTCTTGGCTTTTATTTCGGATATCATATGATGTGATCTGCCTTGCATTTAGAGATAGTAACCCACACTTTTTCCGTATGAAAATGGATGAAATTTTATTATTAGCTGAGTCTGAATATTCATATGTATGCTATCGTAGAAAACACACCAAGATTCACGCATTGAATGCTTATATCTGGAGTACCGTTTTCTTTTCCTATATCACTTCTATTTGCATGATTTGTACACTTCACTTCAGGATGATTGAATGATGTTAGCTATGATAAATCTGGATTAGTTTTGCTTTTTTGTGATCGAAACTGAGTAGATTAGATTACCCTGCTGAAGTTGTCATGCACGTCTTATAGAGTGAACTGAGAGACATATTTATTTCTTTCTCCACATATCTTGAACATCAATTCTCTATTTTAAAATCATTGGTGAATCTCCCCTTAGCGATTCTAATATTTGGCATTTCCCCCGTTATTAAATTCCTAGCTCCAAATTTCCCAAAACCAAAAAGAAAAAGAAAAATTCTTGTATATCCTTTTCTCTCTTTTGATTTGGGATCATTTGTGTATATATGCTATTTAAAAAAAAGAAAAAAAAAGAGAAAAGAAAAGAAAAAGATTTGAGAAAAAGAAAGGAAAAGAGAAAAGAGTCTCAATAAACGATCCCATCTCATATACTCTCTCTTTCTTCCCTCTTTTTGTTTTTATTTTTATTTTCTTTTGCATTTGGAGCTTCAAAAGAAATGGGAAATGTAAGTATAGTTTTGTATATGCCACCACGCTTATAGATAAGCTTGGGGGAGAGAATCCAATGATGTGTGAGAGAGTGACTACCTGACGGTGCATGACAACCTAGGCTAAGTAATATTCTATACTCGGTGAGATTGTTTTAGCATCACGAAATCCAGAAATCTACGCCTAGCACTCATTTCATGAAATCCACGCTTTTCTATCCTTTCTATTCTATTGCGTGATATTCTTATACTCCTCATAGAAAGCATTCAATTGAAAAGTGTGTGATCTGCGATATTGTATACCGCTTTAGATGATTCAGACAATGTTAATCTTAGAATTATTCCATTTTTCATGATATATCAATATTCTTGGGTTTTCCATCTCTATTTGCATTATTATACTAAGATATCGAAATAAAAATCTTTGACATGTGTTTTACATTCGATGCATGCTATATGAGTAAGCAAAACCCATGTCCTGAGAAAAATGATCTAGCAGCTTCCCTCTTCGCTTTCTTCTTTCTTCTTCGTTTTTCGTTTTCCGTTTTTCCATCGTTTTCATTTTCTAAATTCACCGGGTTCGCCTTTTACTTATCTTCCTCGAGGACGAGTAAGAGGTAAGCTTGGGGGATTTTGATCACTCCGTATTTTACACCTTTTTTCCCGCATGTTTGCATGCCATTTAGATCGCTCAAATCATGTTTTTCACGGTTTATCGACAACATTGCGATACTTTTCACGATTTGTTGTTTTTGTCGTATTTCAGGAGATTTGGAGCGATTTGGAGTGATTCCGAGATACACCCACTCCGGAGTGTCACCGACGACTTCCCTGAGGGGTATTTTGAGATTGGAGAGGAGCGGAAGAAGAAAGAACGTCGTAGGAGCGACGAGGAGGCAAAAATACGCAATTTGGGCATCTTCAGCATCTCACTCGGCCGAGTGAAGGAGTCACTCGGCCGACCAACGAGACCCCGCTCGGCCGGCCAGATCGGACACGCTATCAACGTGCACTCGGCCGAGCATCAGAAGCCGACTCGGCCGAGTGACGTATCCCGTCCGCCCGAGTGGCACTCAGACGGCGCCCATCAAAAACTCCCGACTTACTGTTTTTCGTCAGTCTGAGCATCAGAAGACCCACTCGGCCGAGTGGCAATTGCCGACCGCCCGAGTGAAGATGAGCCCATCGGCCGAGTAACGACAACTCACTCGGCCGAGTGACGCCCGAAGTGACGACCCCCAAGACCCCAGACTTACTGTAAATTCTCAGGGTCTATCACTCGGCCGAGCGACCTTTGTCACTCGGCCGAGTGAGCCGAGCGCCTGTAGCGGAAAATACGATTTTGAAGAGGCGCATGGGCAGTTTGGTCACGAATTTCTGGGCAGTTTTGGGGAGTATTTAACCCCAGATTCTAACCTGGGTTAGAGAGCTTTTTCATTGCTTTTGGCAGCCTTTTTAAATTAGACTTTTTTAGAGTTAAATTATTGTGATTGGAGAGGAGAGAAAAGGGTTATTTTGTTGGATTCTTTTGAAGCTGCATTGGTTTGTCTCCCTCTCTATTAAAAATCCTATTTTTATTGCTATTTTGAATATTGCCATGAATTCTATTGCTATTTCAATTGATTGTTCTTCCATTTGCGATTTGATTTGTGAGTAGTCTTAACGTCTTAGGGCGTGGGGATGAACCCTAAGAGCCCAATTTCCGATTTGTGACGATTTGGTAGAACTATTGCTAGAATTGATTAGGGCTAGTTTGGGATTGATATGATACAGATAGCTAGGTATTCATATCGATTGGGATTTGCAAGAGATTGGATCCCAATTCGATAGGAAACCCTAGAAATCCGAATTAGGTTGAAATTGAGTTTCCTTAGTATCAGTTTGCAAGAGATTGGACCGATACTAGGATCCTCGATTGCAATTCTATACCGATACCCGTTTGCAAGAGATTGGACGGGTAGGAACTATCCCAAACTAGGTCGTAACCCGAGTTTGCACGAGTGTGGGCTCGGGATGAGATTGAACGATGACGTTGATCCTAATGCTAGCTTGCCTAGGCTAGGGTTTGCAAGAGATTAGACCCGAGCCTAGGTCTGCTATAGACCGGCAACAGCGCGAGAGCGTGAGCTAGGTTTTACATTCAGTTGCAACTAGTTCATCCGACATTCTACCCTAGCAATTGTGAAACCGATGAATCACAATGACGAGATACGGTGAGTAGCGGTGATTCCCTATTCCCTAGGCGTCTTTATTTGATTTTATATCTCTTTACATTGTTTGACGATTGTGACAACATCGCCGAAAGGCAAATTCCCACTTTTCTGTCCCCATAGCCATGTTGTTCGGAGAAGGCACTGTCATACGTCCTCCCTGAGTTCGATACCCGCTTGCCGCTACACCGTGCGCTTGCGGTAAAACTACACGGTCGCTCTTTAGGGTGTACGCCCGGGCGCGACCAACAAATCACAATTTCAAAAGAAGCACATTTCCCGAGAATTTATTAAAGCAATGGATTCATAAAAATGAATCATAATGTGTTTATCATAATAAACGTTGAGTGTTAAACACTCAATCATTGTTTTAACTTAAGGAACGATACATTTTATTCATAAAAGGAAATAAGTATCAGTTCCTTCTTCTTCACGTCTCTTGAAGTCCTCGCACGGCCCTAGCAGCAACGATTGCTCAGATGCCAACCGTCCTCGGAACTTCTTCCATCGTTTGCTTCATATCAGCCATCTGTATACATTACACAGATGTTTTAGTATCTCATAATATGTGATAAAGCATTTATGGAAATTATTATGCTTTATTAAATTGAATTTGTTGTACCTGAGGTAGAGGCATCAATATGCTCCTTCTTCTTTTCTGCATGGTAAACCTTGCAGTTCCTCTTCCAATGGCCTATCTTATGGCAGTGAAAGCATTCGGATTTGGATGGAACCCCTTTTGCCTTCTTTTTCCCCTTCTTCACCTTGGCTGGTTGTGGGACATGCCTCTTCTTACCCTTGCCTTTTGACTGGTCTGAAGAAGCTGAGCCAACAACCAACACATTCGGTTTCTTCTCGATCTCCTCAAATTGCCTAAGTTTGTTGAGGAGACCGGGAAGATTCGTTTCAATACTATTCATAATGAAACTAGTAATGAAAGGTTTGAAGTCTGGGGTCAAAGACTTAAGGATGATGTCTACGGACATCTCATTGTCCAGGACAAAACCCAACTGGGCGGCGTCTTCCACGTACCCGATCATCTTAATCACATGATCTTGTACAGGGCCCGTTTCCATCTTAATGCCCCAGAGGTTACTTGTGGCTTCAAACTTGACAGCTCTTGACCGCTTGCCAAACAATTCCTCTGCATTGAGAAGCATGCTTTGAACATCCAGATGTTCATGCTTTCTCTGCAGATTGTTGTTCATTGAAGCCAGAGTAAGGCACCGGGCCTTCTCGGCATTCCTCTGGTATTCCTTGTAGGCTTTCTTCTCCTCAGGCGTTGAGTCTTCGTCTGGCTCTTCCAGAGGGTCCTCGAACAGCACGTATCCAATACCGGCTAGAGAAAGGACTAACTTAATGTTTCTAAGCCAATCCTTATAGTTGGTCCCATCAAGCACATTCCGCTCTACCATATACTTTAGACCTGAATCTATTCTGCAATTTAGTAGATACTTAATTAGTATATGTTCGTTTAATAGTTTCAATGGTTTTTAATAAAAATATATTCTCCCACTAAATTTATTAAAGCCATAATAATAAACAGTTTATTATACAATAACATTTGTGGGAGAGGGATCCGACTACCCTGAGTCTGACAACCTTGAGTGTGTCTCAACAAGTTGTCCAACTCTGCAGTCGGTAGATGAACTCATTGTCAATCATATTAAATATGATTCCCTTTCAATTTTTACCCCTAGTCTTTCGTGATCATGAGTGTGCTCATCCAAATCACAATGGCTAGCCTAGTCGGACCCTTGTTTTCGCTTCTAGCCTGACTTGCCCTGGCTCTCGGTGTATGCACGACACGTCGGTTTGGGTAAGGTCTTAGACTACATCTTTGGTTAGACTTACGCTGGCGCTCGGTGTATGCACGACACGACAGTTTGGGTCAAGTCAAGATGTTATCAAGAAATTGGTTTCTATAAGATTGCCATGTCACAGCTTGAGTGTAGCTCAACAACCGTAACACGGGTCTTACAGTTGTCAAATCCTAAAACAAGGAGGGCTACGTTTATCTTGAACAAGATTATTATCGTATTTGACTTAGGTATAATCGATGGACTTACACAATCATGATTCGACTCCTTGCGGTCCAGTGGACGCGGCCAGGGAATTGACTAAGTCAGGACCACTTAACCTACTGTCCAGCTTGGGTGGTCCATCAAACTTAGCCAAGCACATTGACCGACATCATGATCCATTGAAGGAGGTTCATCAATTCTATGTTCGTCCATCAACTAAATAGCTTTTAATTAATACTAGTTAATCCTTATCAACTAGTTAATCCTTAAAATTCGAAATTTTTATGGATTTGTTTGAACAACTTTTATTAGATCTTTATCAACTATAATGTTCGTTTTGTTCATCGTGCTACCCCAATATTTATTAGGATTTTAATAAAACAATTACAACATTTTACAAAATTAGTCCTTTAATGATAATCATTATTTAAACAATTTATGATAATGATTGTCAATTAAAGGGACTACCCTCATCGGGAATTAGGTTTTGATGTTGTGTTTGTTCATTTAAAACGTAGCATGTCACTTGTCGTTAAAAATTTATCTTATAAACTTTTAATCAATTAATGGCTAACCTAAAGGGTTCATGAATAATTTATTCATCATGTCCATTAAACATTAACCAACTAATTTAATCACATAAATTAAAGGTTCAATAATGTGACATATAAAGAGAACATTCAAGTTAAAATTATCTAAAACATAAATAATTAACTTGCTAATCTAAAAATTTAACATTTAAATTTAAAGATCTAAAATTTTAACATTTTATTACATAAAATTTGGTTTATAAAATTATTAACTAATTTTAAATACAAACCTAAGCTTTTAAAATTAATGAAACATTTTAAGATTTTAATTATCTCATAAAATAATCTTAAAAACTTTATGTAACTAAAAAAATGAATTTTTAATTCCATCTCATGGAAAAAAATTCCTTTATGTTACATGGGAGAAATGGGGGTCAGCTGGACTAGGAAGGAGTCCCTTCTTAGTTGTCCGCGTGGCTCCATCACCACCCTCCATCAAGTGCTGAGATGCTTGAGTTTGCAATAATTAAAGTTGTGAAATATTTTTGCAGAAAAGCCCCTGCTTTTCACCGCGCGCATTCCCAAGGCAACATCCCCCTATGATCATTTCACGCTCTGCTTCTTCCAGAAAAACACCATTGCCTTCATCCTCCGACCTCCATTGCTTCTCCCCAAAAAACACCAAGTGCCTTCATCCTCCAACCTCTGCTACTTCGATCCGAAAAAACCACAACTCCTTCAGCCTGCGACTTCTGCTGATTCACTCCGAAAAAAAATCCATAGCTCTAAAAAAACCCCATCATCCGATCTTTTCTTTTTCTTCGTCATCTCTCTGAGTTGAGTTTTGGGCTGTAGGCTGTTTAAGCTATTGATTGTTGAAGGTGGGAGTGATGTAGAGTTTTCTGAAGCGGACCTTCAAGGTTTCGGCCAAAACCCCATCTGAGGATGCTCATATGAGGAGGAGGTGCGCCGTCGACAAGCTCGTCAAGAACCCCCACTGGTGGTTCCGCATGGTCACCAACCTCGACAAAAGATCCAAGGTCGAGGCCAAGAAAAGAAGCATGATGTTCAGTTCTTTCTTGAATCAATTAAGAAATAGGATCATCAATTAATTGCCAAGAATGATGCCAAGAAAATTAATTGCCCCTTTCTTGAATCAATCAGATCATCAGCTGCAACTAGATGTTCAGATATCCTTACCATCTAAACAGAAATCACCAGGTAGCTATCTGCAAAACAATTGGCTTTCATAGATCTCCCTTTATTTGCAGTTAGTCTAGTGTATCTTTGACTGGTTTTAAATTCTTTCTGTTCCATCATCCAATATTGCCCTAGTGATCCCTAGAGACTTCTGGTGACATCTGCTGATTCACGTATCCGCATTCTTGATGGAATCAACATGATCGCCATATACAAACGTATCTCAAGAAGTAAGCTCAGAAAATACTATTTGGTTTCCTGTCGCCGTTTTCAGTTAGCAGTGGGCTAGTAGTGGATAATTTGTATTCTGTTGGTACAAAGAAAAATTCAATTAAATCACACAATACAGATTCTTTCTTTTGTTTGTCTGTGAGGGTTTGTGTTGACAATTTGTGGATATATTGGTGGTGGGTCTGCAGTTTGGAGCTGGTGGTTATGTGGTGCCGTCTATAAACTGTAGTGAGATGTGAGTAGTGTTTCCACACCTTCCACAAGATCCTGTCTTGCTTGAACATTATGCATGTCTTTCTTCAGAATTTTGGATGCTCCACCAAAAATCTGGAAGTCAAGATATTCACTTTGGTGATCTCTGCAAATCCAAATTTACAAGGTTATGATATTTCACTATTATCCTATGCAACTGTCAAATGAATGAGCGGATATATGTATTGTCATTTCTGTGTTTGTTTTCTTTACACCAATATCTTGTATCATGTGAGTTTAAATACAGGTTGGATTTGAATTTTTATCAAAATGTATAGAAGAAGACAAGTCATTCATTTAGTTTTAGTGTTGGATTATGTAAACAGTTTCATCTTTTTTTAAGTTTGCTTCATGTATCAATATGTCCAACGTTGAGAATTATTTTTTTCTCATTTCAGGTTTCAGGCTTCAGATAAGATGAACTGTTATTTGCTTTTTTAATGCATCTGCAGCTTGGTTTCACTTATTAGCTGGAAGCTGAGATGCATGTTACTTGTGGATGTTTCATGTACATATCAGGATGGAAGCATGGAAGTTGAGATGCATATTTACCGATGCATGTTACACTCTGCAGTTTAGTGATTCAATGGAGCCAAATATGTAACAGTTGTATCAAACAGTTGTACCAAACCGTTGTATGGATTGGAGAATGTCATCTCCATTTTATGAAATCTGAGAGTGTCATTGTATCAAACAATTGTATCAAACAATTGTATGCTTGTATCATTTTGGAATATAATTTTTTTACGCTTGTCTCAAACAGTTGTATCAACCAGATGTCTGCTTGGATCATTTTGGAATAAAAATTCTGACAATCATCTTGGATTGATGTTTTATGTGTTTTGATTCTAATTTTTTTTGATATTGTTTTTTGTTTGTATTTTGTTATGCTGATGACTTCTGAACTAGTTCCAAAAATGATTGTAATATAGTTTATGGCAATGAGAGTTAGGTTACTGGAGTATTGAGTTATATGAGAGTCTGTGCTTGGAAATACTATCTAAGAACTTAAACAAAGCAAACTCCCAGTCTTGGGGCTGACCTATTGCCAGAAATTCACATACATTCCAATCTTGTTTTTTGAAGCATACAAAATGTTTCCAACAGACGTGCTTCCAATCTCCATTTTACGAACAGATTTGTATGTATCAAACAAAATTGTGTATCAAAAAAAATTCTCATAACAGATTCTAGGAATCAAGGATAGACATTTCAAATACAACAGAAATTTCATAGCAGATTTTTAGGAATCAAGTCTCACAACAGATAGGAATCAAGTCTCACACTAATTCTCACAGCAATCAATGCTACACCATTCTCCCAGAATTCTCGCAACTTATAAAAATGTGTCTCAAACAATTAAAAAAATAACCACCAACAAAATTGTTGCAAATTGGGAGGCATTAAGACGTTTGCAGCATATGTAGTCCAAAATTTCCAAGCTGTTTAATACAAAATGGTACAATTGTCAGTAATGTTTTCAATTGTTTGATACAACATATTCCTACAGGAATCAAAATTGATACAATTTTTGATACAACAAATTCCAACAGGTATCAAAATTTACAAGCTGCTTGATACAATTGTTTGATACTACATATTCCAGCAACAAGTTCCTACTTTCTGAAACTTGTTGGTTCCCAGGCCATCACTCAGCCTTAAAGTTATCAGCAACAATTTCATTTGGACAGTGTCATCACATTTTGGAAGATGGACATCCAAGTTCATTTGGCCACTATCAACAACAAGACCAAAGAGAAACTAATAATACTCTGTTGTATACATCGGTCTTTGTTGTATTCACGTTGTACATCTTACAACGTACTCTGGCCGAGGATTAACACAAAGACCGTACTGAGCCTGTGACACTTACTTCCCTTTAACGGAAGAGACGAATCCCATCTTAGTCATCTACTCGCCTCTAGAGCTTTAGATGTAACCCAACCTAAGATCTTGCAGCAGGCCTAGCCTCAAAGCTAGATCATAGGTCTAAGCGACACTGTTTACTCACAGGTTCGTACAAATGGCTTTAGGTCTTAAGG
Source organism: Scilla litardierei (assembly GCA_030789695.1). Classification (NCBI taxonomy): domain Eukaryota; kingdom Viridiplantae; phylum Streptophyta; class Magnoliopsida; order Asparagales; family Asparagaceae; genus Scilla; species Scilla litardierei. Next base: position 104,246,291 of record CM061131.1, read on the forward strand.
ACCAGCTTACTTATCATCACACTAGAGTTATTATAGACAGTTTAGTTAAATTTAACCATATAATAACTCTAAGTTGGTCGTTCAGTGAACTCATTCTCCAACGAGCACCCGTGTCTCGTCTCTGACTTCACCAAGTCGAATGACTATGAGATCATCATTACCCTAAGGTAAGACAAAGACACAGTGGTCTGTCCGATGTGCCGATATCCAGTTCTCGACACATCTATGACCACAAATCGTTTAAGACTTAAGTTTCTATTCGATCACTTACTACTCATAATCGAGATCTTATCTGGATACGTAAGAACATAACTATAAGTCTAAGTTAATTATCTAAGTATATGATTCAACGAATTCATATTTAGGATAATTGATACCATATAATATCTTAACAAGACGTATACTAAGGATAAATAGCCTTATGGCATATATCCTCCTACAACAGACTCTAGCAGATAATGCAAGGATGCAAATAAGGCAAGGAGTGATGGCCTACCGATTCTCTGGTGTAACAGACTCTCGTAGATAAGGCAAGGAAGTAGATAAGGCAGGGAATGATGGCCCGCAGATCTCTCAGCTATGACTTCTTGCCATTAGTGGGAGAGGACCATTGATTGCGTAGTTAAGAAGTTCCCATTATTGGCTCCCTCAGATTTGAGCCTTTGCTCTCCTGCCATATGTGGGAGAGCAGCCATTGATTGCGTAGTTAAGAAGATCGCATATTTGGCTCACTCAAATTTGGGCTTTTACTCTGCTGCATATGTGCGAGAGTGGCCATGTATTTGTGCAGTTATGATGGCCGACCTCGTCAGACGGGCCGTCCTTGGGCGAGGAGGCGGTTGTTACTGAGAGGTTTGCCTGCTGATGTTTGCCCAGAGTTTGGCTAGGTCGACCTGACCTGGGAGGTCATCCAGAGGGCGCGTGTGGCTTTCTGACCGCACATTGTGTGTCCTCACCGTCGGGCCTTGCTAGGTCTCGCAGATGGTGGGCCCCCGTTTAAGTGTAATCAACACTCCTCTACCCTCGTACGTCTTTCTCTCGCTTTTTCAGGTACCAAAGAAAGAGGTCGGCCCGTCGGAACCGGTCATCTATTGATGCATGATCCTTGCATAAACATCTGGCGAGTGAGTGTTTTCTACATCAACACCAAATATACATGGAGATACGGTCTAACCAGACCCGTTAACATCAGCTATCCGTGCACGTGCAATTCAGCTGTCACGTGCGATTCATTTCTCTCTCTTTTTTGGTTCATCGGAAAGCAGTAAATCGCGCCCGAAGGCTGGCTGGCAGCCCGGACAAGAGCCCGGAGGAGCCGCTACACTACCGACACTGGGGGGAGGGGATATTACATATAGGGGAGGGTGGATAAGGGCTCGAACCCGGGACCTCAGAGGGGAAGGAATATTACATATAGGGGAGGGGAGATAAGAGCTCGAACCCGGAACCTCACACTGAGTGAGTCATTTCTCTTTTTGTGATACATTTCTCTTTATTCTTTAATACACAGACCCAACCCTCTGTTCGTCCATCGAACGGTCAAAATAAATTAAGACATTCTCACGCGAATCTAGCTTGGTTCAATTATTAAAAAGGATTCAAATGAAAAGGCCCGAAACGCCGATGGCACCTAGTCAGCAAACCCCAACGCAAAAATCCACCAGAATCATGTCTGTACCCCACTTCACTCTCACATTGCACACCAGTCCTCACCGTTACACTTCTCCCTCTCTGCCCCATCGGGTATCGGGTGAGCGGAGAGCCAGCAAGAAAAGCAAAAGCAGAAGGAAAGAACAAAAGCCTCCTCCATCTCCCATTTTATACAGAGAGGGAAAAACCCTAAGTAGCCCTAATTCTCTTTCTCTGTGGAAATGGGGAGGTTGTCGTCGTTGATCCTTCTCATTTTCCTCTCCGTCCCTCACATTGCCCTATCCAAATCCACGATCGAGCCCTGCTCCGGCTCCGATACATGCAGCGCCCTGGTGGGCTACACTCTCTACGCCGACCTCAAGGTCTCCGAGGTCGGAGCCCTCTTCCAGGTGGACCCCGCCGACATCCTCGCCGCCAACTCTATCGACTTCTCCCTCCCCGACGCGGCCCACCGCATCCTCCCCGCCGGCCTCTTCCTCCGCATCCCTACCGCCTGCTCCTGCTCTGACGGCATCCGCCGCTCCCTCTCCGTCCGCTACCGCAGCCGCCCTGCCGACACCCTCGCATCCATCGCCGGCTCCGTCTTCTCGGGTCTCGCCTCCCCAGACCAGATCCGAGAGGCGAACTCCATCGGCAACGCCGACCCTTCTGCTTCCCTTGATGTTGGCCAGAATCTTGTGATTCCTCTCCCCTGCAGCTGCTTCAATAATTCAGATAACTTCCTGCCGGCTGTGTATTTGTCTTATGTTGTCCAGCCTGAGGATACGGTGCCGGGGATTGCCACCAGGTATGAGACCACGGTGACTGATATCATGAATGTGAATGCCATGGGGAGCCCCGTTGTCAAGGCCGGAGACATTCTCGCAATCCCCTTGCCAGGTAATTACGCACTTGAGGTTTCATATCTCAATTTTATAATTGCCCGACTATATTGTAGCTTGAAAAATGTTGAAAATAATGGATGCACATACTACATCTTAGTATTATTTTGTTACCACACATTTTAATGTGCATCTGATGAGATTTTGGCATCATGCGACATGGTGATAATCTCATTATGTGATGGAGTAACATAATGCTAAAGAGAAGAAAGTGTTATATACTATAATAGCCTCAAACATTTTCAGTTGCTTTTGTGGAGATGGTTTGAGGTTGGACTATTTGTCATAGCGCCTACTTGCAACACAAGAGAGCATGTTAGAGAGATCGGGCCCGTTGACGAATGGGTTCCGGCCAACAGTAAAGTGAGCTGACTTGGACGCCTCTGATGAGGTGAAGCCTTGTTAGCTGTTGAGTGGGACCCGCTGTAGATGGAACCTGGGTCGTAGATAGCATGGCTTTGAGATACTGGGCTGGAGTTCGACATTGCTCTGGGTTGTTGACCACGACCATTTGACCTACTTGATGGATCGAAGCTCGAATGACTTGCATCACAGATACGCGTTAGGGGGGGTCGGATCTGGGTTCCGACCCAAATCCCATCCGATGCTTAAGTTAGTATCGACTTGAGGGAACTCGGAGCTGTCAAGATCGACCTAAGGAGAATCGTCTTGATTTAGTCGCACCGAGCGTTTGGAGGAAGAAATATAAGCGTGGAAAGTAAGGAATAAGATGATCAGAGTACATAATAATCAGTACCTCAGGAGTGTGAACCCTTTCATAGTTGTTGTCTTTCTATTTATAATTGATGATTTTTCGTCATTGCATAACGACTCCTCATTCATGACGGCGAGATCTTCTCCGGAAATGAAGATAACAATAGCCCATTTATTCCGCCATTACTAAACAGTCTCGTGCGGTTAGCGGTATTCAACGGGCAAGTGAGCTGGCCCTTTGACTGGGTAAGGATTTGCTTTTCTTTGTGGGCCTCGGGTTATTGGACCGATGCGTATCATTCTTCGTGGGCCTCGGTCTTCAGGTAAAATGTACCTCTCTGCTTCGTGGGCCGGACCTATGTATTAACAATGACCTCTATCACTTAGACTCAAACCAGACATTGATTGAGACTGAGTGATGTGAAACCTCATTAAATGGACACGACAGTTGAAGCGGGAACATTTGATTTCGACCGTCAAAACTCCATTTCCTTGCTTCAGTCATTGTTTCGGTTCGAGGTGCGGAGCATCAATGGCATCAGATGTGGACAAGTGTTTCTCTTTGAAAGGCCAAATTCGGTTCGCGTTTTGTGGCTTTCTGATATAAATTGGGAAAGGGAAACGAAGAGGCAAACTCGTTTCGTCTCCGTATTTTGGAAAACTTGCTTTCGCTCTTGCTTCCTTTGACATTCATCAGCTTGTGCTAAAGTAGCATCCCCTTTTCATTTGCGCCTTTTTTAGTTCTTTCAATCATGTGGCTGCCTTTGAGAATCAGCCTTCTTCGTCCGAAGTTTTGCGACGTCTTCATCCCTCTCAATATATCTTAGTCTCAGGGAAGGGGAAATGACTGCTCATGGAACCCAGACTTCCTATTCTTTGGGCTGGTGATTCCACCGTGCCTCGAGAAGTTTTGAACATGGTGTCGGAGTTATCTTTTGATCTGATCGTCAAGATTAGGTCAGACTATCTTTCCCCTCCTTATAGGCGTAGGATTCTAGAGTTAAATGAAAGAGTTTGCTTTCATCGAAGACAAGAAGTCGGAGTATTTTGGGATCCTTCCTATTTGTTCTTTGTTTTCCTCTCCATCACTTAATCCTAGAGATTTTGAGTTTTTAAAGAACTTTTCCTCTGACAGCTTGCACATCGTGCTATTTTCCCGATGGTCTGTTTTACAATGCTTTGCGAGCTTCATAGAATAAAACCATCCATTCGACTTTTTAGGTACTTCTTTCAAGTAGAAATTGATTTCCGAGCGACATAGTATCACATCATCACTCGTAAGAACTGAAAGCTTATTTGCGATCTCCCTAGCTCTGACCATGATTGGGAAGATACCTTTGCATTCATTTTCCTTCTGAGTGTGGATTCGATTCTCACTCATTGGAGTACCCCTAATCCTTACATTTTCAAGGAATTGAGGCTATCTTATGGTGAAATCAAAGCAGCCAACATGTTGTTGAGTCGGCCGCCAGAAGAGAGTTCGATCACATTTTTGTTAGACAATAATCTGATGAAGACCTTCTTGTGGAGTCAGGTAACATATATTGATTCGATGTTCCTCTCACGACCATTTACATTAATTGCATTCCTCATTTGCAGAGATGGCCGGAAGAGAATTCGAGAATTTGCCCCCAGCGGTGCAAGAGCTTCGTCAAGAACGACGGAAAAAGAGGGTGGGTAGTGTCTCCACTCGCCCTTCACTCCGCCCTAGTCAGAGCTCATATGAGGAAGGAGGAGAAATTGGAACGACCTCAGGGTCGTTGTTTCAGACTTCTTTGCCAGCGACAACCAGCCCAAACATTCCTTGTGCAGGCCGGTTATCATCTCTGGCCCTTGCCTCAGATGTTCCTTTTTTGAACGCCCCTCCACTAGTCAGGGACCCGAAGCCTGCGGAATCACTGCTTAAGAAAAGGAGTCTCCTCTTAGTCGATAAGGGGAATATCGAAAAGAGAGACATCGAGGATATAGCTCCTCCGGCCACTGCGTTGGCGAAGGGTGTTACACCCTCGTACTCGGTTATTCAAAGACATGCAATTGCCTATGATAGCTCTCAAATGAAGACTGCACCCTCTCTAAGCCATCCTAAGAATACGTGGCCCTGAGGTGGCCTCGACTCACAGACTTCCTTGTTGGGTCCAATACCCTCGGAATATGAGGGAATTTTAGTGCTGAATTAGCATTTCCCCATTTCACAGGAAGTAATTCGAGGGGAGCGCCAGCAGCCTCCTTTCATCGTACGGGAAGTAGAGTCAGCCTTCTTGGACTTTGGGACGACCGCTCGTCTCGTGGAGAACTCCATCCTCCCTCGTGACCGTGAAGTCCTTCGAGGGATGGATTGTGAGAGGCTAGCCAACTTCGTGGTGGGTTGTGGTTATCAGATTAGTCAACTATTTCTTCACCTCCTCTTTACATCATCTATATGTCCGACTCGTGCTTTACTCAACTATCCACGTTTGGGATGGAGCTCCGCTCTCGGGCTGTGGATATGTGATGCGATTCGCTAGGGATTTGAAGATAAAAAGAGGATTTTTATTGGATCTCAGATCTGAAATTATAGGAAAACCTACTATAAATCAACTACTCGCTAAATAACAACTACAATTTAAAAGGACGACTAGCTAAGGATTAATCTAGGGGATAAACTAATAAAAAGAAACTTCTCTCAACAATTTTCGCCTCAGAATTAGGACCGGCTCAACCCCTTAAATAGCCAAACATCCCTTAAATGTCATTTTACCCAATTGCCCCTCCTCTCAATTACCGGCCGCAACACTACTCCGCCCCTGAAAATCCACCTTGTCCTCAAGGTGGTGCATGATGTCCGTGGGCCATTCGTCCTACCCGGTCGATTGCACTCTTCCCGGATCAAACGGATGAGAGTGGTCCCCACCACTTTCAACGACGTCCGGAGAAATATCGCCGGGCCAAGGCGGGATCCAAAAAACGTCGTCGGGCCCCCACCAGTACTTTGGATGGTCGTCGTCATCGTTGCATTGCTGGAATCCTTCTGGGCGGGGCCCCCGGGGGCCCGGAAACGCTCGGAAAAGTCTGTTGGGCGTCCGGGAAGGTCGGTGGGTCCCCCAGGGGTCCGTCGGACCTCGGGACCCCCCTTTGGGGTCGGCCGAGGCTCCCCAGGCCGTCGCCGGGGGCGGCCGGCCCTGAAATTGGGCCGGCGGCCCCCAGGCAGCGGCGCCTGGGCCCGCCGAAGCCGCAGGGGGGGCGGCAGGTGCGGCCGCCCCTCCCAGGGGCCTGGCGGCCCCCCGTCGCCCCTCTGGGGGTTCGCCGGCCCCCCAGAGATCCCTGGGGGGTCGGCGGCCACCCAGGGGGCTGCCGGGGTGCCGGAGACCCCCCTCCGGCACCATTGTCCTCGAGGCGTGGCGGCGCGTCGTCTTGGTGAGTCTCCCACACGTTGTCTCCTTGATCGAAGCCTCCGTCTTCTTCTAGATCCGGATCATCTTCAAAAGAAACCGTTTTTTTTCGGATCTGAATCTGGAATTTTCAGATCTGGATCTGAAATTTCCAGATCTGGATCTGAAAATTCCAGATCTGGATCTGCTAATTCCAGATCTGGATCTGCTAACTTCAGATCTGGCTCCGGATCTGGTGGATCTACGCCTGAAAGCTCCAGATCTGGCTCTGGATCTGGTGGATCTACGCCTGAAAGCTCCAGATCTGGCTCCGGATCTGGTGGAGCTACGTCTGACAGCTCTAGATCTGGCTCTGGATCTGGTAGATCTGGACTTAGAATCTTCAGATCTAGCCCCGGATCTTTATTTGTTGTCAAAAGCGGCTCCTTTTTGCTTGGATCCATCTTTAAGTTGAGTTTCATGGATAACGCCGCTATTGCCTCTGCTAGCGCCACCAATTTTGTTTCAGTTCTCACCTGATTCTCCCTTATCTCCTCTATGCTCCATCCCATAGATCTGATGCTCGCCATGGATCAACTGCTCTGATACCAATTGATGCGATTCGCTAGGGATTTGAAGATAAAAAGGGGATTTTTATTGGATCTCAGATCTGAAATTATAGGAAAACCTACTATAAATCAACTACTCGCTAAATAACAACTACAATTTAAAAGGACGACTAGCTAAGGATTAATCTAGGGGATAAACTAATAAAAAGAAACTTCTCTCAACAATTTTCGCCTCAGAATTAGGGCCGGCTCAACCCCTTAAATAGCCAAACATCCCTTAAATGTCATTTTACCCAATTGCCCCTCCTCTCAATTACCGGCCGCAACAATATGACAGGTGCAGGGGCTCGACTCAACTTTGAGCGCCAAAGAGCAGATATCGCTGAAAAAGGGTATCAGAGCTTGAAGCTCGAAATAAAACACTGGAGGAAGACTTAGATAAAGCGTTGGATGCCAAGTCAAAGGTTGAATGTGCACTATCGAAGGCTAATGACAGCGCTGCCTCCTTATCCGGTGCAAAGAAAACCGCTGAGGCTCGATAGGAGAAAGAAAAGTCCGAGCTTCAATTTCGTATTGCAGATTTGGAACGCTCGGCGGTTTCAGCGAAGGCCCTGAGGACTGAGCTTGTTGCTAAGTTGCAACATTCCGTAAAGGAGTTCCTCGCGCCAGGGGACGATGGTTATTCGTTATAGATTTAGCACGATATTTTGTATAAATCGGCAACCTATAAGAGAATTCTTTTTACCAAACTGTGTTCGAATATTGTGTTGGAAAACTGAGCTTATTTCACATGTATATGCCCCCTCAACGATTCGAGACTTAGCATGGAAAAATGACTGAGCTTTGATCGTTGAATAATCGGCACAACATGCTTTATTCGGTTTTGTTGTAATAATCCGCGCATCATAGTAAGCGTGATTAGGATGAGCTTATATGGTAAAAAGTTCGGGAGCGTGGGACATGTCCCCTCAACTTATATTCGTTTGGTGGTGAGGGGCGTGGCCCCTTCAACTTACGTCCGACGACGAGGGTCGTTCGGTGGCGAGGGGCGTGGCCCCTTTGATTTACATTCGACGACGAGGGTCGTTCGGTAGCGAGGGGCGTGACCCCTTCGACTTACGTCCAACGACAAGTTCGTCCTAAATTATATGGATTAGTCGACCCATTATGGTTTTTTCCTTGATCGCATTGTAGAGCAGAGGTGGTGATACGATGCTTGAGACAAAGTTAGCTAACAGACGTATTATGGAGATTTGTATAAAGCAAGGCATAACCGACATCGTACGTGTAATGCATTTATTAGCTCAACAAAATACAAGAGAAAATAATAATCGGTACGACCCACTCTCTTCGCCTGCATGCTTATTGGTAGTGCTTTCGCAAATGTTCCGCCTTCCAAGGATGAGAAAGATCCTTATCTTCAATGGTAGATAGTCGGTAGGTGATTGGGCCAAGGACATCGATCACCTTGTAAGTGCCTTTCCATTTTGTAGCGAGCTTTCCTTGTCGAGCAATCTCCGGAGAAAAGGCAGCCTTCCGTGACACAAGATTGCATATACAGAAACTTTGCCCTCGCAATTTGGAGTTGTAGTAGCGAGCTAAACGACCCTTCTGTCTGCTGAGAGTAGTAAGGGCTCGCTTTCTAACTTCATCGATCAATTGCAAGTTGAGTTCGAGTTCTTCTGAGTTTCTTTATTCATTGAAGTGTCTGAGGCGAAGAGGTTCTTCTCCTACTTCAATAGGTTCGACCGCCTCACATCCATAAGCGAGCATGAAAGGGGTCTCTCCTGTCAAATCTTTGCAGGTCGTCTTGTATGACCACAATATGCCAATGAGCTCCTCTGGCCATGCACCTTTAGCTGCTTCGACCTTCTTTCGCAGCGGCTCCAGGATACACTTGTTAGCTGCTTCTGCCAGCCCATTAGACACCGGATAGGCCCCAGAAGCAAAATGCAACTTAATCTTACATTCAAAGCAGAATTCCTTCAACCCGGTACAGTCGAATTGCGTCCCATTGTCCGTCACAATGGAGCGAGGAACGCCAAATCGACAAATGATAGTCTTCCACACAAATTTTTTAACATCTTTCCAAGTAATGCGAGCCAAAGGTTTTGCTTCGATCCACCTGGTGAAGTAGTCTATCGCCACGATCAAGAACTTTCACTGTCCGCTCGTTGGGGTGAATGGCCCAAGAATGTCTAATCCCCACTTAGCAAATGGAATAGGACTGATTACGGGGACTCAATTCGTTGGAGGGGCCGAGTTATGCCTTGCGAGCTTTTGGCACACGAGACATCTTCGCACAGACTCGGTCGCCTCCTCGAACATGGTTTGCCAATAATAGTCCTGTCTTAAGGCCTTTAGGGCTAGCGCCTTCTCCCCACAATGGTTTCTGCAGATGCCTTCGTGGATCTCTCGGATCATATCATGCACTTCCTGCGTATTCAAGCATTTGAGGTAGGGGAGTGCATTATACCTGGCCAATCGCCTTTTATTCAGTGAGCCCTCGTGCAAGACAAACTAGAAGGCCTTTCTTTCCAACTTTTGTGCCTCAGCTATGTCGGTTGGCTTCTCCCCGATAGTAAGATACTGGATTATGGGATCCATCCAAGTATGTTCTTGGTCGACACACAACAATTCCTCTTCTGACACACTCGGGTGTTGGAGATGTTGCACGTACACGGTTCGTCCTAATCCCGCTGGTGAAGATGAGGCGAGCTTGTGTAACACGTCAGCTCGGACATTTTTCGATCTCGGAACATGGTGGACTTCTACTTGTTTGAGCTTGGACAATTCAGCCTTCACGATTTGCATGTAGCTTTGCATCGTTTCTTCTCGGGCTTCATAATTTTCGTTCAACTGGTGGACGACCAAGCTGGAGTCGTTATGGAGGTGAACTATCCGTGCCCCCAACGCTCGAGCTAGCCTGAGACCGTTGATGTCAGCTTCATATTCCGCCCCATTGTTCGTGGTTTGAAAGTTGAACCGAAGGGCGTATTCAAGTATATTGCCCTCTGGAGTCTGGACAATTATACCTGCTTCGCCTCCGGCCCTAGTAGCTGATCCATCTACCTGCATGACCCATGTTCCTCCTCCCCATGTGGCTGTTGTCGAGCCAGTACCTGTCGAGGAAGTAGAAGGAGAGTTGAGAATTAAATTAACAGTTTGTACCTTTGCCGGAGGTTTGTCGTCGTATGTGAGTTCGATGATGAAGTCAGCTAGGGCCTGCCCCTTGACGATTGTCCTCGGCTTATAGCAAGTATCGAACTCGCTTAGTTCGACCCTCCCACTTTGTCATCCTTCTTGACCGGTCAAGCCTCTTCAGGGTCAGGTTCAAAGGGGTGTCCGTGAGGACCAGGATGGTATGTGCCTGAAAGTAGGGTCATAGCCTCCTCGCTGATTGGACCAGAGCAAACGCCAGCTTCTTTATTCTGCAATAGTTGATTACAGCAGCTCGGAGGACTTGACTTACATAGTAGATTGGTTGATGGACTCCCGAGTCTTCCTTGACTAAGACTGAGCTTGCATCCTCCTTGGTGGCGGCTAAATCGATGATCAGCTGGTTGCCTTCATCGGGCTTCGTTAGGAGAGCGGTGTGCTGCAAAGATACTCCTTTAACTCCGAGAAAGCCTTCTTGCAGTCCGCATCCCACTCGATGGCCTTCTTGTCACCCTTGGGGATGCTATTGCCTTCCTCAAAACTTTGAAGAAAGGAAGTGATCGCTCCGCTGGCTTTGACAGAAAATGACCGAAAGCTGCAATCCTTCCATTCAGTCTCTGGAGTTCCCTGATTGTGGTGGGCTCTTTCATGCATACGATCACCGCGACCTTGTCAGGGTTGGCATCAATTTCTCGGTTCGTTATCATGAAACCGAGGAATGTCCCAGATCGAATTCCGAAAGTACAATTGGTAGGGTTTAGTCGGAGTTTATACCGGCGAATCTCTGCGAAAGTCTCCCTTAGATCTGCGATATGATCAGTCGGGCTCTTCGATTTGACCAACATATCGTCGACGTAGACTTCCAAGTTTCTATCGATTCGAGCCTTGAGGACTTTGTTCATCATTCGTTGATAAGTTGTCCCGGCATTTTTCAGACCAATCGACATCTTTTTATAGCAGAAAATCCCCTGATCTGTAATGAAAGAGCTCTTCTCTTCATCGTTAGGAGCCATTTGGATCTGATTGGAGCCCGAGAAAGCATCCATGAAACTCAGGAGCCATATCCGGAGGCATTATCAACGAGATGATCGATCCGAGGAAGGGGTATTGGTCTTTCGGGCATGCCTGGCTAAGGTTGGTGAAGTCAACACATATCTTTCATTTGCCACTGGCCTTCTTCACCATTACCACGTTGGATAGCCATTCAGGGTAGTGAACTTCACGGATAAAGCCGGCTTTTAGGAGTCGATCTACTTCTTCAATAGCTGCCTTCATCTTAACCCTCTCGATATTCCTCTTCTTTAGCTTCACCGGTTTGAAAGTCTGGTCGACATTCAACTCATGAGAGATGACTTGAGGATCGATGTCGGGCATGTCATCATGGGGACCAAGCAAATACGTCGATGTTTTCCCTCATGACAATAATTAATTGTTTCCTTAGGTCGAAAGGAAGCATCGACCCAATAGAAACAGTCCTCCCGTCTCCTTTTGCGACACGACTAGTCTCTGTCTCCTCGACCGCCGCAGGTCATCGGTCTGGTGGATTGCCTTTGTCACCTTGGAGGTCGATCGGGCCTGCTTGCTCCGCCCTCCTGATCGAGGTAGATAAGACATAGCTTGCATTTGATTCCCTTTCACCTTTCTGACTCCTTGGGTAGTCTGAAATTTGATCATCTGGTGAAAAGTAGAGATTACCGCCTCCACCGAATTGAGGAGCGGTCTACCGATGATTTCGTTGTAAGCAGAGTTGATCTTCACCAGATGAAGTTAATCATGCGGGTGACTTGACGTAGGGACGTTCCGAGGGTTACCAGCAGCGCGATCATACCCGTGACATGCGCAAAGTGTCCAGTGAAGCCAATCCGGGGACCATGACACTTCCTCAACTCAGATGCAGCCAGTCCCATCTTCTCCAAGGTTGTGAAGAAAAGCACGTCACATGAACTTCCCGTGTCAACTAGTAGTCTTTTCACTTCTACCGTATCAATGATGGCGCTGAAGACGATGGCATCGTCATGCGACAACTCCATTCCCTCCAAATTTTCATCGGAAAAAGATATAGGGGGCGTGGTGTCTCTCGAGCGCTTCCGTCCCACATCGATGGTCATCACTCTCCCAGCATAGGAGTTCTAGAGAGAGGAAGATAATTCCTTATGTGATGGCCCACTCATTATCATGTCAAGGACATCGATACTGGGAGAAGTCGAGACATTCTCCGTGGAGGGGACAAGCCTCCCCGTCCACTGAATGGCTGGGCGAGTCGACATTGTCAACTTTAGAAGATGACGTGAATGTTGACTCTGAATGTCCCACAGACGGCACCAACTGTTGACGGATGGGTTCCGGCCAACAGTAAAGTGAGCTGACTTGGACGCCTCTGATGAGATGGAGGCTCGTCAGCTGTTGAGTGGGACCCGCTGTAGATGGAACCTGGGTGTAGATAGCTTGTCTTTGAGTTACTGGGCTGGAGTTCGACCTTCCTCTGGGTCGTTGACCACGACCCTTCGACCTACTTGATGGATCGAAGCTCGAACGACCTGCACCACTACAGATACACGTTAGGGGGGTCGGATTTGGGTTTCGACCCAAATCCAATCCGACGCTTAAGTTAGTATTGACTTAAAGGGAACTCGGGGCTGTCAAGATCGATCTAAGGAGGATCGTCTCGATTCAGTCGTACCGAACGTTTGGAGGAAGAAATATAAGAGTGGAAAGTAAGGAATAAGATGGTCAGAGTACATAGTAATTAGTACTCAGGAATGTGAACCCTTTCCTAGTTGTCGTCTTCTCTATTTATAATTGATGATTTCATTCGTCAGTGCATAACGACTCTTCATTAATGATGGTGAGATCCTCTCTGGGAATGAAGATAACAGCAGCACATTTATTCTGTCATTACTAACCACTTCCGTGCGGTTAGCGGTATCCAATGGGCAAGTGAGTTAGCCGTTTGACTAGGTAAGGATTCGCCTTCCTTTGTAGGCATCGGGTTATTAGGCCGATGCATATCATTCTTCGTAGGCCTCGGTCTTCAGGTAGAACGTACCTCTCCGCTTCATTGGCCGGACCCATGTATTAACATGGCCAAACTTACAACCCATTGGATGCTTAAGTCACCAGTAAAGAAGTCAAATTTAGTAAAGCAGTCAAATTTTGTAGGGGGTAGGTATTTGTATATATTTGTTTTATTAGGATCGATTCTATTTATAAGACATGCATCAATGGATCTAGATCTTTGTCAAAACCTAAACGTTTCAGCCGTTTTGACTTAGTTTCGGAATGTATCGATCCGAAACAATCATTACATCAAGGTTTCGGCAAAATACCCCAATAAACAATAAAAATTCTCCAATTATTCTGAAAACCATGTTCTAAACTATGACATCTATCTAAAAAACGAATCGAAGCTAGAAAGGTGAATCTATCACATCCAACTTGGAAATCGAATAAGAAAAGAGGAGATTAAAATACATTGAGAGAGGAAGAATGAGAAACAAGAGATAAACAAGAGAAAGGATACGCTGCATGGCTTTAGCTTGCCTCCATCGTTCTAGATTATTCCTCAATCTCAAGTTCCTTCGCAATTTCACTTCTCATGGAGGCTAGGTTGAGGACCATGCCGCCATATTTGAGGCCACTAGGGTTTATAATGAAAGCATCCCGATTAAGGTTTTATATAAAGCAGGCCGATATGGTTTAGAATGAAAGCATACTGATCAAGATTTTATATGATCGAGATTTTATATAAAGCAGGACAAATATGGACTCATGTAACCGAAATTGATGCTAACTTAATTTATTAGGCTTTGGGTAAAATATATATTAAAACCCAACTTAAACAACTTTTTAACTCTATGCTTTTACTTAATTCTATAATATATAATATTCTATGCATACAACTACCGAAGTTAACATTACAAATTGATATTTAAATTTATGTAGTCCCATGACTTAAGAATCAAACTAATTTAGATTGTCTTCTAAAATTAGTGGATAAAATTTCTGGTTAGTACACATCATCTTTTATCTTAACTATCAAAATCTAATACTTAAACATCTATAATTATTAAACAATGCAAGAAATGAAGACGAAAGTTAAGCCAAAACCATTGGAACAACTGAAATTGGTTGAAACTAAAAATTTAAAGGATCAGAACTGAAACTAAAGTCATGTTTTCAAACTTTACCTACATCAAGAGTATGCTTGTGATTTCATGTCTAATTTTAGTGGTTTTACCAAATAATCTCCATGTAGGACCCTTAGGCCAAAGTGCCTTTTGAGCTTCTCGCTTATTATAGCGCAAATAAAGCACTTATTTTGACATGAAACATGTCTTTAATCATCATATCAATCGTAATGATATGATACGTATATGCTAGACCCATTAGTTTAGTATATAACATAGGTTTTTAGCCATGAGGCCCAAATGAATATCATTTTGGGGATTTGAGTTTAAGATGTATCAAGATCTCACCTTTATCAAAAGTCTTCTTTTGTCTTGCTGCATTTTTAGCTTTCTTGAGTGATGATCACGTCACATGTACCATTGGTTGTCCTTAGACATGTGGCATGCTTTGCGCTGCTGAGTAGGCACCTCATGAGATGTGTAGAATAGGTCCGACCCACTCATTACGTGAGTGCGAGGTAGTACTTAATCCCCTGGTTGACTTTGAACATTGATATCAAACGATATAAGATTGCCTTATGGTAATCTCATTCTTTCATGGGTGTTATTGGGTGAACCTAAGAAGGGTAGGAATTTTAGGAGGTGCTTGGATGAAGTGATTTGCTATGACTTTATGGTTTTATTTGGGAGTCTATCCTACCTAGCTAGCATGATTATATTGATCCTTGTGGAGTTTCCTAACTTATTATTCATGTCGCACAAGACCCGGGCAAGCTCCTTAGGACCTAACATCACCTAACATCTTTCTTGTAGTAGGCTTGGGCGTTTGCTCATGGCATGCCCATTGAAATGAGATAGAAGTATCGGTTTAAGAAATGAAAAGGTATAACCCACCACTCAAGGTTGCATCAAGTTGGAGCATTATACAACCAGACCTCAACCAAGTCTCCTTGCTTAAGAGGATTTTGGTGCTACACTATTTCTAGGGTGGATTTTTTAAATTTAAGAGTCTCTATATATTCCTCGAGATCAAGCTGTTTCTACTTAATCCCAGAGGCAATGGCTCATTTTATTTGAAATGTTGTAGGCTCGGGGAGACAGATGAAAACAATGCTTCTTTATCCATTCCATGTCAAGAGTCCCTTAATTAAACTTCGTTGCTTGAAGAGATGGACACAAACATTGGAGGGGTTGCTCTTTTTACCGAAGGAATACCTAAATAATTGGAAACATGGTTCTGTTATTGCATAAGCCAAGAGAAGCATATCATTTCCAATCAAGATGTTTCCTCCATCACACTTCTAATATGTCACACACTAATCTTTATTCAGACACAATATGATAGGAACAACCAAAGTCTAAAATCCAAACATCGCCAATATGCAGATGGTCGGTAACAGAAAGGATGATATGCTGATCATTGGTAGACTTTTATTCGGTAACTATAGCAACAGATAAATCATTAGTGTTTTGGCTTCTAAGATTGATTATCCTTCTTCAAACAAGCAAACTTCATTTGCATTACTTTCCTGCAGTAGTGGCAGACGATTTTATAGTTTTTTTGTTCTCGATTTGGATCTAAACATGTTATTTTGCTTCGATTAACCTTTCTTCTCTATAGAGCATCCACAGTTTTGATCCAAATCATTACTACTAGTTTATCAGACGTCAGTTCTTCTGTATTTCTTGACACATTCTGCCAAAGCTCTCACACGTGGACCAACCCTAGCATCTTCCAGGGATACAATATTATTGCCAACAATGAACGAGCTAGTGAAATTTTCTTAGGACAGCAGTATAGAACAAAAACGAATGGGGGCATCATCTTCATCTTTTGATTTTTACATAAACATTTTAAGATCCATCAAAATAGTATTCAGTTAATCAGGGTATTTTTAAGTTAATCTGGCTATTTTTAAGGGACGTACCTTCGTACAAAGTTGATAGTACAAAGTTGATAGTGATCCAGATTGAAATTGAAATTGAGATTGCGTCCTTTTTAAATTATATTTTATATTTTATATTTGAGATATAGTTTGAGTTTGTTGATGATGAGAATCTCGTGGGGCTTGGATCCGGTCACAACGATGAGTATTATAGCTACATTGAGCCCGAGCCGGTTGGTTTTGTCGGGCTAAGGGTGGAGATCCTTCGCCGTCACCTGAAAAAGATAGAAAACGCGTCATATGAATCGGAGGGGTGGCCATTCGATTCACCTCCGATGCTTAAGTTAGTGCCAATCGAAGGAAAGAGTGTGGCTGGAGATAACCGTTGCTCGGGGTTTCAAAGGATGTGGAATGCTAGGGGTTTGAGGTAAAATCTAGGGTTTGAAATTAGGCGTACTTGATAGAGGGGGGTTTCCCTCTATTTATAGGGTCTGTGAGCCATCTGTCTACGTCAGTCGTCCCCCGACAAAGGTGGCTTTGCGCGTCAACAAAGTGGACACACGTCACTTTTGATAAAGCTGATTGCGTGTCGTCTGACAGGACGGGCTACACGGTTCCTGTGATGGGATTGACTGTTATGCACATAGGGCAGGCCTACTGGTGCCGGCTAGAGGAGAGAGATGGATCATTCGCCCGAGATCCCACCGCTATGATTGCAGGGGACGATCTCGTCGGGCGGGTGTGTGCTCTTGGCTGCGGTGCTTGAGCAGGCCGACTTCGGGGGGTCATCCACAGAGGTTCACCACTTAGGGGCCGATCTTCGAGCATGGGTCTGCAGCCAAGAGTATTGTAACGATAACCCGCATCTCTAACTCTTCAAACTTACCAATGTCTATTACCTTCGAGCAAACATTCTTGAAGAACCCACATAATTGTATCAAAACCGTTGTCAGCTCCTTATCGACATGACATAATGCAACTTGAAGCATCTGATATAGCAAGATAAGATAATTGTGGGTCTGCAGTCCGAAAATCTTCATTTGATCTACTTGCACACATCTAAATATATTTGAAGCATATCCATATGGTATCTTCGCGGACTTGAGAAACACAAAGATTATGGATCTCATCTCTTGAAAGTGTGACACGTGAAGCTAGTAGGTCATACTCGTAAGAGGTTCACCACTAAGGAACTGACTTGGCTGGGGTCTTCCCTATGAGCAGTGCTGCTGACTGGGACAACCCCATGGGATCGTCCAGAGATGGACCATTGTGGCGGTGTGTCGATTGCCGTTGGGGGCTGGTCAAGGCTCGACCTCGAATGCCATGTGATTTTCGGGGGAGTATATGGCATCTTGCGGGCCTGATCTGACCAGTTCAGCTTGGCCCTATTCCCGGCGGGCTCCTGCTAGAGTGCATCTACAATGGCCCCTCGTCCTCTGTCTTGACTGGTCTGACCCGAGCTCCCTTTCGAGGTCGGGTGTGGAGAAGCGATGAAACAAACCTGGAGAGGAGACTGATAATGCGTATGACTTCTGGTGGCCTTGTTCCATTGGGCCAACCAGCCTTGATGATGTTATACTTGAGTTGAGGGAGATGCTTAGGTGCCACCCAAATTATTTCATGCTGACGTGCCGTACTTCCACTATGGTTTCGAGGTGATAGGTTTGGAACGACTGTTGTTTTTTCAAAAAACCAAGGGGGCTAAGTTGCTTCCTTGGGAAGGCACCTTTGCCACGCTTTAAGACTCGACTTCCAAACATTTATGACGTGCCGGTGATGTTCCATCATATGACTTGAACTACTGTGATTGTCCCTTATCAGAAAGGATTGGACGGCCATATCGAATTCCGCTCTTTCATCGCACACAGGGCGGGCGAGGAAAAAAGGAAAAAGGACCATCGTCTGTTGCTGAAAAACCCTTGCTTTTGTTTCGCTGTAGCCCTCTAGACCTATCTTCTGTCGACGGTAACTATCTTCCTCCTGGTCCTCCTCGTTCTTGCTTCTTTGTGAGTCATGACAGGCGTAGTCGAACGGAGTTAGGAGGACATTGATGCTGCCTGAATCATTAGCCTTCAGGATATATGGGAAAAAACAACCGAGTTAGGACATTGATGCTGCCCGAATCATCAGCCTTAAGGATATATGGGAAAAAAATAGCCAAGGCTGATCCGCCACGCCTTGGAGAGGGAAATTTCGTGCCTCAGCCGGGTGCAATAGACCTAAAGCAAATCCGGGAGAAATACTCGATTCTCCCATCGGTGACCTTAATGCTTCCCAACAAACTGATCGGGACCCCTGATTCCCCCCTCATGGGGCGATTGCGTTGAGCGTCGTTCATCTGGAAGAGGGGTCCGACTTCTCCTCAATTGCTTGGTATGAAAGCTTATGTACCTTTCTAATCTGGCACTAATCTGGCACTGTATCAACTGGCGCCAAATAGCTTCATGGCTCTAATTGCCTCGGCGGCCATGTTCGTCAAGTATGGTAAGGGCTGGATTATTGTCGAGCTCGCGTATGCTGTATTTGACACCACGTTGAGAAAGGCCAACCAAAAAGTGCTCGTCCACCTAGTATTACCACATTTGCCGAACTGGAATCGCTAGGATTCTTGAGGATATACCCACGTCGCACAATGGCGGGAAAGAGAAATGGTTTTGGGCCCCTAGAGACTGGGAATGCGATGAGGGCAGCGTGTTGACCCTAGGGAATGGATTCCACGCCGATTCGGGTGGCCTTGGTAGTGGGAACCCGTCGTCATTCAAGAAAAAGACAAGATGCACGAGATGGAGTGGTGGTCGTGGGTGGTTGCTCGATCTTCTTCCCTCAGGACTCGTGACATGCTACTGTCTGAAAAGGCAATCCGCAGTCTGGAGGACATGCCTGCGGAGTGAGGGAAAGAACTTGGCGAAGCTCCTCTCGTTACCGATGCGTAAAGTTCCGGAGTCTGGCAACTCGAAATCTCTGCTCCTCTGCTAATTTCTCTGTTTCTTTGTTGCAGGGGCGAGCAGTTTCGATCTGCACCATGGCCAGAAGGATATAAGGAAAATCCCGGCTAGCGGTCCTAAAAGAAAGAGGATCATGGCCGCGACTTCCCCCATGGTGAAAACTACGAACACCTAGGCGGCTCTGAAAGTGGGTGGCCGCGCAGGGAGCATAAGGCCTCCTCGCCAAGGGAATTTTTGCTGGCTTAGCGTTTGCCCTCCATGAGAACCCGCTCCCGGTTTTGGGGGACGGGAGTAATGTGATGGAATCCCTCTCGTTGAGCTGTGTCGTGTGGGAGTGAGGACGATAGCGCCACCCTCGAGAATAGGAGGAAGATGAAAAACAAGGATCTAGCGGTCTCCCGGTAGGTGCAGGAGGGGTCCGTTCCCCTGGAGGCGTCCGAGGTCCCATCACCCGAGGGGTCTGCCCCTTGAGGTCCCTGAGCCGCTTCGAAGGAACGCTAGTGGCTCTTTTTGAGCAATGGAGTGGTTAGACCTCGAGCTCCGCTAAGACTGAGGTGGAACTGTCAGCTGACGTTGAGAGCATTGGAGACCCTGATGAGAAGGGACACCCAATCTTGAAGAAGTTGTTTGATCTCATGTTCTTGGAGATAGCAAGGGAAAAAAGCCGCGGGGTTCCACCCAAGGGGGAGTTCCTTGAAGCTCTCTCATGGATGAGCAAGGCAAGTCCTTTTCCTTACGAAATGTTGCGAAACTTCAGACTCGGGCCATTACTTTGTTTTTTTATATTTCGTGCAGGCCCAAGAGGCAACGAGTCACTTCTACCGCGGTTACTATATGTGGAATCAGCATATCCAAGCACTCGAGCAAGAGGTCTCGTCATTGCAAGAGTGGGCCGAAGTCGGTTAGGAGGCGGAGCTCCTCCACACGCAGGTTCGCTCTGTCATGGAAGCTCTGAAGATGCAGAAGCAAAGGCCGAGTTGTCTCGCACAGAGGCTCATCTGCTAGGGATGAGCTCGCTAGGCGAAAGGCAGATGTTGAAATGTTTCGTATACAGAATCACTCTGCTGTTGAGGAACTCGAGGAACAAGGAGCGGGGCTTCAATGGCTGCGGTTAGTGAAAGACGAGGTATTAAAGCTGGCTGAGCTAAGGTCATTCTTTAGACTCCAAACTAGAAGAGGTGAAGGCTTAGCTCCGGTTGGCCAAAGAGGAAAAAGCCGAGCTCTAGGGGAGGTGCAGGAGCTTGCCAATGCCTTCACCCACTTTCGACAAGAGCGAGACGACCAAGTCATCAGTCTGAAGAAGGAACTGGAGAAGCGGTAGGCGGAGCTCTAGTGGTTGCGGCTGGTGGACGCCGATATGGAAGAACGGACCGACACGTCTTGATCTACAGAAGCCAAATTTCGAGAGGCGGAGGCCAGGCTGAGAGGGACGGTAGAGCTGGTCGGGTCCCTGGATTTCGGATCCCAAGAAGTGGAGATTCGGCTGTAGGGCACTGGAGGAGCAGTTGGTGAGGATCCGGCGATTACAACAAGCAGAGTTGGGGCTGCGAGAGAAGTACATCTAGCCATCTCAAGCTCTTGTGCGCATGGCTCAGAAATAAACCGTACTGTGAGTGGAGTTGAAGAGATCTCGGTGGGAGCTCTATGTACCTAAAAACAAAACGGTTGCGCTCCTCCAAGTGGAAAGAAGACGGGTGAGGGTTCAAGCCAATCAGCTGCGCCAAGAGCTCTAAGACAAGCTGGCTGATGTCGAGAGTCGGATGGATCGCTCCTTTGCTCAGGGGATCAAATTCGCGAGATCGTCACATGAGGAAGTGTACCCGGAACATATTGGCCATTTGTCGTTCCGGGATGCCAGGCTTGCTGCTCCTCTGCTTACTGGTGAGGTCCTAGGCCCAGATGGGCCCTCCAACTTGATTGCAGGAGGGACTGTCGACCCGGCTTGTCGAGGCGAAGCGCCCGCGGCAGCCCGGGTAGCACGAGTAGCTTGTACTATCACATATTGCTGTTTTTGTTTAGTTCGCAGCGGCCGGCTGGTTTTTGTATGAAGGAGCGCTTGATTGGGATTGGGAAAGATGAATTTTTGAAAAAACTACCCATCAATTTAACTTTTAATCTGTAACTCATCAGTCTCCTTATCTTACTTTTCTTTCTTACTCCATTATGCTTGCTATGCTCTCAAACCTTGGACTCGAGCTTGAAAGCAAGCTTTGAGGTCTCGTCTCGGTTTCGGTTTCGGTATTGCTCTTCTGAAAATTTAGGTTTCGGTATCGATATTGTCCATTTCGGCGATGTCGAAAGTGAGTTTCGGTTCGTCCGTATTGATAGTTTTAAATACTTAAAAACATATCAAATACTATCAAATACGTAAAAACCAAAGTATTAAGTGTAAGGACCATCTACCTTGCAATACTAACAACAAATACTCTAGAGGGGGGTGAATAGAGTAATAACAATAAATTGTGCATTTAGCTTGCAAATGCGAAATAATAAATGCATGAGGAATTAATCAACACAATCAAACCAAATGCAAACACAAGATATTACACTGGTTCCCCAAACTTGGGTACGTCCAGCCACACCAATATTCACTATAATTCCCACAAAGAGAAGTGAATACAATCCCACAAAGAGATACATCACACATATGATTTTGTTCTACACAAGAACCAAACCAACCCTACACAAATGTCAAACTCCCACACAGAGAATTACTAACTCCCACACAGAGAATTAGGGTTAGCCCTACACTAGGACACCAAACTCTCACAAAGAGAGTAACTCCCACAAAGAGAGTATCTAATTCTCACAAAGAGAATTAGGGTTTCAAAGAAACACAAAGTAAACCAAATACTCTTGCCTTGATGATGAACTTACTCATTAATGAATGCAAGGCATGGAAGATGATCTCCAAGTGATGAAATTAGCTTGAGAGCACTTGGATGATTTCTCTTGAGCTTGACTTCATTTCATGAAGGAGAGAATGGGCTCTAAGAGGAAAATGAGAGAGTTTGAGAGTGGCTTAACCAATCTCTAAAGATTTGCAATAGTTCCAAGAAGTTCTAATAAACTCAGCACTCTCAAATATATAGGAACCCTATATGAACTCTCAAAACCCAAGAAAGAAGCCAAAAACAAAAAGCAATAACGGCTAGAATCTGGGCTGAAACGTCATTGACAGTCGACTGATGATCATCTGCCAGTCGACTGACCAACGGCTAAATAAATCCCAACGGCTATAATCCGAGCTAGGACGGGCGACTGTAGAAGACTACACAGGCGACTGTATATCCTTCAGCCGGCGACTGCTGCAGGGGATGGAAATAAAACAGAGAGATGCAACTTACGCACTGAATGTCTACATACGACTGATGGCCAGAGTACATGCTACTGTAAAATAGACATGCAACTGTAAAAGCTGCAACAGTCGACTGACTTGCAAATTGGATGAAGCCCAGAAAATGCAAGTTGCGCACAGACGACTGTAAAACAATTCACAGGCGCCTGTTGGAAGACATGCGACTGTTAATTGACCTACTTCGACTGTTCCATAAGCTCAAGTAAGAGTCAATAAAAGGTTGACTTGAGCAATGCAATACAGTCGACTGCAGAAGGCTCGACAGGCGCCTGGAATCACCCAGCCGCCTGTAAGTGTAAGACCTTCATCAGTCGCCTGTTGGGGAGCAAAAACTCCAGTTTGAGTTTAAGGCATGATGAACCTATTGGGATGATTTCTATGATAATCCTGAGGCTCACTAAGATGGAAAATGCATTTGCATGATTGAGTTAATCCATCTTTCAAGGCATTACAATAAATCTATACCAAAAAGGAGAAAAGCAATAAATAAAATATTACATGGATTACATTGCTTCCGTTAGAGTATATGGCTTCAACCTTGATAATCTCCACCATCTCCAAGCTTTGGTACCCTTTGAGTCCAAGCTATGTCAATGCTCCTCTCGATGTCCATCCTTGCACCAAATGTTTAATCTTCAAAAATGATATTCTTGAAATGTTAACTATGAGATTAAAACAAGAGAGTCATTAGCAATAATATGATTTTGTGATCATCATCAAAATAACATTGGTATGAAACACCAATACTCAACAATCTCTCCCTTTTTGAAGATGGCACACATTTTGTAAATATAAAGAAAATAAAGCACAATGCTAATGAGCTCCCCCTACTTATATGCACCAATTGTAAAATGAGATACACATTTGTAAATACTCATTATATCAATAGAAATAATGAGAGATACTGGTGACATATAATAGGCATGGATTACATAAACCAATTGCAATAAGTATATAACATGCACACATGAATGGTTTACATAAACCCACATATCTCATTCCATAGATATATATATCTCTCTCCCCAAATGCATATGTATGATAAACATGATTTACATAATGCATATATCTCCCTCTTGTCGTTGTCAAAAAGGTGGACATCAAATATATCCCCCTTGTCATACTAATTAAAGATGTGACAATATGCAAGAGTTAAAGAGATGTATGATACCAAATTATCAAATTTAGTGGGTATCAATTACTATCCTATGCTCCCCCTAGATCATAGAAATGGTCAAATTTTTGACTTCTAGAATCTAATACTAATTGTAAAGAAAGAGATAAGATATCTTTACAGATACTCTTCTTTACCAATTGTTAATCATATTTGGAGCCATGTGCCTAAGTGTATCAAAGCATATATATGGAAAAAAACAATCACATTGATACACATGACATTGCCAAAAGGAAATATAACATAAAACATGTTGGCAATATCAATGGGTTGAGTTTGAAACCATCATAAGTAATTGTAAAATGGCACCAATTGAAACAATGATCCCAATAAAAAATAACCCGAAATGAGAGTTAAAATATGTTTTAAAATATTTTAAACATACAACATAGTAACTCCCCCATTGACATACATATGGATCAATAAATGCATATATGTCAATGTATTTTCCAAGGTCCATATCTTCATGAAAAATAAATTTGAAAACATTTTCAAAATCATGAAACACAAACAAACAATGGGTATGCAAAAAAAAATAAACATTTAAGCATAATACCCATGCAATATGTATATGTGTGAGGGACCTAAACATTAGGGAACCAAACCCAAGAGGAGTTTGATTTCCTAATGAAATCACATGAGGTGGTCACATCCCTAACTAAAGAGTTGATGTATCTATCCCTCTTGCACACTACACCTAGTGGGAATCCATAAACTCAAGGATTTCCTAGGCAAGTGTTTTGCCTTTGCAAGAGGGGTGGATGTGGCATGCTTAGGTGTAGAAAATATTTTCTCGGCATGCATAAAGTGCGGATTTTGCTTCTTAGCAAAAAATGAACAGTTTTCATTTTTGCTCACCACCTTGTGATTTGCATATTTCTTGTTGGTGTTATTGTTATACAAGAACGCATGATGATTCTTCTTATGTGCTCAATATTTCTTGTTTTTGTACCAAAAGAAGAATTAGAGGTGGGTTTGTGTACCACATTTTGAATATACCCCAAACCTCCTCTATGGTTTGCCGGATGTTTTTCAAGCAAACAGTGGAGTGAATCTCTAGAATAAACAAAGCCGCTCTTCGCATTTCAACGTAAGTTGAATGCGATTTTCTAAGCTAAGATTTTGAGCTAATAATTTTTCATTAGAAATACTCAAATTCTTAACTTGAGAGAGAAGTGTCTCTATCACTAGTGTCATAAATATGCAAAGCATCATTAGTATTATCACTAGAAGATTCTAAAGCATGCACCCTACTCATAGCATTCTTAAATTTTGCTTTCAATTTAGCATATGAGTCGATGCACTTACTTGCTATGTTGGAGGCCACATTGAAACGATACTCAAGCTCCTCATAGGGTAGCTTTGGCTCCTCCTTTTCTTCACCATCGCTTTCCTCCTCGCTAGAGCTTGACGAAGATTCTTCCCATTTTGCCATGAAGCACATGTGGGCTTGCTCCTTTTCATCATCTTCTTCGTCACTAGATGGATCCTCATCCGATTCATCGAATGTGCCGGCAAGTCATTTCTTTTGGTTCTTGAATTTGGACTTGCCTTTCCAATGCTTCTTCCCTCTCCCTTGGTAGTAATCTTTGGAGGGTTTGGAAGGGCATTCGGTAGAGCGATGGCCTTTACCACTGCAAGTGTAACAAGTATGAATCTTGTTAGAATTGGAGGCAAACTTTGACAAAGATTTACCTTGCTTGCCCTTGAGGAATGCCTTGAATTGCTTGGCAAGCTCGATGAAATCATCGCTAGCATCTTCTTCTCCATCTTCTTCACTCGAGGCTTCTCGATGGAATTTCTTTCTCCACTCGATTGGCTCCTTTTTGGCATGGAATGCAACCCCCTTTTGCTTCTCGGGCTTGAATGGTTGAATCTCCTTCTTGTGTTGAAGCTTCACTTCATACGCCATGAGATTTCCAATGCACTTCTCAACGGTGTATTTGGACATGTTATTTGACTCCAAAATTCCGTTGGCATTTGACTCCCATTGAGATGTAAGCGAGTCAAGGATTTTCTCCACTCGACCCTCTTGGGAAATCACCTTCCCAAAGTCCTTCCAAAGCGTTCACGATTTCTGTGAACCTTGTAAACATCTCCGAGATGTTTTCACCTTCCTGCATCTTAAACAACTCATATTTAGATCTAAATACGCATTGTTTAGATTTATTTACATTCGAAATTCCTTCATGAGAAATCTCCAATGTATGCCAAATTTCATTGGCCGTTTTGCACATGAAGATGCTGTTGAACCATTTGAAGTGAGGGCGCAATGAAATACATTCATATCCCTCGCATTGAATTTGATCGAGTCCTTCTTCACTTTTGTCCTTGAAGCCGTGGGTGCAGTAGGCTTCTTAAATGGCGACTCCGTGAAGTCCCAAAGGTTTTGACATTCCAAGTAGATCATCATCTTGATCTTCCAACATGGATAGTTGGTTCCGTTAAAGAGCGGGGGTCGTACGGTTGATATACCTTCTTCATGAGACATAGATATAGCGTTGAATGCCATCGTTGTTGTATGCTATAACTTCGCTCTGATACCAATTGTAAGGACTGTCTACCTTGCAATACTAACAACAAACACTTTAGGGGGTGAATAAAGTAATGTCAATAAATTGTGCAATTAAAATTTAACTTGCAAATGCGGAATAATAAATACAACATGAATTAATCAACACAATCAAACCAAACGCAAACACAAGATATTACACTGGTTCTCCAAATTTTGGTAGGTCCAGTCACACCAATATTTACTATAATTCCTACAAAGAGAAGTGAATACAATCCCACAAAGAGATACCTCACACAGAGGATTTTGTCCGACACAAGAACCAAACCAACCCTACACAAGGGTCAAACTCCCACACAGAATTACTAACTCCCACACAGAGAATTAGGGTTAGCCCTACACTAGGACATCAAACTCCCACAAAGAGAGTAACTCCCACAAAGAGAGTATCTAATTCCCACAAAGAGAATTAGGGTTTCAAAGAAACACAAAGTAAACTAAATACTCTTACCTATGTCTTGATGATGAACTTACTCATCAATGAATGTAAGGCATGGAAGATGATCTCCAAGTGATGAGATTAGCTTGAGAGCACTTGGATGATTTCTCTTGAGCTTGACTTCAATGCATGAAGGAGAGAATGAGCTCTAAGATGGAAATGAGAGAGTTTAAGAGTGGCTTAATCAATCTCTAAAGATTTACAATAGTTCCAAGAAGTTCTAATAAACTCAGCCTTCTCATATATATAGGAACCCTATATGAACTCTCAAAACCCAAGAAAGAAGCCAAAAACAAAAAGCAATAACGGCTAGAATCTGGGCTGAAACGTCATTGACAGTCGACTGATGATCATCTGCCAGTCGACTGACCAACGGCTAAATAAATCCCAACGGCTATAATCCAAGCTAGGACAGGCGACTGTAGAAGACTACACATGCGACTGTATATCCTTCAGCCGGCGACTGCTGCAGGGGATGGAAATAAAACAGAGAGATGCAACTTACGCACTGAATGTATACATACGACTGATGGCCAGAGTACATGCTACTGTAAAATAGACAGGCGACTGTAAAAGCTGCAACAGTCGACTGACTTGCAAATTGGGATGAAGCCCAGAAAATGCAAGTTGCGCACAGACGACTGTAGAACAATTCCCAGGCGCCTATTGGAAGACATGCGAATGTTAATTGACCTTCAGTCGACTGTTTCATAAGCTCAAGTAAGAGTCAATAAAAGGTTGACTTGAGCAATGCACTATAGTCGACTGTAGACGGCTCGACAGGCGCCTGGAATCACCAAGTCGTCTGTAAGTGTAAGACCTTCATCAGTCGACTGTTGGGAGCAAAAAACTCCAGTTTGAGTTTAAGGCATGATGAACCTATTGGGATGATTTCTATGATAATCCCGAGGCTCACTAAGATGGAAAATGCATTTGCATGAATGAGTTAATCCATCTTTCAAGGCATTACAATAAACCTAGACTCAAAAAGAAGAAAAGTAATAAATAAAATATTACATGGATTACATTGCTTCCCTTAGAGTTTATGGCTTCAACCTTGATAATCTCCACCATCTCCAAGCTTTGGTATCCCTTGAGTCTAAGCTATGTCAATGCTCCTCTCGATGTCCATCCTTGCATCAAGTGTTTAGTCTCCAAAAATGATATTCTTGAAATGTTAACTATGAGACTAAAAGAGAGTCATTAGCAATAACATTATGTTGTGATCATCATCAAAATAACATTGGTATGAAACACTAATACTTAACATTAAACATATACTATCAAATACTAAATACTAAATAGATAATTTTAATTTGAGTTCGTAATCATCTCACTAATTGCCTAAAGTTTGGTACTTAAATACTAAATACTAAATACTAAATAAATGAATCGATTCCTGGAGTTTGCATTGCGCACCCATCGTTTTACTTTGCGCACATACCACTTACTTACAAGCTTGCCAAAAATATCTAGGAGTTGCTTTGCACACCCCCCTTTTTGCTTTGCGCACATACTACTTATTTACAGGTTTACCACAAAAAATCTGCTGGAGGTTGCTGTGTGCATCGACTGTTTTACTCTATGCACATACCACTTATTTACAAGTTTGCCATTTAAAAACAATAGCAGTCCCTCCAGGGGCGACTCGGGCCGCGCGCGCTCTATCTCTCTCACGGTGGATCGTGGAGGCGGCGGCAGCAGCAAGGCAGTAGGCTGGGCGGCGAGGCAGGGAGGAGTTCGGAGGTGACGAGGTGAGTTAAATTCTTATTCTTCCTTTTTTCTTATTCTTCTTTTTTCTGCAATTCTTTCTTGTTACTGCATCTTCTTCGTCTAATGCTTCAATTTTGGACCATTTTCGTCATCGTTTTCAAGCCGAAACCTTAGGGTTTCGTTCAATATCAGCAAACTGGCCGAAACCCTAAGGTAGTTGGCTGGAACTCTAAAGTTCCGGCCGATACCAATAAACATTAGTGGTTTCGGTCTCGGTTGCCTTCGAGACCGAAACGAAACGGCCTAAACCATAGAGTTTTGGTCGATACCTAAAACCAGTCGAAAGGTTAATGCTGAAGTCATGGTGCATCTGACGTATGTGCACTGCTGAGTGTGTGCTGATCCCTTGGTCTTTTGAGCGAGGGAGAGGTTGGAATACCGATATCATGTGTTTATAAGATCAGAATCTTGAGGTGCATTCGTCGACTAGTCCTTGGCGTGGCATAACGTCGAGTCGAGTGTCAGAGATAAGCGTTGGGGCCCGAGGGCCTTGTCAGTGGGACGACCCCAGCCGGAGCTGGGGATCTCGAGTTTGTACGTGTCATGACTGCATGTGGTCGAATGCCAAAGTCGGGAACGGTCTCAGCCTGTACTGGGGGTCTTCAATTTGGACATGGCATGACCGCGTGGGGCCAAATGCCAGGGGTCGGGAACGGCCCCAGACTGCACTGGGGATCTCAAGTTTGGGGATCTCAAGTTTGGACAAGTCATGACCACGTGGGGTCGAATGCCAGAGGTCGACGCTGGGACCTTGAGGTCTCGACAGCGTGTTAATCTCAGCCTTAGAGTGGCTTGATAAATAGGCTGCACAAGTAATTCTCGAAGAGGACATACTTTATTGCGCAAAAAGTTTGAATGTATCACAAGAGTATCTTGTTGGCATCTGCTTAATGATTGTACTTCTGGAGGTGCTCGACTTTCAATGGGTGTTTGACTAGAACGTCCTTCAGAGTCTCCAGCTGGTAGGCACCTGATTTGAGGACCTCCTGGATGCGGTACATGCCCTCCCAGTTCGGCCCAGTGGTTTCGTGCTCTTCTCATTGTGCTCTTCTCCGTACCATCTTCTTTGATTCTGTTAACAGAGAATTTATCTATTTCATGATGCATCGCATGTGATTCTCTGCTCTTTGGATGGTATGAATTAGAGAATGCATATCTAGTCCCATTTTTTGTGCTCATTAATTGTTCGCATCTGGATTTTTCTCTACTATTCGAGGAATAAGGCAAGGTTATTCACTATCACCTTACTTGTTTGTATTGGTAATGAAATTCTTCTCTATTATGATGGACTTGGCTATGCTTCTGTTAAACCAATGAAAAAGTACCATATTCTGACACCAGCACATCTGTTGTTTGTTGATGACTTGCTAATTTTTTTGTCATGAAGATTTGAGGACTACAGAAAATTTAAATAGCCTTTTTGACTCAATGAGTTACATAGTAGGTTTACATATTAACAAAAATAAAAGTGAGCTCTGTTGTAGCAAGGGGTGTCCTAATCCGCGTGAGATTGCAGCAGTGATTGGTGTGCCATTTGGTTCTATCCTAATTTGCTATCTGGGCCTTCTTATGTCTACAACTTCTCTCTTGTTATTGATAAGTGTATGAAGTATTTAGAGGGCTGGACACTCAACACTTATCGATGATAGGCAGAGTGGAGCTAATCCGATCAGTTATATATAATTTGACTTTCTATTATAGCCTCTCTTTCAAGCTGTCTAACTCTGTCATTCGGATCATTGAGCAGTTATGTACATCCTTCCTATGGAATAACAAGCTACATGTATGTAGTTGGAACAATATTTACATACCTAAAAAGGAGGGTGGGCTCAGACTTCGTAGATTGTCAGACATTAACAAAGTTGCAGGGATTTGATTTTTTAGAGATTTACACACTCAGATTCTCTATGGGCCACTTGTATGCGACATTCATACACCAAAGATGGAGTTGACCTCCCTCTATCTCCAGTTCATTCAGGTACTTAGAAATTCATTTTGTCATACAACAACTTGGCAGCCTCTTTCTACGAGGTGAGTAGTGACTCTATAGATTTAACTCTCCGTTGGAAACCATCACAGGTTTTTTCGCTCAGTTTAGCATGTGATGTTGGATCTTTGTCTCCAGTTGTCCCATATTATGATGTGCTTTGGTTTTCTCAGTGTTGCCCAAAAATGTTTATCTGTTTACTAAGGACACTCAATGATAAACAACTAATGTACGAGAACTTGATGAAGCGGAATATTCACATTTCCAATAGTTCATGTATTTTCTGTCAGTATCCTATGGAGACGACAAACCATCTTTTGTTTGAGTGTCCTTTTACATCTTACTATGTGTATTATGTTGCCTGAAGCTTGGTCTATCCCTTGGACCTGTTAAGACTCTCATAGATGAAGTGTTACTTATTCGTGATCGGTTCAAGAATAAGATAAAAATTGCTAGTATTGATATGTTGAGTGATTTGGCATTTATGTCATGAAAGGAATCAGAGGGTATTTAATTTCATTAGCAAACACAAAGTCCTCATCTTCCGAGATATCCACGACGATATTCGTGTGCTTAGTGCTTCTATCAGATGGAAGGAAGGGGTCCATAACTTTCACATTGCTTTAGGAAACTGGTCTTCATCTGGATTGATATTTCGGCTTGTTTTTAGGGTCTATAGATGTTCTATCCTAGGATTGGCTAGTTGGGACTGACGACACTTGTGTTCTGTCCTCTCTCTACATTCAAAAATAGTTTGAATCACTATAATACCTCTGAAGTGTATATCACATTTTATTCTTGAGTTAATGAAGCATTATTATTCTTCGTACATATATATACACTCACACTAGTCATAACCCATGCCCGCAGGCACGGTTCATTTAAGATTTTCCCCCGCGAAATCTTTGTTCCCCAAAAAATTATTTCCACAGCCAAAATTGCGCAGAACAAATTAGCGTAAAAATATTTAACGGCACGGGCACCTTTGACACTGAACAACAAATTAGCGTAAAAAATCGGCGCGGGTGCCTTCGATATGGATCAACAAATTAACGTAAAAAAATTTCGCGCGGGCGCCTTCGGCACGAGAAATTATTCTCATCTTTGCCCCATGCGTCGAAGAGACGGTGAGCCCCTCATTGAGGGAGAGATCATTCAATCTGCAGCAGTATTCGATCTGCAGCATTAAGTGCAAGTTAAAGTTTTTTCCCAAATGCATTAATTGAGTGCACTCTGCTATTCCCCAGAAACTTTCATTCACCATAAAGTTTCATTTCCCAGAAACTTTCATTTCCCTAGAAAGCTCCAAAACTTTCCACACAATCTCATCTCAACCATTCATTCCTCAAGATTAAATTCAAGCCGTCTTTCTATCAACCTATTTGTCCTAGTCAGTCCTAGAATTCAAAAACAGTTGTGTTTTAATAGACACACACACACACACATATATCTATTATACAAATGAGGGATGTTACAAGAGAAATTGGAATCCCTTGAAATTTGGTATGTTGATCATCCCTTGAAATTTGGTATGTTGATCATCCCTTGAAATCTGAAGTGTCGAGGAATAAGAGAAGTTGTAAGGGGTAGATGGGGGCTCAAAAAGTATTGGAATCCCTTGAAATTTGGTATGTTGATCATCCATGATGTGAACAACCCCATGAAATTTTTTTCCAAAAACATTGTAGGAGATGGGGGAAAATGGGGGCGCCTCCTTAGATTTTCATCTAAGGAGGCACCTTAGATTTTCATCTAAGGAGGCACCTTAGATCCCCTTTTTCATATATATATATAAATATATAAATATAAATATATATATATAAATATAAGGAAGCACTTGAGCTGATAGAATCTCAGATGAGATTGGTTATTTATAATTTGTACGAGTGACATGATGATCATCTAAGGATAAAATAGATGGCACCACCTTCGGATATCTGATATAAACATGCAATGGTTTAATTACAACTATTTCCTCTAGAAGGCGTGATACACGTTAAGGAAGAGTGACATGCTCGACGAATGATGTTTAGTTAGCTAAAAGTAAGACTTGACTTAAAAAATGTAACATCAGCAGACATATTATTCTTTTATATGGATCAAAACAATGGTATCCTTTTGACTCCTTAATATCATACAAATACACACATAATAGATTTAGTGGACAACTTACCCACACCATGTTGTTGGTTATAAACAAAGATTAACCAAAAATTCTAAGAGTGACGGAAAAGAGGCTGGTTAGGATAGAAACATGAGAAAGTGGCATCATGAAATACCGAGGAAGGTATACAATTATAAGATTTTATACAAATAAATACATCAACTAAAAGATATTTTGAAATATTAATAGCTATCATCATTGTTCATGTATTATGTAAGAGATGTTGGTGTTTTCTTTTAGCTATATCCCATTTTGTTAATATGTGTGCGGACATGTCGTTTGAAGTAAAATGCCATATGATACAAAAAAATCATACATTTCTTTTTGCACAAATTTAAGAGCATTATCAGTGTGTAAAATTCAATTTGAAACTGAAAACCGATTCTTAATAAAAATTTGCAATAATTGTTAGAAATTGAGTTCTATCCTTCAACAAATAAATCAACAAAAATAAGAAAATAATGACATCCAGTAACAGATGTAACTCGTCACGGATCCTAAATATCAAAATAGACTACTCAAATAGACTGACTTTGATTGACAAGACGGCTATGATAGGAATCTCGACGATGGTTACCTATCTTAAGAGATTTACTTCAAGGATAACATAAAAGGATCAACAGATATTACTTGTTTGAGTTTTTGTAGTGGTGGATGATCCAAACAAGATCATGAGATGTCACTGTAAGACTATCTCAAATGAAGAAGCAGTAACCATGCCCATAGAAAAGTCACTCATGTTTAAATAGTATGTGCCACCAGCTTCATGGCTCAAACCAAACTTCATCCCAATTTGTAGATCCTGAAACACATAATACGATGAAATAACATTACTGAGCAGTGTTTACTTTTGGTCAGATGGCTAATAGATAACAAACTAATTGAAAATCAAAGAATCTAAAGGATATTATCTACAGATAGATCAAACAATACCTGTGAAGAGGACCCATCAACAGTACGAACAGATGCTATGGAATGATTCGACTGAAGTGGTTGAAACTAATTTTTAATAGCTATCATGTGATGATGCTCCAGTGTATAATATTTAAGGCGTATTGAGATTTGCTAAACAGCACTGGAACTTGTAGCAGTAGTAGTGTGTGTAACTTAATTCATTGGTGGGGTGGATTTTGTAACCTGAAATTGAAAGAATTGTTTGTACTCTGATTATAAAATTTGCACGTAAGCACGGAGTAGAGATATCTGTCGCAAGAAGAGTATCTGAAGTATGCACAACATGTGTTCAGGCGGAACGATCAACTGTTTCCAAGCACATGTCTGAAACATGGTTTGTGCTTCCATAATGCACATATTGGTAGGACCCTTTGCCAAAAGTGGTAGTCATTTGTCTATTAGGAAAGGTAGAAGGCAGTTGCTTATCGGGAGTGTATCCACTACCTCTTGAAGCATTACGTCATTGGTCTTAGCCACAGTTGTGACCACGGTCACGAACTATCATTACTGAACTCAACTCTAGGGGTAAGAGTAGAGATGGTCTCAATGCCAATAGAAACGTGACTAATTCTGGTAATATAGTCGAGCGCGAAAGAATTGAATTTTCTCCAATTATATATCCCGCAACAGATTGGCAAGAGATTGATTCAGTCCAGGCAAAAACTTGGTTATAGCAAGTGATACGGCCGCACCCACTGAGGCAGGCACGGGTCCAGGCGGGACCCAAGGCGGATGTGTCACTTACTATCGGAGGCGTCGAAGGGCAGATTAGTCTTTTGTTATGTTATTTTTGTTCCTAGGTTTTCTATTTATATCTAGGGTTAGCCGTCATGAGAGGCATGCTTATTGTGTGAAGAACATTCTAAGTGTCAATTGTGAGGGTTTTAGACTTTGATCCGTTCATCAAAGTTAGGAGAGCGAGTTCCTCTCGAAAGGGCTCAAATTATCTTGCTATTAGTTCGTCTCTTTTCTCAAAAATCCTATAAAAATCTCGTCTTTTCCAATTTTTATTCCTTTTCTCGCTGATTTTTCCCTTGATACGATCCAAATCGTATCAAATTGGTATCAGAGCGATAGATCCAATGGCGGAAGGTACTAGATTCAAGACGGAGATGGAGGCGCTGCGAAAGGAGATCCGGGAAGAGGTCAGCAAAAAGGTGGGAGCTTTGGAAGTCACGGTAGATATGCTATCCAATTCCCAAAAAAGAGATGGAAGCCCGGTTGTTGAAGAAGCACGAGGAGTCGGACGCCACTCAAGTTCAGATTTTGAAAATTCTTCAAAAACTTGAGGGGAAGGGAAAGCATGTGGAGATCGGAGGGGAAGAATCCGAGGCGGAGAATCATCATGCGAAGGCGGACGATCCGAAGTTGATGACGAACACCTCCGGGGCACCTCCGGGAACCAAAATCACAAGGGAGAAGGAAGATCTAGGGTTTCGGGAGGAGTCGTGGGTAGAGGAAGTGCAGCGGGAGCGACGGCGGCGCGAAGGAGATCCCCTAGGGTTTCTTGCGGAGGCGAAGGGACGCGGCATGCAAGGGGAAGGAAGGATAGGGTTTTCGGACCCCATAGGAGGCGGCGGCTGGGGAGGGGGAAACCCTAACCCCCTCCCGCGCGGGCCGCCAGGGCTCCGCGAGGGCTCGGGAGGCCTCGCGGCCCACTCCCGAGCCCACGCGGGCACCTGGGAGGGCCAGGCGGTCCCGCGCGAGGCGCTGGAAGGGCCACGCGGCCCGCCTGGGCCCAACCAGGCCCCCGCCGGCCCCCAGGGGGGCTTCGCAGCCTACCTTGGGGGCGGCTGGGCTCCGGCGGAAGGATTTGGGGCCTGGGGGGCCAGTAAACCCACCGGGACAGTTTTTCGGCCCTCCGGGTGGCGATCAGGGCCCCGCAAGAGGCTACCGCGAGATTTTTGGAGCTACAGAGGAGGAGAGACAGAGGTGGCCTATGGAGGAGTACGCGGAAAATTTTGGGGGCCCGCGAGGGTTTCCTGAAGAGGCCTACGGCAGAGGCAGGACCGAGTAGGGAGGCCACGGAGCTCAGGGAGGAGGACACCCGACCATGTACCCAGACAGGAGGATGGAGAAGTTGAAGATGCCCATTTTTGAGGGAACGGACCCCGACAGATGGATAGTGCGAGCGGAGCGGTATTTCCAGGTGATGCGGATCTCAGAGAGGGATGTATTGGAGAACATCATTTGCTATCTGGAGGGACATGCGCTGAGCTGGTATCGTTGGAGGATGTCCTGAGCCCCTTTTCGGACTTGGGAGGAGTTGTCGGCTTTCCTACTTGACCGTTTTCAGGCCAAACCGGGGGCGAATTTCTACGAGCAGTTGCTTGGACTACGGCAGGAGGGGACGATGTTGGACTTCCTGGGGAAGTTCGAGGTGTTGGCAGGCAGGGTGAAGGGAGTGTCGGAAGACGTATTCTTGGGTGCATTTATGCGAGGGCTGAAGCCCTCGATACGAGCCGAGTTATGGATGCAAAGTCCCAGGGACTTAGAGCATGTGATTCGTCTGGCGTTGAGGGCGGAGGAGAAGCAGGCGGAGGAGCGGAGGATCAGAGGGACGTGGGGGGGCGCCACAGCAGAGGGTCCCATCTACAGCCGCCGCCCCGAGACTACCGCCGGCCGCCTCAGCCGGAGCGGGGGAGAAGACAGTAGCAGCACGTCCTGTGGGACAAGGGCGGAGGATGACCGAGGCTGAGATGCGAGACAGGAGGGCCAGAGGGTTGTGCTTCCGTTGCGACGAGAAGTTCACCCCGGGCCATCGGTGCGCGAGCCGGTTGCTGCAGATCACTATCGAGTCGGACGAGGAGGAGTACATCGATCCAGAGGAGGCCGAAGAGGAGGTCGTCTCAGTAGAGCAGCCGGTGGAGCTGGAGCAAGCGCAGGTGTCACTCAACTCCGTGATGGGGTTCACACAGAACTCCACCATGAAGTTGGTGGGTCAGGTCGGGGAGACAGCAGTTACGGTCTTGATTGATAGTGGGGCCACCCACAATTTTGTTTCCCTGCGAGTGGTGGAGCTGCTGGGATTGCAGATGTCAGGTGGGAGGTTCACCGTACAGTTGGGGGATGGACGGTGCGAGGAGAGTACGGGGCTATGTCGAGGACTCTGCCTAGTCATTCAGGGGGTACAGATCGTGCAGGATTTTTTACCGTTCGAGTTGGGGAAGGTCGACTTCATCCTGGGAGTCCAGTGGTTGAAGACATTGGGGACCACGATGACCAACTGGAAACGGTTGAGAATGGAGTTCAAGGATGGCGAGCGGACGGTGGTGCTCCAGGGAGACCCGAGCTTGTGCTATGCCATGGTAGCGTTCAGTGCCATGACTCGGGCTATTCGATGGGCGGGGCAGGGGTACTTGGTGGAGTTTCGGGGGATGACCACAGAGGCGGAGCCCGAGCCCGAAGAGGGGCCACCAGAGGTGCAGTCGGTGTTGGAGCAGTTCGCAGAGGTGTTCGAGATGCCACAGGGGTTACCTCCACCCCGGGACCACGAGCATACGATCGTACTGAGGGATGGCGCACCCCCCGTCAGTGTTCGGCCTTACCGGTATCCCCACGTGCAGAAGGATGAGATCGAGCGGCAGGTCAGAGAGATGCTGATAGCAGGCGTGATCCAGCCCAGCGTCAGCCCCTTTTCGAGCCCAGTTTTGTTAGTGAAGAAGAAGGACGGGAGCTGGCGGTTTTGTGTGGACTACCGAGCCCTGAATAAGGAACCTGTGCCCGACAAGTTTCCTATTCCGGTGATAGATGAGTTGCTCGACGAATTGCATGGGGCGAGGGTGTTCTCGAAGGTGGATCTGAAGTCCGGATATCATCAGATCCGGATGCGAGCAGAGGACATTCCGAAGACGGCGTTCCGTACACACGAGGGCCACTACGAGTTCCTGGTGATGCCGTTTGGATTGACAAACACCCCGTCTACTTTTCAGGCCTTGATGAACAAGGTGTTCCGTCCTTACCTGCGGCGGTTCATCCTTGTGTTTTTTTGACGACATTTTGGTCTATAGCCGCACACTGGAGGAGCACACGGGACATCTGGAGGTAGTTTTCAGGGAGTTGCAGGGGCATCAGTTATTCGCCAATCGGAAGAAGTGCTCGTTCGGGAGGAGTCAGATTGAGTACTTGGGGCACATTGTCTCGGGCGCAGGGGTGGTGGCTGACCGGGCGAAGATTGTGGCGATGTTAGAGTGGCCTCTACCACAGACACTGCGAGCCTTGCGGGGGTTTTTGGGTTTGACAGGGTATTACCGCAAATTTGTGAAGGGATACAGCACCATTGCCTGGCCTCTGACGGAGCTACTGAAGAAGGACAGTTTTCGGTGGGGCGAAGAGGCGACTAAGGCTTTCGAAGCCTTGAAGACGGCGATGTCGACGGCGCCGGTCCTAGCTCTGCCAGACTTCAGCCAGCCATTTGTAGTAGAGACGGATGCTTCGGGGTATGGTCTGGGGGCGGTGCTGATGCAGGAGGGGCGGCCGATTGCATACTTCAGCCAGGTGTTGACTACGAGGGAGAGGCTGAAGTCCGTGTATGAGCGAGAGTTGATGGCTATAGTCTTTTCTATTCAGAAATGGCGGCCATATCTGTTGGGACGGACTTTTGTGGTGCGAACAGATCAACGGGCTTTGAAGTATCTGTTGGAGCAGAGGTTGGTGGCAGAGGAGCACCAGAAGTTACTGTCGAAGCTGGTTGGTTTTCGGTTCGATATTGAGTACAGACCGGGGCTGGAAAATAAGGCGGCGGATGCATTGTCTCGGCGAGATGAGGGAAGCCAGCTGCAGGCGATGTCGATACCGGAGTGGAGAGGGTTGGACCAGCTGTCGCAGGAGGCGGAGGCAGATCCAGAGCTGCAGCGGATCAGGGAGAGTTTACAGGGTGGAGGTGACGGGGTGCCAGGTTACACGGTAGCAGGGGGGAGGTTACTCTACCAGGGGAGGTTGGTGATTCCGCGGAGGTCGGCATCGATTCAGACTCTTTTCCAGGAGTTCCATGGGTCAGCAATCGGAGGTCATTCGGGCGTGCAGCAGACGTATATGCGGATGGCTCGGGAGGTATACTGGACGGGCATGCGGAAGGACATCGCGCGATTGGTGGCGGCTTGTGACGTCTGCCAACGTCACAAGTACATGGCGATGGCTCCGGCAGGACTGCTACAACCTTTGGCATTGCCTGAGCAGGTGTGGGAGGAGGTATCCATGGACTTCATAGACGGCTTGCCGCGTTCGGAGGGGTTCACCGTGATCTTGGTTGTGGTGGACCGGCTGAGTAAGTATGCTCACTTCATTCCCTTGAAGCATCCTTACACAGCGGTTTCGGTGGCGGCGGTTTTTGTGCGAGAGGTGGTGCGGCTGCACGGGTTTCCGAAATCTATAGTGTCCGACCGGGACAAGGTTTTCACTAGTCACTTCTGGGAGGAGTTGTTTCGAGTGCAGGGGACAGTGCTGAAGCGGAGCACCGCCTACCACCCGCAGACGGACGGTCAGACCGAGGTGGTCAACAGGAGTGTCGAGACCTACCTCAGATGTTTTGCTTCGGAGACACCCCGACAGTGGACTAGGTGGCTGGCGTGGGCGGAGTATTGGTACAATACTTCCACTCGGCGGCAGGGACGACACCTTTCCGGATCTTGTACGGGCGAGACCCCCCTTCCTTGGTTTACTATGGGCACCGAGCGACACCGGTTTCACAAGTGGAAGAGCAGATGGAGGATCGGGATAGGATGTTGGAGGAGCTGCGGAGGCACCTGACACGAGCACAGCAGGTGATGAAGGCCAAGGCGGACGGTCATCGGCGAGATGTGACTTTTCAGGTGGGGGACAGGGTCTACCTGAAGCTTCGACCTTACAGGCAGAAGTCTTTGGCTCACCGGAGGAACGAGAAACTTGCGGCCCGTTACTATGGGCCTTTTGAGGTGGAGACTCGGATTGGAGAGGTTGCTTACAGGTTGAAGCTGCCACCAGGGACATCGATACATCCGGTGTTTCATGTTTCACAGTTACGTCGAGCGATTGGCGAGCATACTACATCATCCACACTTCCTCCTACGCTCACAGATGATATGGAAGTGATGCTCGAGCCAGTCGATGTCCGGGCGGTACGGAGAGGACCTGGGCGACGTCGGGAGGTCCTCATTTACTGGCAGGGGCTACCGGAGTGCGATGCGACATGGGAGCTGTATGAGGCGATACAGGAGCAGTACCCTGAGTTCCACCTTGAGGACAAGGTGGCTCTTTTAGGGGCGGGTATTGATACGGCCGCACCCACTGAGGCAGGCACGGGTCCAGGCGGGACTCAAGGCGGATGGGTCACTTACTATCGGAGGCGTCGAAGGGCAGATTAGTCTTTTGTTATGTTATTTTTGTTCCTAGGTTTTCTATTTATATCTAGGGTTAGCCGTCATGAGAGGCATGCTTATTGTGTGAAGAACATTCTAAGTGTCAATTGTGAGGGTTTTAGACTTTGATCCGTTCATCAAAGTTAGGAGAGCGAGTTCCTCTCGAAAGGGCTCAAATTATCTTGCTATTAGTTCGTCTCTTTTCTCAAAAATCCTATAAAAATCTCGTCTTTTCCAATTTTTATTCCTTTTCTCGCTGATTTTTCCCTTGATACGATCCAAATCGTATCAGCAAGCTCGTCCCCATAACGTTGTGATACGATTTGGATCGTATCAATGGAAAATCAGCGACAAAAGGGAATAAAAATAGGGAAAAATGGGATTTTTATTGGATTTTTGGGAAGAAAACAACTACTAATAGCAAGATAACTTGAGCCCTTTCGAGAGGAACTCGCTCTCCTAACTTTGATGAACGGATCAAAGTCTAAAACCCTCACAAAAGACACTTACGATGTTTCTCACACAATAAGCATAACCCTCATGACGGCTAACCCTAGATATAAATAGAGAAAACCTAGGAATAAAATATCATAAGAAAAAGACTAATCCGCCCTTCGACGCCTCCGATAGTAAGTGACCCATCCGCCTTGGGACCCGCTTGGACCCGTGCCCGCCTCATAGGGTGCGTCCGCATCAATACCCGCCCCTAAAAGAGCCACCTTGTCCTCAAGGTGGAAATCAGGGTACTGCTCCTGTATCGCCTCATACTGCTCCCATGTCGCATCGCACTCTGGTAGCCCCTGCCAGTAAATGAGGACCTCCCGACGTCGCCCCGGACCTCTCCGCACCGCCCGGACATCAACTGGCTCGAGCATCACTTCCATATCATCTGTGAGCGTAGGAGGAAGTGTGGAGGATGTAGCATGCTCGCCAATCGCCTGACGTAACTGGGAAACATGAAACACCGGGTGTATCGCTGTCCCTGGCGGCAGCTTCAACCTGTAAGCCACCTCTCCAATCCGAGTCTCCACCTCAAAATGCCCATAGTAACGTGCCGCAAGCTTCTCGTTCCTCCTGTGGGCCAAAGACCGCTGCCTGTAAGGTCGAAGCTTCAGGTAGACCCTGTCCCCTACCTGAAAAGTCACATCTCGCCGATGTCCGTCTGCCTTGGCCTTCATCACCTGCTGTGCTCGTGTCAGGTGCCTCCGCAGCTCCTCCAGCATCCTATCCCTCTCCTCCATCTGCTCCTCCACCTGTGACACCGGTGTCGCTCGGTGCCCATAGTAAACCAAAGGAGGAGGGTCTCGTCCGTACAATATCCGGAAAGGTGTCGTCCCTGCAGCCGAGTGGAAGGAGGTATTGTACCAATACTCCGCCCACGCCAACCATCGTGCCCATTGTCGGGGCGTCTCCGAAACAAAACATCTGAGGTAGGTCTCGACACTCCTGTTGACCACCTCGGTCTGACCGTCCGTCTGCGGATGGTAGGCGGTGCTCCGCTTCAGCACTGTCCCCTGAACTCGAAACAACTCCTCCCAGAAGTGACTGGTGAAAACCTTGTCCCGGTCGGACACTATAGACTTCGGAAACCCGTGCAGCCGCACCACCTCCCGCACGAAAACCCCCGCCACCGAAACCGCTGTGTAAGGATGCTTCAAGGGGATGAAGTGAGCATACTTGCTCAGCCGGTCAACCACAACCAATATCACGGTGAACCCCTCCGAACGCGGCAACCCGTCTATGAAGTCCATGGACACCTCCTCCCACACCTGCTCGGGCAATGCCAACGGCTGTAGCAGTCCTGCCGGGGCCATCGCCATGTACTTGTGACGTTGGCAGACGTCACAAGCCGCCACCAATCGCGCGATGTCCTTCCGCATTCCCGTCCAGTATACTTCCCTAGCCATCCGCATATACGTCTGCTGCACGCCCGAGTGCCCTCCGATCGCCGACCCATGGAACTCCTGAAAAAGAGTCGGAATCGATGCAGACCCCCGCGGAATCACCAACCTCCCCTGGTAGAGTAACCTTCCCCCCTCTAGTGTGTAACCTGGCACCCCGTCACCTCCCCCCTGTAAGCTCTCTCTGATCTGCTGCAGCTCCGGGTCTGCCTCCGCCTCATGTGACAACTGGTCCAATCCTCTCCACTCGGGTATCGACATCGCCTGCAGCTGGCTCCCCTCATCCCGCCGAGACAATGCATCTGCCGCCTTATTTTCCAGCCCCGGTCGATACTCAATATCGAACCGAAATCCCACCAGCTTTGACAGTAACTTCTGGTGCTCCTCTGCCACCAACCTCTGCTCTAACAGATACTTCAATGCCCGCTGATCTGTCCGCACCACAAAAGTCCGTCCCAGCAGATATGGTCGCCATTTCTGAATGGAGAAGACTATAGCCATTAACTCCCTCTCGTACACTGACTTCAGCCTCTCCCTCGTGGTCAACACCTGGCTGAAGTATGCCACCGGCCGCCCTTCCTGCATCAGCACCGCCCCAAGACCATATCCCGAAGCATCCGTCTCCACTACGAATGGCTGGCTAAAGTCTGGTAGAGCAAGGACCGGCGCTGTCGACATCGCCGTCTTCAAGGCTTCGAAAGCCTTAGTCGCCTCTTCCCCTCACCGAAAACTGTCATTCTTCAGCTGCTCCGTCAGTGGCCAGGCAATGGTGTTGTATCCCTTCACAAACTTGCGGTAATATCCCGTCAATCCCAAGAAACCCCGCAATGCCCGCAGTGTCTGTGGTAGAGGCCACTCTAACATCGCCACAATCTTTGCCCGGTCTGCTGCTACCCCGTCGCCTGAGACAATGTGCCCCAAGTACTCGATCTGACTCCTCCCGAACGAGCACTTCTTCCGATTGGCGAATAATTGGTGCCCCTGCAACTCCCTGAAAACCACCTCCAGATGCCCCGTGTGCTCCTCCAATGTGCGGCTATAGACCAAGATGTCGTCAAAGAACACAAGGATGAACCGTCGTAGGTAAGGACGGAACACCTTGTTCATCAAAGCCTGAAAAGTAGACGGGGCGTTTGTCAATCCAAACGGCATCACCAAGAACTCGTAGTGGCCCTCGTGTGTACGGAACACCGTCTTCGGGATGTCCTCTGCTCGCATCCGGATCTGATGATACCCAGACTTTAGATCCACCTTCGAAAACACCCTCGCCCCATGCAGCTCGTCGAGCAACTCATCTATCACCGGAATAGGAAACTTGTCGGGCACAGTTTCCTTATTCAAGGTTCGGTAATCCACACAAAAACGCCAGCTCCCGTCCTTCTTCTTCACTAGCAAAACTGGGCTCGAGAAGGGGCTGACGCTGGGCTGGATCACTCCTGCTAGCAACATCTCTCTGACCTGCCGCTCGATCTCATCCTTCTGCACGTGGGGATACCGGTAAGGCCGAACACTGACGGGGGGTGCGCCATCCCTCAGTACGATCGCATGCTCGTGGTCCCGGGGTGGAGGTAACCCCTGTGGCATCTCAAACACCTCTGCGAACTGCTCCAACACCGACTGCACCTCTGGTGGCTCCTCCTCGGGTTCGGGCTCCGCCTCTGTGGTCATCCCCTGAAACTCCACCAAGTACCCCTGCCCTGCCCGTCGAATAGCCCGAGTCATGGCACTGAAAGCTACCATGGCATAGCACAGGCGCGGGTCTCCCTGAAGCACCACCGTCCGCTCGCCATACTTGAACTCCATCCTCAACCGTTTCCAGTTGGTCATCGTGGTCCCCAAAGTCTTCAACCACTGGACTCCCAAGATGAAGTCGACCTTCCCCAACTCGAATGGTAAAAAATCCTGAACGATCTGCACCCCCTGAATGACTAAGCAGAGGCCTTGGCATAGCCCCGTACTCTCCTCGCACCGTCCATCCCCCAACTGTACGGTGAATCTCCCACCGGACATCTGCAACCCCAACAGCTCCACCACTCGCAGGGACACAAAATTGTGGGTGGCCCCACTATCAATCAAAACCGTAACTGCTGTCTCTCCGACCTGTCCCACCAACTTCATGGTGGAGTTCTGTGTGAACCCCATCACGGAGTTGAGGGACACCTGCGCCTGCTCCAGCTCCACCGGCTGCTCTACGGGAACGACCTCCTCCTCGGCCTCCTCTGGGTC
This sequence comes from Scilla litardierei, assembly GCA_030789695.1. Taxonomy (NCBI): domain Eukaryota; kingdom Viridiplantae; phylum Streptophyta; class Magnoliopsida; order Asparagales; family Asparagaceae; genus Scilla; species Scilla litardierei. The sequence goes on from CM061131.1 coordinate 104,290,455, forward strand.
GATGTACTCCTCATCATCCGGCTCGATAGTGATCTGCAGCAACCGGCTCGCACACCGATGGCCCGGGTGAACTTCTCGTCGCAACGGAAGCACAACC